>JBBHAA010002354.1:0-195417 GCA_037953035.1 Aquarana catesbeiana
ATAACGCGCAGAGACTGCAGCGCCCTGCACATGTGGAGCTTTGGGGTGTGATGCAGTCAATGTGCTGCCCTTAGGCTGGCCCCTGGAGGGCATCCTGCCTCGTTGGTGATGTGCTGCCGCCTCCTCCTCCTCCTCCTCCTCCTCCTCTCTCCTATCAGGCACCCACGTTGAGTCAGTGACCTCATCATCCCCTCCCTCCTCATCACTGGAGCAAACCTGGCAGTATGCTGCAGCAGGGGGAGCATGACTGCCAGATTGCTGTCCTTCTTGGGCACCCCCTCTGTCCGCGCTCATGTTACTGCCTTCATCGAGCTCAGTATCGTCATCAGAGCCTTCCAAACGCTGGGCATCCTCCTGGAGCATGTACCCAACACTGTGGTCAAACAGTTCGAGGGAATCCTCATGAGGACATGGTGGAGCTAGGGAAGGAGTCACTGATGACATTGAGCTGAGGGAAGAGGCCGCTGCTTTGCCAGACAAAGCACCCTGGGCATGGGTGAGAGAGGATGAGGAGGATGAGGACGGCTTGGTCATCCACTCGACCAAGTCTTCCGCATGTTGCGGCTCAACACGGCCAGCTGCCGAAAAAAAGGCCAAGCGTGTCCCATGGCCACGTGCTGATGAGGATGCACCGTCTCCACGACCAGCACTAGACACAGAGCCTGCTTGCCCTCTCTTATTGGCTTGTGACTGTCTGCCTCTCCTTCTTGGCCTTCCAGACATACTAATGGCCTGTAGCTGCACTAAGCTGGGATAGAACACCTGTAATTTTCTTCAAGTAGCTTTATATACTGTAACCAGACAAGCCTGCCTGTCAGTAGGAAGATAACAGGAACGGATCTAGCTGAACACTGTGAGCAGGACGCACTGTACTAAATGTAAATAGTCTAGCTGCCTGACCGTGGTACTAATAGGATCAAATAGAACACCTGTAATTTTCTTCAGGTAGCTTTATATACTGTAACCAGACAAGCCTGCCTGTCAGTAGGAAGATAACAGGAACGGATCTAGCTGTACACTGTGAGCAGGACGCACTGTACTAAATGTAAATAGTCTAGCTGCCTGACCGTGGTACTAATAGGATCAAATAGAACACCTGTAATTTTCTTCAGGTAGCTTTATATACTGTAACCAGACAAGCCTGCCTGTCAGTAGGAAGATAACAGGAACGGATCTAGCTGAACACTGTGAGCAGGACGCACTGTACTAAATGTAAATAGTCTAGCTGCCTGACCGTGGTACTAATAGGATCAAATAGAACACCTGTAATTTTCTTCAGGTAGCTTTATATACTGTAACCAGACAAGCCTGCCTGTCAGTAGGAAGATAACAGGAACGGATCTAGCTGTACACTGTGAGCAGGACGCACTGTACTAAATGTAAATAGTCTAGCTGCCTGACCGTGGTACTAATAGGATCAAATAGAACACCTGTAATTTTCTTCAGGTAGCTTTATATACTGTAACCAGACAAGCCTGCCTGTCAGTAGGAAGATAACAGGAACGGATCTAGCTGAACACTGTGAGCAGGACGCACTGTACTAAATGTAAATAGTCTAGCTGCCTGACCGTGGTACTAATAGGATCAAATAGAACACCTGTAATTTTCTTCAGGTAGCTTTATATACTGTAACCAGACAAGCCTGCCTGTCAGTAGGAATTTAACAGGAACGGATCTAGCTGAACACTGTGAGCAGGACGCACTGCACTAAATGTAAATAGTCTAGAAGATAACAGGAACGGATCTAGCTGAACACTGTGAGCAGGACGCACTGCACTAAATGTAAATAGTCTAGAAGATAACAGGAACGGATCTAGCTGAACACTGTGAGCAGGACGCACTGCACTAAATGTAAATAGTCTAGAAGATAACAGGAACGGATCTAGCTGAACACTGTGAGCAGGACGCACTGCACTAAATGTAAATAGCAGGAACGGATCTAGCTGAACACTGTGAGCAGGACGCACTGCACTAAATGTAAATAGTCTAGAAGATAACAGGAACGGATCTAGCTGAACACTGTGAGCAGGACGCACTGCACTAAATGTAAATAGTCTAGAAGATAACAGGAACGGATCTAGCTGAACACTGTGAGCAGGACGCACTGCACTAAATGTAAATAGCAGGAACGGATCTAGCTGAACACTGTGAGCAGGACGCACTGCACTAAATGTAAATAGTCTAGAAGATAACAGGAACGGATCTAGCTGAACACTGTGAGCAGGACGCACTGCACTAAATGTAAATAGCAGGAACGGCTCTAGCTGAACACTGTGCGCAGGACGCACTGCACTAAATGTAAATAGCAGGAACGGATCTAGCTGAACACTGTGAGCAGGACGCACTGCACTAAATGTAAATAGCAGGAACGGATCTAGCTGAACACTGTGAGCAGGACGCACTGCACTAAATGTAAATAGCAGGAACGGATCTAGCTGAACACTGTGAGCAGGACGCACTGCACTAAATGTAAATAGCAGGAACGGATCTAGCTGAACACTGTGAGCAGGACGCACTGCACTAAATGTAAATTGCAGGAAAGGATCTAGCTGAACACTGTGAGCAGGACGCACTGCACTAAATGTAAATAGTCTAGAAGATAACAGGAACGGATCTAGCTGAACACTGTGAGCAGGACGCACTGCACTAAATGTAAATAGCAGGAACGGATCTAGCTGAACACTGTGAGCAGGACGCACTGCATTAAATGTAAATAGTCTAGATAGAAGATAACAGGAACGGATCTAGCTAAACTGAATACAGTGTATATATATATATGCAACACCTGGGATGCATATATATACACAATACACTGTAAGTGCAGCTAACTGACTGACTGACTGTTCTGCCTAATCTATCTAACTCAAATCAAATGACACTGTCTCTCTCTCTCTCTATCTCTCAGCACACCGGAACACACACTACACAGGGCCGCCGTGCAGGCGGCCTTATATAGTGTGGGGTGTGTACTAAATCCCCTGAGCCATAATTGGCCAAAGCCACCCTGGCTTTGGCCAATTACAGCTCTCTCTACTGACGGCGCTGTGATTGGCCAAGCATGCGGGTCATAGTGCATGCTTGGCCAATCATCAGCCAGCAATGCACTGCGATGCCGCAGTGAATTATGGGCCGTGACGCGCCACACGAATTTAGCGCGAACGGCCCATAACGTTCGCAATTCGGCGAACGATCGAACAGCCGATGTTCGAGTCGAACATGGGTTCGACTCGAACACGAAGCTCATCCCTAATCAACAGAAAGAGTTGGCAGAGATACTTGGGTTGCAAGTGCTTTCGAAGGGGCTCAGAGGAGAACTGACCACGAAGACAAGGTTGACAGAGGAACAACAACCAATACCTTACCAACCCATGCATTATTCCCAATCGCAGCCATCAAACCACCAGGCAGCACAGTGGCAATATTCACCTGTTCAAGGCAACAGTTCTCATTGGTCCCAAGATTATACAAACCTTTAAATTTTTTTTTGCTCAGTGATTGAGTTATAAGCCCATTTATTTTATTTTTTTTGATTTTGATATTAAATTGTTACTTGAGTAAATTGAGTAGATTGAGTAAATATATACATCTTATGCCTTTTGTATGTGTACAGTATGATGATTTATTAAACATTATAATTCCTTAAAACGTTTAAAAAGTGATTGCAACACATAACTTTTTTTTTTATATATAATAAAAACTATAGTGTAATCTTTGTTCGTCTCTATCTCCCCCCTCTCTCCTTCTCCCCAAAAACTAAAAGGACAATTGTTATGGGATTCAATCCAAATTAAATTTTATTGGCATATGTCAAGGAACAGGCCAATATAAAGATCTTTTTAGCATTGTATAAAAAATAAAATATGCATGTGAGAACTATACACAAACTTTGTGCAATTTTACATAGCAAACATAATAAAGAATTTGAGGTGGAGTAACAACATACCCACTGAAATGTACCATAAACAAACTACTTTAATAACTATTTGACCCCATGCACAATATTTGATTTTATGCTGATTATTGTCTCGAGATTTACAAAAGAAATATAATATGAGGTCAAACAAAGCCTCAGTGTGAAAACCGTTACTAGTTTAAAATTGTATGTAATCAGGCAGGACCTTACATGATATTGTTTTAGAAAATCAGAAGACAAAAATATGCATAAAATCAAATGGGGAGTAGGGAAAGAGAGGTCTTTTGATTAGAGGAAGCATGATGAATGTAATTTTTGGGTAATGACTAGATATAAAAGATTTTTTAGCCATAATATTGTAGATTTGTAGAGGTAGTGAATGTATTATGGCAATACAGTGGAAGGCACACCATAGTATAGTATAGATTTCTAGCAAACTAGCATAACAATTATACACCTTACAAACTAGTCTACTTGTTTGGTGTAGGGCAGTGATTGTGTACTTTGGCACCACACACGCTCAAGAACTATAATTCCTATGATACTCATGTATATTCCAGAGTATATGAGCATCATAAGAAATGTAGTTCAGGAACAATAAAATGTGCCAAGGCTCGCCATCACTGGTGTAGGTTTTGTGGAACCTTTGGTGCATTAATCAGTGCAGATTGATACAAACATATGCAAATTAACAATTATTATAAGAGCCCTTTCACACCAAGCTTCCGAGCGTTGATGGTGAAATACCACTATTTTTAGCAAGGCCTTCCTTTCACTCCCCTTTAACACTGGTGCGGTAATTGCACTGACGGTATAGCACCGCTATTTTTAAACACCGCTAGCGGATGGAAAAGGGTTAAAACTGCCCAAAATGCGCTGCTGAAGCAGTACATTGTGGGGTGTATAGCCGCACTGTACTATTGATTTTAATGGGCAGGAGCGGAGAAGGAGAGGTAAACAAACCGCTTCTTCACCACCGCTGTACGGCTAGCAGGATTTTATTTGACGTCCTGCTAGCGCAATGCTCTTAGGCTTTCACACTGGAGACAATAGATCAGCTGTTTGAGGGCGGATTATAGGCGCTATGTTTAACGTTATAGCGCCTGCAATACGCCCTCAGTGTGAAAGGGGTCTGTGAAAAACATTTTTACTGTAAAATGCAGAACAAATTTCAATAGACATTGTTAACTGTCAGTAAAATTCCATTCTCTCACTGATCAGTCAACTCCGGTCATGTTGATTAGAAGACAGATTTATTACAAATGTACCGATACATAGGGGTGAGCTCTGTACACAGCAAGGAGTTTCAGCAGAATCACACAGGAACCCTTTTACACATGTCATTTTATAGCAGTATTTGGCAAGCTGCCATTGGCTAAGGCACACTGGTGACTCATGGTGCATCGTCAGCTTTATTGTCAAAAAACAGTGTCCTTTCACAATATGCCCTAATATGGTAAACTTTTGCTAGTTATAAGCATATAAGGAACAAGGCAAATGTTGATATCACTTGAAATTCTTTACATATTTCTTATCATTAACATTATAAAAAAAAAAACTACAAAGTGCAAGAACAGGTTAAGACCTAGAACAGCTAGAATTTGTTCAGCAGATCTATGAACTCTTTCAATTTAAGCTGGAGTGCAGCAGCAGTTTGTTTCATTTTCTCAAGTTCAGCACAGCATTTCAATATATCTATTTTGGAATCGGAAATTGTGGTACTGTCCAGCACATGACCTGGAAGGAATAATAATTACTAAGGAAAGATTTATGACAGATATAAAATCAATCACGTAAATACATATTGACACTTACGTGTGCTGGACACAAGATTAATATTTTCCTCTTGAGGGATTCCTTGATTTTTTTCATCACCTTCTAATGCGGTGATGTCGATCAATTCAAGATTAATGTTTCTTTCACTGGGGGAATGATCCCATACCTCCATTCCTGAATCTTGATTGTGAGACTGCATCTCTTGTCCTTCAAGTTGTTGGAAGGATTGATTTTCTGTAAATTGGAGACATGTAAAGAACATCATTGGAGTTTAACCTACAATCTATGTTTTCAAAAATATATATGCACATCATTAACTTATTTGTTTGGTTTGCAAACCTTTGCTGTTTAAATATTGTGGAGGTGATAATTCAATTATTTCCTCTGCTTGCACTGTTTCCATAGATAGTTTGGATGATGAGCCTATGAAAAAGCAAACATGCCTCTCACCATAAATGAAAATGTATTTTAAACATAGTCAAATCTACACTGTCTTCAATTATATGTGTGCAACACAATAATATAAAAGAACATTTTTTAGAATTAATTCACTAAAATTTCCACCTACCCCACCACCCAACTAATACAAACACCCCAACATTTAAAATTAACATCGCAAAACAGGTTGTGGCAGTACTGGGGATCCGTATGAGCAAGCTGGAGTCTGCTGGTTTTAACAGCCACCAGATTATCTGTGGAATCATGCAATGTTTACAAAAGGTGTTCAAAGAATAGATTGATAGCAGCACAGCCGCTGGCTCCAACTCTTGTCAATCAAATTCAATGACAGGGTTGCCGGGCAAAGTCCTGAATTAGGTTTCTATTGGTTAATGAATGCTGAACTCGGGGGCTACCCTGAAAGGTAATCCCCCGGAGAGATTGCTTCTCCCAGGGGGAGATCTGATGCGGGGAGGAGCAGAGTGAGCCACAGAGGAACCCCTAAAGATGAGGATCGGGGGCACTCTGTGCAAAAGAAGCTTCACGGTGGAGCATGTCTGTTATTTTGGATAAAATATTTTAACTGTCACTTTAAACACCATGTGGTTGTTTGCACATACCTCTGGAACACTGCAGTGATTGCTCTTTTTCATTTCTTGAGGTGCTTGCAATATCCTTTTTGGACTTCTGATTTGGTGTCTTTGGCGTCCGCTTGTGTCTGGGAGCGATGGGAGGTGAGGGGGAGACCATCCATTCGTGGCCCCCCCCTCGCGATCGCTCCCAGCCAATCAGATTCTTCCTCTGCTGCTGTATAGTAAACAGCAGCAGAGGAAGTGATGTCATCTCTCCTCGGATTGGTATTTTCCGTTCCGGCTCCAAGGAGAGAAGACATCCGAGTGAGTACACAACACACACAGTAGAACATGCCAGGCACACTTTACACCCCCGATCACACCCCCTCCCCGTCACACTGACACCAAGCAGTTTTTTTTTCTGATTACTGCATTGGTGTCAGTTTGTGACAGTTATAAGTGGTAGGGCAGTTAGTGTTAGCCTTCTTTAGGTCTAGGGTACCCCCCTAACCCCCCCATATAAAGTTTTAACCCATTGATCACCCCCCGTCGCCAATGTCACTAAGCAATCATTTTTCTGATCGCTGTATTAATGTCACTGGTGACGCTAGTTAGGGAGGTAAGTATTTAGGTGCACCGTCAGCGTTTTATAGCGTCAGGGACCCCCATATACTACCGAATAAAGGTTTTAACCCCTTGATTGCGCCTTAGTTAACCCTTTCACCAGTGATCACCGTATAACTGTTACGAGTGGCGCTGGTTAGTTTGTTTATTTTTTACAGTGTCAGGGCACCCGCCGTTTATTACCTAATAAAGGTTTAGCCCCTGATCGCCCGGCAGTGATATAACTTAGGTTTTAAGGTCAGATAGGGTCTGCGTCACCCCAGGCAGCGTCAGGTTAGTGGCAGTAGCGCTAACACCCACGCACACACCATACACCTCCCTTAGTGGTATAGTATCTGAACGGATCAATATCTGATCCGATCAGATCTATACTAGCGTCCCCAGCAGTTTAGGGTTTCCAAAAATGCAGTGTTAGCGGGATCAGCCCAGATACCTGCTAGCACCTGCATTTTGCCCCTCCGCACGGCCCAGCACAGCCCACCCAAGTGCAGTATCGATCGATCACTGTCACTTACAAAACACTAAACACACATAACTGCAGCGTTCACAGAGTCAGGCCTGATCCCTGCTATCACTAACAGTTTTTTTGGTAGCGTTTTGGTGAACTGGCAAGCACCAGCGGCCTAGTACACCCCGGTCATAGTCAAACCAGCACTGCAGTAACACTTGGTGATGTAGCGAGTCCCATAAGTGCAGTTCAAGCTGGTGAGGTGGCAAGCACAAGTAGTGTCCCGCTGCCACCAAGAAGAAGACAAACACAGGCCCGTCGTGCCCATAATGCCCTGCTGCATTCGCCAATCCTAATTGGGAACCCACCACTTCTGCAGCACCCGTACTTCCCCCATTCACACCCCCAACCAAATGCAGTCGGCTGCATGAGAGGCATTTTCTTTATGTCCTCCCGAGTACCCCTACCCAACGAACCCCCCCAAAAAAGATGTTGTGTCTGCAGCAAGCGCGGATATAGGCGTGACACCCGCTATTATTGTCCCTCCTGTCCTGACTGACAATCCTGGTCTTTGCATTGGTGAATGTTTTGAACGCTACCATTCACTAGTTGAGTATTAGCGTAGGGTACAGCACTGCACAGACTAGGCGCACTTTCACAGGGTCTCCCAAGATGCCATCGCATTTTGAGAGACACGAACCTGGAACCGGTTACAGTTATAAACGTTACAGTTACAAAAAAAGTGTAAAAAAAAAAACACAAAAAAAAAATATATAAAAAAAAATAGTTGTCGTTTCATTGTTCTCTCTCTCTCTCTCTCTATTCTCTCTCTAATGTTCTGCTCTTTTTTACTGTATTCTATTCTGCAATGTTTTATTGTTATTATGTGTTATCATGTTTGCTTTTCAGGTATGCAATTTTTTATACTTTACTATTTACTGTGTTTTATTGTTAACCATTTTTTTGTCTTCAGGTATGCCATTCACAACTTTGAGTGGTTATGCCAGAATGATGCCTGCAGGTTTAGGTATCATCTTGGTATCATTCTTTTCAGCCAGTGGTCGGTTTTCATGTAAAAGCAATCCTAGCGGCTAATTAGCCTCTAGACTGCTTTTACAAGCAGTGGGAGGGAATGCCCCCTCCCCCCCACACCGTCTTCCGTGTTTTTCTCTGGCTCTCCTGTCTCAACAGGGAACCTGAGAATGCAGCCGGTGATTCAGCCAGCTGACCATAGAGCTGATCAGAGACCAGAGTGGCTCCAGACATCTCTATGGCCTAAGAAACTGAAAGCTACGAGCATTTCATGACTTAGATTTCGCCGGATGTAAACAGTGCCATTGGGAAAGCATTTTATCACACCGATCTTGGTGTGGTCATTTTTCAAAAAAGAGTACCTGTCACTACCTATTGCTATCATAGGGGATATTTACATTCCCTGAGATAACAATAAAAATAATTAAAAAAAAAATGAAAGGAACAGTTTAAAAATAAGTTAAAAAAAGCAAAAAAAGCGCTAAGGCGAACGCAAGCGTCGGTCTGGCATCAAATGTAAACAGCAATTGCACCATGCATGTGAGGTATCACTGCGAAGGTCAGATCGAGGGCAGTAATTTTAGCAGTAGACCTCCTCTGTAAATCTAAAGTGGTAACGTGTAAAGGCTTTTAAAGGCTTTTAACCACCTCAATACTGGGCACTTTCGCCCCCTTCTTTCCCAGACCAATTTTCAGCTTTCAGCGCTCTCGCACTTTTAATGACAATTACTCAGTCATGCTACGCTGTACCCAAATGAAATTTTTATCATTTTGTTCGCACAAATAGAGCTTTCTTTTGGTGGTATTTATTCACGACTCCATTATTTTTTTTTTTGCGATATAAGCGCAAAAATAGTGGAAATTTGGAAAAAAAACAATATTTTCTTTTTTCTGTTTTAAAAGAAATCCAGTAAAATCGAATTTTGTCATAAATTTAAGCCAAAATGTATTCTGTTACATGTTTGGGGACATGTGTGTTTTACATTATGTGGGGACATGTGTGTGTTTTACATTATGTGGGGACATGTGTGTGTTTTACATGTATGTATTTACATGTGTGTTGACACTAGGTTGGTGATCAGTGAGTAAAAAGCTGTAAAAAACAGCTCATACTCACTGATCATCAGCCGGCTGCAGCGATCCCCTCTCCTCTCCTCCTGAGCGACAACTTCCTTGTGAGGAGAGGAGAGCTGATCGCCTAGCAACCAGCTGTGTTTACATCACATGACGGCTGTGATTGGACACGGCCGTCATGTGATCAGGAGGGCCAATCACAGAGCCCTCCTGCCGATCCGAGATGCGCCGTGTCCGGGTGACACGAGCGCATCGGGATCATGCCGCTGCGTTGGCACGCGCGTGCGCGATCCCGCTTCTTCTGAGGGACGTTCCTGAACGTGCACTCAGAAGGAGAGAGCGCCCACCCGGCCGTTTATGTACATTGGCCGGGTGGGAAGTAGTTAAAAATGTATTTAGTTTGTCGCCACTGCACGTTTGTGCGCAATTTTAAAGCATGTCATGTTTGGTATCCATGTACTCTGCCTAAGATCATCTTTTTTATTTCATCGAATATTTGGGCAATATAGTGTGTTTTAGTGAATTAAAATTTAAAAATGTGTTTTTTCCCCAAAAAATTCGTTTGAAAAATCGCTGCGCAAATACTGTGTGAAAAAAAAAAATGAAACACCCACCATTTTAATCTGTAGGGCACTTGCTTTAAAAAAATATATAATGTTTGGGGGTTCAAAGTAATTTTCTTGCAAAAAAAATAATTTTTTCATGTAAACAAAAAGTGTCAGAAAGGGCTTTGTCTTCAAGTGGTTAGAAGAGTGGGTGATGTGTGACATAAGCTTCTAAATGTTGTGCATAACATGCCAGGACAGTTCAACCCCCCCCCCAAATGACACCATTTTGGAAAGTAGACACCCCAAGCTATTTGCTGAGAGTCATGTCGAGTCTATGGAATATTTTATATTGTGACACAAGTTGCGGGAAAAAGACAATTTTTTTTTTTTTTGCACAAAGTTGTCACTAAATGATATATTGCTCAAACATGCCATGAGAATATGTGAAATTACACCCCAAAATACATTCTGTTGCTTCTCCTGAGTACGGGGATACCACATGTGTGAGACTTTTTGGGAGCCTAGCCGGTTACGGGACCCCGAAAACCAAGCACCGCCTTCAGGCTTTCTAAGGGCGTAAATTTTTGATTTCACACTTCACTGCCTATCACAGTCATGGAATGCCCAGGTGGCACAAAACCCCCCCAAATGACCCTATTTCGGAAAGTAGATACCCCAAGCTATTTGCTGAGTGAGTATTTTGCAGACCTCACTTTTTGTCACAAAGTTTTGAAAATTGAAAAAGAAAAAAAAAATGTTTTTTCTTGTCTTTCTTCATTTTCAAAAACAAATGAGAGCTGCAAAATACTCACCATGCCTCTCAGCAAATAGCTTGGGGTATCTACTTTCCAAAATGGGGTCATTTGGGGGGGTTTTGTGCCACCTGGGCATTCCATGGCCTCCGAAACTGTGATAGGCAGTGAAGAGTGAAATCAAAATTTACGCCCTTAGAAATCCTGAAGGCGATGATTGGTTTTCGGGGTCTGTAAAAATCGAGTTATTACTGTATTAATAACTATATTTCAATAATTCATATTGATGAGAAAAGTTCCAAGAAAAATCCGTTAAGTTCTCGTGTAAAACCTCCAAAATTGATTTAATGATCAATTAGCAAAATGTTACAAAAACAATGTCAAAATGTAGAATACAAAAATAGATTATTCTTAAAATGAAGTTTAAATCAGATATGTCTGTGTGTATGTCTTGAGATGTGTTTCTCTGTGTGTGTGTCTTCATGCAGAGCTGCAGTGCAAGTGACCCTCTCCCCACAGCCTGTCTGTACTCCTTTAATTAACCCCCACCTTTCTCCATAGAGGCTGGCTTAAAAAAGGTTCGTTATAGTCCCATAGAAAAGACCGGGAAATTTGAATTACTCCTTCCAACATTCCTAAGGGTGGGGCTATGAACTATGTGAGAAAGGCTATCGTTTAAGAATCATTTAACTTACAATATATACATTTCCTTTAAACATATAAAATCCTACATATCAGTATACATATATGTAAAATGCAGTGTTCTTAATAATATCCTAATCAAGAAATATAGTAATGTAAAGAAACAACTTATATTCTTAACATATTGGAACTTTGTGTCTTTGGAAAGATTGTAACTTTATCTCTTACGATGGGGGAGGTGAATTAGTCGACACTAAATTGCATCCATATGTGAGTTGAATCTCTCCCAAGAAATGCATACTAAGCCTATACCAGCGTAAACTTTCATGAGTATAAAAACCTATATAACTTCACCTTTTCCATACACAGAAGATATATATATTTATATATATATTTATATATATATAATTCAATTATCACAAGAACTCAACCATTCAGAAATTCTGATATTCTAACATTTCCCTCTCAAAATGATTGATTAACCAATCTTATCATTTTAAATCTAAATAAATATGAATCTAACTCTAAATCCATTTATACCTCAAACGCATCACATCCGTATTCATTCATCCTCAAAGATTTTAAGATAATTGATTTAAATATATATTTTCAAATTTGATTCTGTATAAGGAAAAGTGAATTCATAACACTTCATCTTCATATACCATAAAAAATATTTTCACCCTTATTATTTCCTTTTTCTTTTACCAAATAAATCAATCCCTTTAATTTCATGATTCATAAATGTAACATTGTTGTACAATACTTTGAAATATAGATATCACTTCAGAAATTTGTTTCATATTTTCCCTCCAAATTGTGTTTAACATAAATCTATAATCCATAAAACCTTTCTAATAACCTTGTCAAAATTAAACATAAAATATGTTCTTAACTTCAATTTGTTCATATGAGTGAGATGATTTCAAAACTAAATACATATTACAATGTAAGGTTAATCCTATCTTGTTTATGTACCTTTAAGAAAAATGTACTCTGTCTTAATTAACACCAGATGTTCCCTCTAACTAGAATGACTCTATTGTAGGGATGTTTAACCCTTTCAACTCTGAAAATACACTATATATGAGTGTAAAAAATGATGTGT
Source organism: Aquarana catesbeiana (assembly GCA_037953035.1). NCBI lineage: Eukaryota > Metazoa > Chordata > Amphibia > Anura > Ranidae > Aquarana > Aquarana catesbeiana. The sequence continues at coordinate 12,928 of JBBHAA010002354.1, forward strand.
AAAAAATATCTCATCTTGATATAATAAACATGTCCTGTCACATAAATATGATATATAAAAACTGTAATATATCTGATGGATAAATTATTTCATCAGTAGTCAAAAAAAATCAAAAGTCCATTGTTTTTAGAATGTCCTCTCTTATCAGAGGTTCTCGAGAATTTTTTCTTCCTCTTCTTCTTCCTGCACTCTGTAAAGTTGGAAAAACTTTATTGAACATTAAAATGACAACAATAATTATAACGAATGAATCTCTTCTGTCAATTCTTCTCCCAGAACCGATATTCTTAAACTTCAAGATTTTGTTCCCATCTGGAAGGTCTAGAAATATTAAATTTCTTTCTTTTGGTGACTTACAAGTCAGATCCTAAAAAAGAATGCAGTATCATTATTGAGAATTTAAATACATGCAAAATATACCCCTACTTTACTTATTCATTTTACATACCAAAATTCTAATATGTTATTATGACATACAAACCATATTTTAATAATAACATTTCTAATTACCTTACTTTGCTCTATTTTTCTTAAAATGACCTATACTCTAATTTATTATTCTGTGTATTTAAACGACAGGACGCAATTTCTCTTTTTTTAGTCATAATATAAAATCTTGTTTTCATAAACCAAATAAAAGATTTTAAATTACCCCAGAAGACAAAAGCGAATTGTTTATCCATTCACTTCTCCTCTATATTTCAGAGTAATGCGTGCTGTACTGTACTTCTAAGATTTTCAATTCAGCATTTTCTGTAGAATTTTTGCTGAATAGTATAACCATTCTTTGGGTAACACCTAGAAAGACCTGTTGAACAATTCTTAATATTATTGACAAATCCTGTCTCAAAGCATCTCTCAGCACTTGTTCTAACAATCCCATTTATAGGCTTTCTGAATAAATTTAGCTGAGAATGTTCTGTTATCACATCTACCTCTATGGGTTTAGATTTTAAAGTTTTAAAAAATGGGCAATATTTGTCATATAATTCTCCTGAATGAATTCTCTTAAAAAGAATTTTTAATGACAGATCAGGTGTCCGTAATATGATCATCCTAGATCTCACAATCTTTTCTGTTACTTTGACTGCAAAATAAACACTTAACAATTGCTTCATATTTGTGTCAAAAGTCTTTTCCATATTTGTCAAACCTCTGGAGAAAAAAACCTATTATTTTCGGTTCACCATCTTTTACCTGATATAAAATTACTGAGATGGAATTCTCAGATACCTTAGTAGACAATAAAACAGGCATAGATATTCCAATTTCGATTGTATGCAATGAAACAGCATTCTGCAAATCTTTTTTCAACATTTCAAAAACATCTGTATGGGTTTGAGACCATTGCTCAAACACAACATCTTTTTGTTTCAGGAAATCAAATAATGGTTTAACTTTATCATCGTATTCCTGTAAAAACTCTTTGCAAGAATTTACCTCACTCAAAAATTGATATAATGCCTTGTAAGATGTTGGAACTGGAATAGCAGAAATGTTTCTAACTTTTTCCTGTGATAACTTTCTCTGTCCATGACTAATTTGCATATGAAGAAAGTTAACTTTATCTTTCATTAACTGAACTGACTCTGTGTTCAATTTCAATCCTGCTGTTTGTAACAGAGTAAATAACTCTGTCAACAGAGTGACATGTTCCTCTGTATTTTGGGTAGACAACAAAATTTTGTCCACATGTTGGAAAATACATTTTGGTCTAGAAAATTTTCATAAAACTTTCTCCAAGCACTCATGCACTATTCCGTCACTGATTTCCATTTCTGGAATTATTCTAGTGAAGGCATAAGTTTCTTTATTGAAACTGAAGGCAAGTTTATAATGACAGCTGTTTGTTACTGGTACTGAAAAATGACTATTGGAAATTTCCAGTACTGAAAATACTTTGGCCTTGGCATCCATTTGTGACATTAAATTTAAATTAGGAACAATAGGTTTGTTATTTGTAATGCATTTATTCAGTGATCTTAAATCAACTGATAAAGAATACGAATCATCAGCATTCTTGATAGGCCAAATACAATTATTTACCACTGATTGTGCCTTCTTTAATATTCCTTGTTGTAAAAATGATTGTACAATGTCAGAAACTGGACCTATTGATTATTGTGGCAACTTATTTTGAATTTGGGGTTCAGGGTCTCGTCCCTCAATATCTATCTCAATATCTTTAAACAAACCTGTATCCATTTTGTTCTGACTCCAAAGACTTTCATGTGCTCTTACTGATTGTTCCAATTCGAGATTGGTTCCTGTGTGTGGCCAATTAAGATCTGAAGAAAAGTCAGCGACTGCTGTACAAATACTTCCAACATTATTGTACATGGAAGAATCTATTAACCTAGATTTGGGCCTAGATGAATCTTTCCATATAGTAGAATTACTTAAATCAATAATCCAATCAAATTTACTAATCACATCCATGCCTAAAATATTCTCTGTATTTTGGCAACACCAGATGTCTATTTTAGTTTTTAAAACTCCTGGAATCTCGAAATTCACACCAGAAACTTTATCTGCAACTGTATTTCCTTTTCCATTGAAACCAATTAAATTACATTTTGGAGAATCAATATTCACATGTAATTTGTTTTTAGTTAAAATTAGTTTAGATCCTAAATCTATTAACCATTTAGTATCCTTGCCATTTAATAAACCATGTAACCATGGCCTTCCACTTTCATCTAATAAAAGTGAAGTCACATATTTTAATGTTGGAGATGACTCAGAACCTTTTTTCCTAAATCCTGATGGTGATGGAAGTAATCCATCCCTCTCATTTTCATCATTGTTTTTCAAATTGATTGAACTGTCATTAACAGTCAATGTACTGATCTGTTTGACTTCTGAAGCATAAGGCAAATCAGTCAAACTATTGTTTGAAGAAGAAAGAATATATTGCTCAGAAATATGTTCTGTATTTTCTACTTTCAAAGTTTTCCTTTGTGTAGTATGTAGGGAAGTATTTCCTGTCTGCTCTGAAACTTTAGTTCTGCCTGTGACGTGTATCTCACCATCTCTGGGTGTGGCCTTACACGTGGCACTCTGAACGCCAGTTTGCTTTTCTTTATATAAACGACGTCTGCATTCAGCAGCTTTATTCAGTATTTTTGTTTTAAGCAAAACTTCATGTTCCTGGTCATCAACCTTGAAAAACCGCATATCTTGTACAAAAGGCTTCGGCATAGAATCTGCAGTAACATTCATAGAGTCTGCATTAACATTACTCTTGCTTGACTCTACTTTAAACTTTACATTATTCTGTAACTCAGACAACTGAATATCCTTTATTTGAATTGCACTCTGCAAATCATCTATCCTTTCAGTCAAAATCTGATAATTAGTACATAAACTATTGTCCTTTGTTTCCTCTTTTGTACCAACTACATTGCTTTCAAAAACTCCTGATACCATTGTATCATAAACTTTAATTAACTTAATCAAATTCCTAACCTGTTTGCTGAATTTCTTAAATGTAAATTTTGACTTTTGTATTTTCATATTAGCCTGTAAGCATTCATTGAACATGTAACACCATAATTCATCATCTTTAACAAACTTTGACAGATTTTTTTTTTAACAAAAACAGTGGTGCTTTATTGTTGTAATAAATTATCAGAGTTACAGAATACCATTCAACAGAGTACAATACATTACATACGTGGATTACATAATTGAGGATAGGGAAAATAATATGAAAAACCCGCAAGCAATACATAGGTTAATAGTACCATTCTCAACAAGTACCGTCCACCCTCCACCCTCCAAAAAAACCCTCCCCAATTGGGTCAAATGATCATAAGGAATTGAATTTTTCTTTACGAGGCCATCCACGGAGCCCAAACTTTTTCAAATTTCCACGGACAGCCACGGTTTATATATGTCATTTTATACATGGGAATTACTGCCTCAATAACTTTGACAGATTTTTTAATTCTAAATCACTCTCACTGGATAATTCATGAATTAAATCCATAACTTACCAATGTAAGACGGCTTCCTTCATGTAACACGCGTTCCCTCTCTTGGCGGGAAATTACATCATCAAGAAACAGATTTTTCTTGTATGTGCACAAACGTCTCACCGATTCTGATGTTTCTTTTCCTTCCAAGTTCAATTCAATGATGCCGAAAATTAGCTTTTTCGATTTCTCCTGAAAGCTTGTCTGAATAATCACTGTTTTTGCCGATATTCACTCTCGACAAGCGGAAGGAGAAATTATTGAAAAAAAATCGATATTCGGACAAAAAGAATCAGGCTGGCTCGCCACTGTAAAAATCGAGTTATTACTGTATTAATAACTATATTTCAATAATTCATATTGATGAGAAAAGTTCCAAGAAAAATCCGTTAAGTTCTTGTGTAAAACCTCCAAAATTGATTTAATGATCAATTAGCAAAATGTTACAAAAACAATGTCAAAATGTAGAATACAAAAATAGATTATTCTTAAAATGAAGTTTAAATCAGATATTTCTGTGTGTATGTCTTGAGATGTGTGTCTCTGTGTGTGTGTCTTCATGCAGAGCTGCAGTGCGAATGACCCTCTCCCCACAGCCTGTCTGTACTCCTTTAATTAACCCCCACCTTTCTCCATAGAGGCTGGCTTAAAAAAGGTTCGTTATAGTCCCATAGAAAAGACCGGGAAATTTGAATTACTCCTTCCAACATTCCTAAGGGTGGGGCTATGAACTATGTGAGAAAAGCTATCGTTTAAGAATCATTTAACTTACAATATATACATTTCCTTTAAACATATAAAATCCTACATATCAGTATACATATATGTAAAATGCAGTGTTCTTAATAATATCCTAATCAAGAAATATAGTAATGTAAAGAAACAGCTTATATTCTTAACATATTGGAACTTTGTGTCTTTGGAAAGATTGTAACTTTATCTCTTACGATGGGGGAGGTGAATTAGTCGACACTAAATTGTATCCATATGTGAGTTGAATCTCTCCCAAGAAATGCATACTAAGCCTATACCAGCATAAACTTTCATGAGTATAAAAACCTATATAACTTCACCTTTTCCATACACAGAAGATATATATATTTATATATATATATATATATATTTATATATATAATTCAATTATCACAAGAACTCAACCATTCATAAATTCTGATATTCTAACAGGGTCCCGTACGCGGCTAGGCTCCCAAAAAGTCCCACACATGTAGTATCCCCGTACTCAGGAGAAGCAGCTGAATGTATTTTGGGGTGTAATTTCACATATGCCCATGGTCTGTGTCATCAATATATCATTTAGTGACAACTTTGTGCAAAAAAAAAAAAAATTGTCACTTTCCCGCAACTTGTGTCAAAATATAAAATATTCCATGGACTCAACATGCCTCTCAGCAAATAGCTTGGGGTGTCTACTTTCCAAAATGGGGTCATTTGGGGGGGGTTTGTGCCATCTGGGCATTTTATGACCTTCAAAACTGTGATAGGTAGTGAGGAGTGAAATCAAAAATTTACGCCCTTACAAATCCTGAAGACGGTGCTTGGTTTTCGGGGTCCCGTATGCGGCTAGGCTCCCAAAAAGTCCCATTGGACTATCCCTGTACTCAGGAGAAGCAGCTGAATGTATTTTGGGGTGCAATTCCACACAAGCCCATGGCCTGTGTGAGCAATATATCATTTAGTGACAACTTTTTGTAAATTTCTTTTTTTTGGACAAGTTGGGACGGCAAGAAACTGTCAGTAGGGGGAGCATTGATCTGCAATAATTTTAATTATGGCTCGTGCAACTACAGCCTATGCTTTTTTTGGGGGGGGACAAAAAAATTAATATTCAATGGGCACAACATGCCTCTCAGCAATTTCCTTGGGGTGTATACTTTCTAAAATGGGGTCATTTGGGGGGTTTTGTACTGCCCTGCCATTTTAGCACCTCAAGAAATGACATAGGCAGTCATAAACTAAAAGCTGTGTAAATTCCAGAAAATGTACCCTAGTTTGTAGACGCTATAACTTTTGCGCAAACCAATAAATATACGCTTATTGACATTTTTTTACCAGAGACATTTGGCCGAATACATTTTGGCCTAAATGTATGACTAAAATTGAGTTTATTGGATTTTTTTTATAACAAAAAGTAGAAAATATCATTTTTTTTCAAAATTTTCGGTCTTTTTCCATTTATAGCGCAAAAAATAAAAACCGCAGAGGTGATCAAATACCATCAAAAGAAAGCTCTATTTGTGGGAAGAAAAGGACGCAAATTTCGTTTGGGTACAGCATTGCATGACCGTGCAATTAGCAGTTAAAGCGACGCAGTGCCAAATTGTAAAAAGTGCTCTGGTCAGGAAGGAGGTAAATCCTTCCGGGGCTTAAGTGGTTACGAGGTCCTGTCATGCTTTCATCCTTTCTATTACAAGGGATGTTTACATTCCTTGTGATAGGAATAAAAGTGATGCAATTTTTTTTTTTAAAGAACAGTGTAAAAATAAAAAAATAAAAGGTAAAATAAATAAGAAAAAACATTTTTTTTAAACGCGCCCCATCCCGCAGACCTCGCATGCAGAAGTGAACGCATACGCGAGCAGCGCCCACATATGAAAACGGTGGTCAAACCACACATGTGAGGTATCGCTGCGATCGGTAGAGTGAGAGCAATAATTCTAGCATTGGACCTCCTCTGTAACTTAAACATGCAACCTGTAGAATTTTTTAAACGTCGCCTTTGGAGATTTTTAAGGGTAAATGTTTGTCACCATTCCACGAGCGGGTGCAATTTTGAAGAGTGACATGTTGGGTTTCAATTTACTAATTGTAACATTATCTTTCACAATATAAAAAAAATGGGCTAACATTACTGTTGTCTAATTTCTTAATTCAAAAAAGTGTACTTTTTCCAAAAAAGTGCACTTGTAAGACCACTGCGCAAATAAGGTGTGACAGAAAGTATTGCAAAGTCCACCATTTTATTCTCTAGGGTGTTAGACAAAAAAAAAGGTATAATGTTTGGGGGTTCTAAGTAATTTTCTAGCAAAAAAAAATGTATTTAACTTGTAAACAACACATCTCAAAAAGTGGTTGATAATACTGATCTGGATCAGCCTCCCCCTGTGTAGGAGGATGTGACCCCTCCCAACTGAAATCTTCTCCGGTGTCAGAGAATTTCACTTTCATTTTTCTCTTCTGCTGTCAGCGATGGCGTCTGCTAACCTGAGAGCTGAGCTGGAATGTTCCGTCTGTCTGAACATTTATACAGATCCTGTAATGCTGAGATGTGGACACAACTTCTGCCGGCTCTGTATTGATCGCGTGCTGGATACACAGGAGGGGTCTGGAGGATATTCCTGTCCTGAATGTAGAGAGAAGTTTCAGGATCGGCCTGAACTGCACAGGAACATAACACTACGTAACATAGTGGAGAATTTCCTGTCTGCTCAGCCAGATCAGGAGGAGTCCGGTGTCTTCTGTACTTACTGTGTGGACTATCCTATACCTGTTGTTAGATCCTGTCTGCACTGTGAGGTTTCTCTGTGTGATAAACATCTGAGAGTCCACAAAAAGTCCCCAGAACACGTCTTATGTGACCCCACCTTGTCCATGGAGAGCAGGAAATGCTCCGTCCATAAGAAGATCCTGGAGTATTACTGCACTGAGGATGAGACCTGTATCTGTGTGTCCTGTACTCTGGCTGGAGAACATCGAGGACACCAGGTGGAGATGCTGGATGAGGCTTCTGAGAAGAAGAAGGAGACACTGAGGAATGTTCTGCAGAAACTTCTGACAAAGAGAGAGGAGACGGAGGAAAGAGTCCAGAGTCTGCAGGAACACAGGAGGAAAGTAGAAGAAAAAGCACCTGCTGACACCGAGAGAGTCACTGCCCTGTTTAGAGATCTCAGGAGACGTCTGGAAGACCTGGAGAAAAGAATCCTGAGGGAAATCTCCGGGAGGGCAGAGCGGATCTCCATCTCCATCCGGGATCTGGAAATAAAGAAGGAGGAGCTGTCCAGGAAGATGCGTCACATTGAGGAGCTGTGTAACATGACGGATCCACTGACTGTCTTACAGGAATCAGACACAGGTGACTTGTGTGATACTGAGGATGGAGATAATGAGGACAGAGAGAAACATGAGGAACTCCTCCATGATGGAGGGGGTCTGGATGTGGATGGGATATCACACACATTACACACATTATCTGATATAATAACAGAGGTAAATGTATACTTCTATATACAGAGAGCTGCAGACATATTACTGGAAGTAAACACAGCTCATAATGAGCTCCATATATCAGATGACAGGAAAACTGTATCCTGGTCAGATATAAACCTGAATCATCCAGAAACACCAGAGAGATTTCAGTATTATTCTCAGGTGTTGAGCAGTCGGAGTTTCTCCTCAGGGAGACATTACTGGGAAGTGGATGTCGGGGGATCAGATTGGTGGGGAGTCGGGATGTGTTACCCCAGTATAGAGAGGGGAGGAGAGAAGTCGGGGATTGGATATAATAACAAGTCCTGGGGTTTGTACAGGAGAGAAAATCAGTATGGGGTGGGACATGACAGTAAAGGGATCCTCTTACCCACCAATATCCCCAGTAACAGAGTCAGGATAGATCTGGATTATGAAGCCGGACGGATCTCCTTTTATGATCTGTGTGACCCGATCCGACATCTCCACACCTTCACCACCACCTTCACTGAGCCTCTCCATGCTGGGATATGGGTATATAGAGGTTGTGTAAAGATCTGTGGGGGGAATAGGGAATAATAGTAATAGTGAGAACTCCGTCCAGAGACTGGTGATGTCACAGGGATGGGTAGTGGGATAGGTAGAATATTCAGTCAATAAGCTAAAGCAGTGGGTGGGACTTCAGTCAGTGCCCTGCAGGTTTTTCTTACATTACATTTCTCCCTCTGTCACTCCCTGTGATTGGGTAGGAGATCTCTCCAGTTACTGGAGTAACAGTGAATGACATGTTCCTATTTGTCAGTAAAGAGGTGTGTGGCCTATCTATCTATCTATCTATCTATCTATCTATCTATCTATCTATCTATCTATCTATCTATCTATCTATCTATCTATCTATCTATCTATCTATCTATCTATCTATCTATCTATCTATCCATGACAATTACTTTCATTGTAATCATTAAACAGAAAGTTATCACAGTGTGTAACATTAGCAATCTCCTCCTCTGGCCCCTCCCCCTACTCTCTGCCCCTCCCCCACATGCAGTCGCTCTGTGCGGGGTGCAGTGCGGTCGCTGTGATTGGATAGGATGGGGTCACCTCTCCTCTCTTTCCGCCTCCTATTCCATACAATCTATACTAAATAGAGATGAAAAGAAATGTAACAATCTCAGAGGAAATATATGAAGAAGGGATCTAGAGATTTACTGCTAAGACAATAAAATGTGATGTATCATTAAAGTGTATGTCCACCCATAATGTTTTCTTTTCTTAGTTTTGGATGCAGTGGGGGAGAATTAGAACCCCTGTCAGGTTTTTACTGCTATCCAGATCTCCATTAAAGAGATTTCTCCTCACTTCCTGTCCCGGTGACAAGATTTTACCAAGCAGGAAGTGAGGGGAGCTCTCCACAATTATAATAAAATCTGACTGGGGCTCTAGCCTTCCCCTATTCTACTAAAAATGTATGTCTGGGTCCCCTTTGCTAATTTCCTCTCACTTCCTGCCCGGTACAATGTTGTCAGCAGGACAGGAAGTGAGGGGAATCCCCAGATAGCAGTAAAAACAAACAGGTGTTCTAATTCTCCCTCACTCCATCCAAAACTATAAAGAAAAGTTCTTAGCTTGGCATAGACTTTAATAGAAGGTATTAGTAATATAATTGTGTTGGTGTCACTGTTATCAGCACTGAGATGTATATTGCTGTGCAGCATGTTCTCCGGTCTCACCCTCATCTTCCCCACCAGAGAGGACAATACCTTACAGAGACATGGCATACATTAGGCTGGTAATATGTAGAATATACGGGAAGCCAAAGAGGGTGAGACCGGAGAACACAATCAGGGTTGCTGTTAGAAATCATGGGCCCCCCCGTACATTACCTGACAGGGACCCCCAGCCTGGATGGGTGTGTGGGGTCAGGTGTATGGCTCTGAACACAGCTTTAGCTGCATGAACAAATTCATACAGCCAGAGTACCTGTGGGAAGGAACCCCTAATTATGGTTTTTTTTTTGTTTTTTTTTTTAGAGGAAGAGAAACTGGCAGAGCTGTGGGGGGAGGGGGGAGACACAGGGGGATTAGAGTTGTAGGGAATGGGGATTGTGGACAAGAGAGGGGTGATTAGAGCAGTGGGGGGCCAGTCTCTGAAATTATGGGAAAAAGGAAACACGGGGTTAATCTGTTACTTTATCTTTCTGAAAGCCTACGAGGGAAGCCGGGGACTCAAATACTGTATATGACATTGTCTGGAGTCCACAAGAATATCACATTGCCTAGGGGCCCCAAATATATCATATGGCTTGGGAACACAAGTATGTGACATTCTCAAGGGTTCCCCAAATATGCCCCGTCCCTGTTCTCCCAAATATGTCACATTGTGTGGAAGCCTGCAAATGCTAATGTTGCCTGGGGGCCCCAAGCATTTCCAAGGGTCTGGTGGCAGAGACGAGCCAAAGAGTTACAGAAGAGGCGGCCAACTTGGGTACTTCAGTAGGATGGGGGCACAAAAATGGCAGAACCTGCAACCTATATGCTATAGTTCACAGCTCATGGGGGGGACACTTTGACTTTTTACCTTGGGTACTAAAGGAGTCTGTCTGGGGCCCCAAGTGTGTCTCAATACCTAGGAATCTTATATGAGGCTTTATTTTTTATTTTTTTTGAGACCCAAGTATATCTAATTGTTTTGGGACCCCAAATGGTCTTAAAGAGACTCTGTCACTTGTCCACTCAGGGTCAACCCCTTTATATTCCCCATTATTGCTCTCCTCTGATGCTCCATTCCTCCTCCATGTAGGTTCCATGCTGGAATATGTCAGAGCTTACACAGGATTGATGATGTCACCCCTCCCCCTCCCTCATGTGACAGTATTCAATTCTGGTGATTGGCTGCTTGGGCCTGAGCATTGTATGCTGGGAGAAAATCACATGATCCCTCATACCCGGGAAATTGGGAACCTAGCAAGGGCTTTGATGGAGCAACAACATATTGGGGAACAGCAACAGAGAATATATAGGGGGGTTTTGAGGGTTTTTAAGAGAACCTCCCACTTTACCCTGAAAGGACAAAGTGGGTGGAGTCTCTTTATCCCGTCTCTAGGCTGGCCAAAGGTTCCGCAGTCAGTATAACTATGTTCAGTGGTAGGAGGTGATGGTGTGCACTGATCTGGGGGTGCAGTGTTTACCAGGAGAGATGTACTTACTGTTATTTATAGACTGCAATATAACAATGTACACTTCTCCGGCTCTGAGTGTGGATGTACATGGAGACTCTATAGGGGGTGTACGGCTGCTGCATTACTTACAGAAGGGGGCGGGGCATTATTTCCTATGGCTCCTCCCAGTACATGATCATTATGTATAGTGAGATGGGACATTGTATAGAGTGCTGGACCTGAGACAGAGCGCAGAGTTTACCATGACTTATGGGAGGCACAGATGGAGGTGTACTGGCCCTTTAAGACCAAATCAATCTATCTATCTATCTATCTATCTATCTATCTATCTATCTATCTATCTATCTATCTATCTATCTATCTATCTATCTATCTATCTATCTATCTATCTATAATATAAGATTACAATATGTAGTAGAAATAAGAATATAATAAGTTTGAAGATTGTGTCGTTCTTTTTCATCATATATCGCTGTCATCATGTATGATTGATAAGTGTATCTATATTATTATATATTATATCACTTTTTATAATGCACCCTAATATAATGTGTCCCCATAGAATGGATCACCAATAGAATTCTATGGGATCACTTTTATAACTACTGCTTTAATATTGTATCACTTATACTGATTTTGAGGTTTTTGATTTATTAGATTTTTAGATTTAAGTCACATGATAATTGCGCAAATGTTTATCGAAATAATATTTTTGCTGAAAATACAGGAAAATCATTATTAGTGGATACAAATACAACATAACTTACAAAATTCCTTCTAATTCTAGAACATGAACCTGTATTGAGCTAATAAATAACAAATATTTGTAAGTTTTAAATTGTGTTTTTTTTGTAAACCAGTGAGAATTGAAGGAACACAGAACTGTAAATAGGCGACTTACACTGACCAATGGCGGAAGCCAGTTGGGATTGAGAAAAATTTTACAACACGCCCCTTTTATAGAAATCATTCTAACGATTGACTTCTGCTGAGCAGGGACGGCCGCACACTGACATTGAGCCGATCCCTGCTGAACCGGCTGAATTTCCATCCATGTATGGCCAGCTTTAGGGCTCATTCACACTAGGGGCAGGGACTGACACTCCTTCGAAAAGTGGTCCATACTCAGATCACTTTTCAGAGGTGTTTGACAATATCTCACCTCCTAACCACCCGTTTTAACCCCTTAAAGCAACACCACCACCCTGCAACTGTGTGCATTACACATGGATATGGGGTGGTTGCAGAGTGTCCCTATCTACTGTAGAGTCCGGAGGGAAGGGTTCCTCTGGGCACGACTGACCTGGTAGCTGCAATCAGAATCATGTGATGGAAACCAGATCCTATGAAATCTATGAATGGGTCATGTTTGGTGGGTGGTGGTATCTGCCGAATGCAATAAAGGGGTACCTGCTTTGCTTCATGGCCACAACATGTGTACTGACTCTGCAGCTAAAGGGGGAGCAGTTTTGGGCTCAACCAGGGGGTTATACCACCCCCCAACTGCTAGTGTGAAGGATTCTCATGTGTGTTGGTGCACCACAGACAGCCAATCATAAGCTGAGGAGACATTCCTCGCCCTGCAGCTGCACATATACATGTCCCTTGAAGCACATGGGGGAGGGGGATCAGTGGACACGGGGGGATCAGAGGAAACGGGGTGATGAAAGCCCATGGAGGATCAGAAGAGATGTCAGAGATCTGCAGAGAGGGGAGGACACTAACTGCAGCCAATAGAAAATAGGAATGGTGCTAGCTGCGGGGGTTGGGGGATTGGGGGAGTTCACTTTTTGAATGAATAGCTGTAATCGGCCATTTTTCTACTCACCAGAGTCTGGGGGTCACTTTTGATATAAGTTGAAGGTTAGAAATAGAAATGTTTTGAGGCACTAAGGACTTTCATGGTACCATTGAACTCACTACACTAAATACAGTGTAAAATCATTATGTTTATTACAAAAGTTATACAAAACCATTAATAAATACATCACACACCAGCGACAAAATGTAATAATATTAAAAAAAGTAAAGGGAACCAAACCTCTTCAAAGACTGGAGGTCTTCATATAGTCCCCCACAAATGTAAGGAACCTATAATAGATGTTAGTCCAGCCTTCCTGCCAACATGTTTCGTGGGGTAACCGCTTCCTCAGGAGTTTTAAAAGGAGTAATAATCTGCAGAGCACAAGATCTAAATCATATCACACCAAGAAAACATGTATAGACATACAGTATGTGCCCATGTATACACGTATGATAAAACACACATACACATGTCCACACAAGATACACACACATAATAAATTCACTATATGCAATGCATCACCACATGCACTGTGCAAGAAACTCATATGGCCAATGGAAACAGGAGAAGGGGAGGAGGGGGGCAACACTCACCCGAAAATTCACACAGACCCATCCAGGAAGGGAACGCCACATATGGTGGTCTCCCCAGGGAGTGTGGAAGCCAGGTAAGGTGAGGGCTGATAAGCTCTGTTTGATATACGTATTTCTTAATATTATAGCATTGTAAGGGTAGCCAACCAGATGTTGTATATAGTGTACAGATTACTCTATATACACACCAAGGAGATGTAAGTATCCTAAAATATTGTACACTGGCGGTGCATGATCAAAGAAATAGGAATCCTTCAAAAGTACTAGCTGGTCGAAACCAAACCTATTGAGATAAGTAGAGAGAAATCATTAGAGATGGGCCAAACACTCCCAGGTTCAGTTTGCAGCAGAACTCCTGAACAGGGGAAAAGTTCTAACCCAAACGGTGAAACACCATTGAAGTCTATGGGAGCCGAACAGGTAAAAATAAAAAGTCCCAATTTTGAAGGCTTAAATGCTAGTAATTGGCCATAAAAGGGATATGGGGGCCGGTTACTGCCCTGGGGGATATGTATCAATGCAAAAACATTTTTTAAAATGCTACAATAGAAATGAAAAATCCCTCTAAATATATATTCCTGGGGAGGGTCCCCTTAGTCTGCCTCTAAAGTGGTGCATCTGTAGCATGTATAGAACCTGCTGTAGCAAAAATTTCATTAATAAAGAAAACAAAAAGATTTAAATGCCATTTAAATTGACTCGCGGTTGCAATTGCCGGGACCCGGCTTTTGGGGAAAAAAATGAACAAAACGGCGTGGGGTCCCCCCCCCCCCCACTCCATACCAGCCCCTTTGTGGGTTTTTTTACAATTTTTTTACCGGCAATTGTTTTTTTAAATTTTTTTATCCAGCTGTCAGAGGGGAAGCTCATTGACAGCTGATGACTCATCAATTGTTAAGGACACCGCGGCCGGCTTCCCAGCCCTGCTCCTGCTTTTACTGCACCCTGATTGGGCAAAGCTTTGCCCAATCAGGGCGCAGAATGCACTGTGCAAACACCCAATGAAACACCCTGCAAATTGAGGTGTTCCTTGAATGGGGCGAAAAGCCAATGTTTGGCAAGAACTCTTGTTCGGCCTGAAAGGTTCACCCAAAACTAGTAATCATTAACCCTTATCGAAAATTGTGGACATCTCAGATTCTATAGAGGGACTTCATAGCTCACCTCAAAAATCAGTTCTCTAGTCAGGAGTATCTCCAGACTCGAGATGTTATGGATCCATAAAATTAAATGCTACACCCCGTATGGGCTCAACATAGACACCGATACTAATGCATTTATTGATAACTCTTGATAATAATCTGGTTTATGGGTCAAACGTCTATGATGGTTCTTTACACTTTTTTGCCTGAGTATATGTTTTTTGAGGGTTGTATAACTCGAATTATGTATTAGCCATTTGCTGTAAGATTAGATGAGGTCTTTATAGGAGTTACCCCTATATTCGAATACATGCCAAATTGATTACCTTCCATGTGGGTTAATGGAAATCATTTTCTACATCTTTTTAGCAGGAATTCAATATATTTTTTGTTGAAAATTTTGGGAATTTGAACAATACACCAAAAATATGGGATCTGCTCTTTGTTAGCTGGGCCTTAACATGACTTTGGTTAACCATAAAAAGAGGGTGATTTGGTATACAATATCCCCTCTCTGTCTTTTTTGTCTTCAGTGTTATTTTCGGTTTAGCCCCAATGAGGCTTATTAATAATAATTTTTTTTTTTTTTTTTTTTACACATATATTTTTTAATTTCTATTTAGAATTTTATATATATTCCTTGTGTGTCAAATACAATTTTCGATATTTTTCATATATTTCTCATTTTTCATTTTTTATTTTTATTTTTTAACTTTTTATTTTATTTTTCATATTTCTTTTATTTTAGTTGAATTATGGTATATACTTATTTGAATAGAGATCAACTCCATACCTTAATTAGTGTAATTCCTTTTTAAAATAATTACTTATGCATCTTCCTTGTGTGAAATATGAATTTCTTTGGAAAGATGCCTGGTGTGGAGTTGGGGTTAATTTTTATTGGTGGAGCCCTTTAATTCGATCTCACCATCTTTTTTCCAAGCTCATTAACTGTTTGTATCGATCCCTAGTGATACCAATCCTGGTTCAACCTGTTTTAGTATGTTTCCTATACTTAAGATGGTGTTCCTAATATATTCAAAAATTAAAATAAAATTGCATTTGCGCTAGGAAAATAAATAATACAAAAATAAATAATTATATAAAGTGCTTAGCTATCAAACAAATGTACCCAAAATACTATTATAATCCGTGCAACATTAATCTTGTGATACAACAAATAAAGTGCAACATGTGAAAAATTGAAAATACAGGTGTAAACTTCAGCTAGAGAGTATCCACTCCTTCACCAAATTGATTTATAAAAAAACCATTAATGTTCATCAAAATGATATCCTAAGTGCAAAGATCCAGTGTTCATCAAAAGTGCTTTTCATCATGCTCATCAAAACCAGTGCAAAACATATAACATGCTTCAGTGCTTCTCCAGTGTTCCCCAAAAGTCTATGCGCTCACCTCAGAGCGTGTGACACAGTACCTAAACTATGCCAAAACACGCTTGGGAGCCACTCCTGGGCTCTAACGATATGCAGGTGATGAAATCCAACTCGCTCAATCAGTGGCATTCCAGATCATGGATAAAAGAGAAAAGCTCCATAGTGTGATATTGTAAAGATTTTTTTTAAAAAGTAAATATTCCCCTCATAGGTGTACTCATATGGTATAGGTGCTTAAGTACACCATCCTATTCAGGGCTCTGTATGTACGAATCAGATCGCTGGTACAGCGTGCGGTGTGGTGTGTCTGCCTCGCCTCACTATCCTTGCTGACAGCTCCATCCTGGCCCCTCCCCTACGCGTCTTCGGCACAGGGATCACGTGCCTTCCTCAGGGAGGCCATGCAGCGTAGGTTTGCTGAGGCATTCGGTCCGGAGTCCTCTGGGTCACTAAGGACGACATGGTCCGCGGCCACCTCCTCCCAACCACGTACAAGTCCATGTGTTTCTTGGGACTGATCCCTTAAAGACTGCTGCTGATGCTGAGTGCCAGGCTCCACCTCCATACTGACACAATCTTCCTCCTCCTCCTCCTCCTCCTCCTCATCCTCTTCCTGTGTGATCGGCGGGCACGCAGGAACACTGTCTGGATAAAGGGGGCCTTGAAAGCTAAGGAAGTCCTCCTCTTCCTGCCTCTGTTCTGCCTCAAGTGCCCTGTCCATTATTCCACACAGCGTGTGCTCCAACAGGTGGACAAGGGGGACAGTGTCACTGATGCATGCACTGTCACTGCTCGCCATCCTCGTGGCCTCCTCAAATGGTGACAGGACAGTGCATGCATCCCTGATCATGGCCCACTGGCGTGGGGAAAAAAAAACAAGCTCCCCTGACCCTGTCCTGGTGCCATAGTCGCACAGGTACTCATTGATGGCCCTCTGCTGCGTGTGCAGCCGCTGCAGCATTGCCAACGTTGAGTTCCACCTGGTGGGCATGTCACAGATTAGGCGGTTCTTGGGCAGGTTAAACTCCTTTTGGAGGTCCGTCTGCCAAGCACTGGCATTATATGACTGGCGGAAATGCACACAGACTTTCCTGGCCTGCCTCAGGACATCCTGTAAGCCCGGGTACCTGCCCAAGAACCGCTGCACCACCAAGTTAAGGACGTGAGCCAAACAGGGCACATGGGTCATTTGTCCCTGTCGGAGGGCAAAGAGGAGGTTGGTGCCATTGTCGCAAACCACCATTCCTGCCTTAAGTTGGCGTGGCGTCAACCACCTCTGAACCTGCCCCTGCAGAGCTGACAGAACCTCTGCCCCAGTGTGGCTCCTGTCCCCCAAGCACACCAGCTCAAGCACCGCATGGCATCTTTTGGCCTGCGTACTTGCGTAGCCCCTTGAACGGCTACAGAGCACCGCTGGTTCCGAGGACAAAGCACAGGTAGAGGCCATGGAGGAAGAAGAAGAGGAGGGGGTGGAGGAGAGAGGTGTGTCACAATCATTAGCATTTTGGAGGTGTGGTGGCAGAACAACCTCCAACACTACTGCACCTTGTCCTGCATCCTTCCCAGCTGCCAGCAGAGTCACCCAATGCGCCGTGAAACTTAGGTAACGTCCCTGTCCATGCCTGCTGGACCATGAGTCAGCGGTAATATGCACCTTACCGCTGACCGCCCTGTCCAGCGAGGCATGGACATTGCCTTCCACATGCTGGTAGAGAGCCAGAATCGCCTTCCGTGAGAAAAAGTGGCGTTTGGGTACCTGCCACCGAGGAACCGCACATTCCACAAACTCACGGAAGGGGGCAGAGTCTACCAACTGAAAAGGCAGCAGTTGAAGTGCTAGCAATTTTGCCAAGCTAGCATTCAACCGCTGGGCATGTGGATGGCTGGGAGCAAACTTCTTTCGGCGGTGCAGCAGCTGGGGCAGGGAAATTTGCCTGGTACAATCTGACGTCGGTGTACCAAAAGCAGATTGCCCACAAGTACTTGGCTGTGACACACCTAATTCTACACCTTCATTCCTCTCAGTGCAGGTCTCAGAGAGGACTGAAGGTCTAGTGGGGTTGGAAATCTCAGCTGATGAGGAGCAAGGAGAGGTCCTCTTTGTTCTTTGGTGTGGGTTTTTTAGATACGCTCGCCAACGAACTGCATGGCAGGTCAACATATGTCTGGTCAAGCATGTGGTACCCAAGTGGGAGATGTTTTGGCCACGCGAGATACGCTTGAGACATATGTTGCAAATAGCAGCGGTGCGATCTGATGCACTCGTCTCAAAAAAGGCCCACACCAAAGAACTTTTTGAATAACGCGCAGAGACTGCAGCGCCCTGCACATGTGGAGCTTTGGGGTGTGATGCAGTCAATGTGCTGCCCTTAGGCTGGCCCCTGGAGGGCATCCTGCCTCGTTGGTGATGTGCCGCCTCCTCCTCCTCTCTCCTATCAGGCACCCACGTTGAGTCAGTGACCTCATCATCCCCTCCCTCCTCATCACTGGAGCAAACCTGGCAGTATGCTGCAGCAGGGGGAGCATGACTGCCAGATTGCTGTCCTTCTTGGGCACCCCCTCTGTCCGTGCTCATGTTACTGCCTTCATCAAGCTCAGTATCATCATCAGAGCCTTCCAAATGCTGGTCATCCTCCTGGAGCATGTACCCAACACTGTGGTCAAACAGTTCGAGGGACTCCTCAGGAGGACATGGTGGGGCAAGGGAAGTCACTGATGACATTGAGCCAAGGGAAGAGGCCGCTGCTTTGCCAGACAAAGTACCCTGGGCATGGGTGAGAGAGGATGAGGAGGATGAGGACGGCTTGGTCATCCACTCGACCAAGTCTTCCGCATGTTGCGGCTCAACGCGGCCAGCTGCTGAAAAAAAGGCCAAGCGTGTCCCATGGCCACGTGCTGATGAGGATGCACCGTCTCCACGACCAGCACTAGACACAGAGCCTGCTTGCCCTCTCTTATTGGCTTGTGACTGTCTGCCTCTCCTTCTTGGCCTTCCAGACATACTAATGGCCTGTAGCTGCACTAAGCTGGGATATATATATATATATATATATATATATATATATATATATATATATATGTATGTACTGATACTGCAGCTAGCAAAATCAAATGCCTGCCTGTAGTATGAGAACACCACCAACCTTCTACAGGTAGCTTTAGCTGAACACTGTGAGGTGGACGCACCCCACTAACTTGTAGGTTTAGCTGAACACTGTGAGCAG
This sequence comes from Aquarana catesbeiana, assembly GCA_037953035.1. Lineage (NCBI taxonomy): Eukaryota > Metazoa > Chordata > Amphibia > Anura > Ranidae > Aquarana > Aquarana catesbeiana. The sequence continues at coordinate 32,446 of JBBHAA010002354.1, forward strand.
GACGCACTGCACTAAATGTAAATAGTCTAGCTGCCTGACTGTGGTACTAATAGGATCAAAAGAACACCAGCAATTTTCTTCAGGTAGCTGTATTTACTGTAACAAGACAAGCCTGCCTGTCAGTAAGAAGATAACAGGAACTGGTCTAGCTGAACACTGTGAGCAGGATGCACCCCACTAGCTTGTAGGTTTAGCTGAACACTGTGAGGTGGACGCACCCCACTAACTTGTAGGTTTAGCTGAACACTGTGAGCAGGACGCACCCCACTAACTTGTAGTTTTAGCTGAACACTGTGAGCAGAATGCACTGCACTAACTGTAAATAGTCTAGCTGCCTGACTGTGGTACTAAAAGGATCAAAAGAACACCAGTAATTTTCTTCAGGTAGCTTTATATACTGTAACAAGACAAGCCTGCCTGTCAGTAAGAAGATAACAGGAACGGATCTAGCTGAACACTGTGAGCAGGACGCACTGCACTAACTGTAAATAGTCTAGCTGCCTGACTGTGGTACTAATAGGATCAAAAGAACACCAGTAATTTTCTTCAGGTAGCTGTAAATACTGTAACAAGACAAGCCTGCCTGTCAGTAAGAAGATAACAGGAACGGATCTAGCTGAACACTGTGAGCAGGATGCACTGCACTAACTGTATATAGTCTAGCTGCCTGACTGTGGTACTAATAGGATCAAAAGAACACCAGTAATTTTCGTCAGGTAGCTGTAAATACTGTAACAAGACAAGCCTGCCTGTCAGTAGGAAGATAACAGGTACGGATCTAGCTAAACTGAATACAGTGTATATATATATATATATATATATATGCAACACCTGGGATGCATATATATACACAATACACTGTAAGTGCAGCTAACTGACTGACTGTCCTGCCTAATCTATCTAACTCAAATGAAATGACACTATATCTCTCTCTCTCTCTATCTCTCAGCACACCGGAACACACTGCACAGGGCCGCCGTGCAGGCGGCCTTATATAGTGTGGGGCGTGTACTAAATCCCCTGAGCCATAATTGGCCAAAGCCTCCTTGGCTTTGGCCAATTACGGATCTCTGTTCAGGCGGCGCTGTGATTGGCCAAGCATGCGGGTCATAGTGCATGCTTGGCCAATCATCAGCCAGCAATGCACTGCGATGCCGCAGTGAATTATGGGCCGTGACGCGCCACACGAATTTGGCGCGAACGGCCCATATCGTTCGCAAATTCGGCGAACGACCGAACAGCCGATATTCGAGCCGAACATGGGTTCGACTCGAACACGAAGCTCATCCCTACCTCTTATATATAGCCATGGCTCTTGCAGTGACATCACTGTGCCAGATCCCGTACTGCACATGCGCCCAAAACAACACATCTGTAGTGTCTGATGAAGGTTGCCATGGAGAGCGGACAACGTCCAATCCATTGGCCATTGAAAAAACGGCAATTTTTAAAACTTTTTTTTGCATTGATCCATGTCCCCTGGGGCAGGACCCAGGTCCCCAAACACTTTTTATGACAATAACTTGCATATTAGCCTTTAAAATTAGCACTTTTGATTTCTCCCATAGACTTTTAAAGGGTGTTCCGCGGCATTCGAATTTGCCGCGAACACCCCAAATTGTTCGCTGTTCGGCGAACTTGCGAACAGCCAATGTTCGAGTTGAACATGAGTTCGACTCGAACTCAAAGCTCATCCCTAGTCTGGAACATTGGCAAATTGCCTAATATACGTAGCTTCATATATATTTATATTTAAACATAGCCTGAGAGATGTCTCCAAGCAGAATATGCAGTTTATGACGTTTTATGCTTATTTTTTCATAAAGTCTATGCTTCAATCTCATTGGCTGATAATAAGAGGGAGGTTTTTCTCTCTCCGTAAGTGTATAAGATATATGCAAACCCAGTAAACCATTGTAATTTTGATTCACCATCCCATGTGTGTGTCTTGATTACCCGATCTATCAGAGAGTTCTATCCATACATCCATAGGTCCAACCCAGGTTCAAAGGAGAAATAGGGGCGACTTAAAACCTATGAATAAGAAGAGAGTTATTGCTGAAACATTCAGGACCCACAAGAGATCCCCAACCAGGACAGCAATTAGCCGATCTGAAGCAGCAGTATCACAATATACAGGAGAGGTTCCAGCAAACCTCCAGACTGATGGCGGAGCAGATCAGAGAGCTAAATACTAAGTGCAAGAACTAGAGTGACAGTCATCTAAAACAAGGACCTGTTTCAGTCGTGCAGAGGCTTTCCTGTGGTAATCTGCCAGAGGTGATGATCAGGAAGGACTTTAAGATAGCCGGTCAGATAGGTGAAAAGGAACAGAAAGACAAGCTGTCTTACACAAACGTTATGAACCAGATCGACGTGGGATTCCACAAAGGGTATCTTGAATCTGACATTGTGGAAGCTGTGGTCAAAGCAATCAGTCCTGCCTAAGTCTCAGAGGTATGCTAGAAATGAAGAATGGACTGACCCTAGTACAACTCAGGAGGATAATAAAAAGCCACTACAAAGAGGAAAATGCTTCTGAACTGTACCACCAACTGATAAATATTGCACAGAACAGTAAAGAAACGCCCCAGAATTTCCTGTTCAGAGCTATCGATTTGAAGGACTGCCTGTTTGTCTCACAAGGAGAGTACTCAGATGAACACTTTGGGACTGAGCTAATACAAAAGAAATTCCCAAGGTCAGTGGCTTCAGGACTGAGAAGTGACCACCTCAAGTTCCAATTAAGGCAGTATTTGGACGACCCTTCCATTCCAGATGAGGTGCTCATAGAGGAAACTAATGAAGCAGTCAAGATGGAGATGGAAAGGGAAAAGAAGCAAAAGAAAGCTCAGCCCAACAACTCGTTGAAGGGGGAAGAATGTCAATCCTTTGTTTCCAGTCTTTTCAAGAACCCAGTGTCCTGACGGTGACTACTGATCCAATAGCTTGGTCCCCAACCACCCAACACTTGTCAAGCAGCGATTCAGAACTGGAAAAGCTGATGATTCAGATGCAAAAAGAGATGTTAGAGATGATGGCCCTGGTGACCGCAAGACTAACTGCCCCACAGAGTGATGACGTTTCGGTACCCAAGAAGCCGTCAAGTTCTACGGCTGCTCGGGTGGAAAAGCCGGCAAATCAAAGGATTTGTTTCAACTGCGGAGGAGTTGGACATTATTGTCAAATGTGCCCGAGCCCAGTGAAGTCTGAAGCACAGTGCCAAAGGCCGACGGGAAACTCCAGAGGGCCCCAGTGAAGGAGTCAACTGGGTGCCCTATCACATCAGCAAGCTCCAAAAAAAACGATACCAAGAAACCGCAGCGGGATTCCAGGCCTCTAAAGGGGGCCCCCGTTGTTGCCTCTGAGCGACTCAGTGTCCCACTCCATTTGGCTCAGGCCACCCAGCATCGAAGAGTCAATGCATACCAGACTCCCAGAGACCAACAGAGGCTCAAGCTGGACCAGAACCTCTGCAAGAGAGGAGTGAAGATATGAACCACCGAACAGGCCCAGCCTGCTACTTCTCACAAATTCCCTGCCAAGTTAGTGGGACCTTCTCCAGTTGTCTCCATCCAGGTAGAGGGAATCTACACCAAGGTCCTCTTGGATACTGGAGCTCAAGTGACTCTTCTTTACAGGGACTTCTATGGCAAACACTTTAAACACTTGCCACTACAGAAGTTAGAAGAGTGGGAGATATGGGGCATTGGGACTCAGAACTTTCCTTATGATGGCTATCTACCCATCAAGTTGACCTTCGACCCCTCCATAGCTGGGAAGGCAGAGACCTTTGATACTTTGGCAGTGATCTGTCCTCGCCCTCCAGGGGCCAGTAAAAGTTCCCTTATCATCAGGACTAATACTGACCTTGTCAGAAGACTGTTAACACCTCTTGTCCAAGAGCAGGGCACTTCAGCTACAAGTGTGCATCCCATGCTGAGACAAGCCTATCAGCGCCTGGCGCAAGAACGGAGGGCCCCAGCTGAAGGTGTGGGGAAGATCTGGCGCTTGGACCGGAATGAGAGGGTGTTGCAGCCGGGTGAGGTAGTTTGTTTGAGAGCCTCCGTCAAGCTGAATTGGAAGCAACCAGGCCCTTTCATCGTCCTTGAAACGGACGGTCAGAAGGAAGACAAGGGGTTGGAGATAATTCCAGAAGTGATCTCAACCAGGGCATTACAGAGAAGTCACTGGAAGATCTCAGTCAGTATTTGCAACACAACAGCCTCACCTGTGAATATGCCTGCTCGGATGTTGCTGGGGCAAGTAAAACCAGCCACACCAGTCTCACCATGTGATTTGGTGAGGGGAGAAAAAGATGAAATCCCTGTGGAAGAGTTCTACCCAAAGAACACTAGTCTCACACCTGCCTGGATGGAAAGGGCCAGAACTCAGCTTTTAGGATGGCGAACTGCATTCTCGAAGAGGGATTTTGATGTTGGGAGTGCAAAAAGTGCCCAACACCAGATCCGGCTGGAAGAAGACAAGCCCTTCCGAGAAAGGGTCAGACAGATTCCTTTAGGGGAATTGGAGGACCTGCGAGAACAGCTGGCAGGGTTGAAGAGAGCAGGAGTTATCCGAGAGTCTCGGAGTCCATACGCTTCCCCAATAGTGGTGGTGAGGAAGAAGAATGGATCGCTGCAGTTGTAAATCGATTACAGGACACTAAACCGAAGGACCATTCCTGATCAATATACCACTCCAAGGATAGAAGACACCTTACAGAGCCTGTCAGGGGTGAAATGGTTCAGTGTGCTAGATTTGAAGAGCGGGTATTACCAAATCTCCATGCACCCTGATGATATGGAGAAGAACCCCAGTGGTATTTTTCAAATTTAATCGCATGCCTCAAGGCCTGTCTGGCGCCCCAGCCACCTTCCAAAGATTGATGGAAAGGACTGTGGGGGACATGAACCTGATCTAAATATTGGTGTATCTCGATGACATCATCGTATTTGGCAAGACTTTGGAGGAGCGTGATGATTGAATGGAAAAGGTCTTGAAGAGGCTCCATGACGAAGGCTTGAAGATCTCCATGGAAAAATGGCAGTTCTATCAAACTTTGTTTAATTACCTGGGCCATATCGTATCTGCTGAAGGAGTAGCCACAGACCTTCAGAAGCTGGAAGCCATCACCTCCTGGCCGAGACCCACTTATGTGACCGAGCTCAGGTTGTTTCTGGGATTCTGCTCGTATTACCGGAGATTTGTTGAGGGATTTGCTAAAATAGCTAGCCCACTCACTAAGCTATTGAAGAATGAGAAAGATGATGTTACAGGCTCATTTAAGCCTGTAAGGGCTTAAAGGAAGCCCAAAGAGTCCATCCAAGAACAGTGGACCGCCCAGTGTGAAGAGGCTTTCAGGCAGTTTAAGTGGAGCCTTACAACTGCTCCAGTCTTGGCCTATGCAGACCCAGCCAAGCCGTACGAACTGCACGTAGATGCCAGCCGAGATGGATTAGGCGGAGTGCTGTATCAAGAACATGATGGGCACTAGAGGCCGTTGCTTACGTGAGTAAGAGTTTGGCACCTGCTGAGAGGAACTACCCCACACACAAGCTCGAGTTCCTGGCCTTGAAGTGGGCAGTAGTGGACAAACTGAGGGATTACCTATATGGAGCAGAGTTTGTAATTAAGACAGATAACAATCCCCTCACCTACCTGCTCACTACCGCTAGGTGGTTGGCCGCCCTCTCAGGTTTTACCTTCAGTCTGAAGTACGGGCCGGGGGTCAAAAACAAGGATGCAGATGCTTTGTCGAGAAGACCCCACTGTCCCCGAGACTCCCCAGAAGAATGGACTCAGCTAACCCCTGAAGGAGTGAGAGCCCTTTGTGAAGGGGTGGAACAGCAAGCAAGAGGTGGGGCCAGGGAAATTGGAGTGTCAGCTGCCGGGGTGCCCAGATGCTATTTTAACATCACTGAAGTTGGGGATGAAGGTCTGCCAAAACTTTCAAAAAAGGACCTGCGTAGGGACCAGTTGGAAGATCCCCTCTGCAGTTTGGCATTAAAAGCATTGGAGAGCCAAGGTCCCAATTTGCTTCTTACTGATTCAATAAAAGAAGGCTGTTTACTGCACCGAGAGTGGGATCAGTTGCTGCTGCATCAAGGGGTGGTCTACCAAAGGGGCCCCTCTGAAGATCCGGAAGAGAAATGGCAGTTGTTCTTACCAGAGAAACACAGAGAGAAGGTGTTAGCTGCTTTACATGATCATCATGGCCATCTAGGGTCTGAGAGGACTTTCCAACTGGTGAGGGACAGATTCTATTGGCCCTGCATGCAGGCTGAAGTCGAGGGCTACTGCCACTCATGCCTTAGATGCATTCAAAGGAAGACTTTGCCCCAACGAGCCACCCCAATGGGTCACCTCCAGAGTCAGGGGCCATTGGATCTGGTGTGCATTGACTTTCTGTGCCTGGAGTCTGACCTGAGTGGGCGGGGAAATATCCTGGTGATAACTGACCATTTCACCCGTTATGCCCAGGCATTTCCCACAAGGGATCAACAGGCATCCAAAGTGGCCAAAATTTTAGTATAAAAATTCTTTGTACATTATGGCCTGCCCCAGCATATCCACTCCAATCAAGGGAAAGACTTTGAGAGCAGCCTCATTAAGAGACTCTTAGACTTGTTGGGCATCAAGAAATCTAGAACTACTCCTTACCATCCTCAATGAGATCCTCAACCAGAGAGATTCAACAGAACTCTTTTGAACATGCTCGGAACTCTAACCTCCGAACAAAAGCAACAATGGAGCAAGCACATAGCGGCTATAGTGCACGCTTACAACAGTACTACAAGTGATGCCACCGGATACTCTCCCTATCGACTGATGTTTGGGCAGGAAGCCCGGCTACCAGTAGATCTGGCTTTTGGTACATCCTCAGACCATACTTCAGCAACTTCTCACAGAGGGTATGTAGACCGACTGCGAAGAAGCCTGAAAACTGCCTATGATAAGGCCCAAGCTGTTTCGGATGCGAGGGGACAGAGGAACAAAAGAAATTTTGACCTCAGGGTGCGAGTACAAGACTTACAACCAGGAGACAGAATGTTGTTGAGGAATCAAGGTATACCCGGGAAACACAAATTGGCTGATTGTTGGAAGTCACAGCCCTATATCATATGCAAGCAACTCCCAGGGCTGCCAGTGTACCAGATTCGGCCAGAGGGATACACAGGGCCACTAAAGACTTGGCATCGTAATCAACTTTTGCTTCTATCACAAGCAGTCCGGGTAACACCCCAGCAAGATTCACCATCTACATCCACCATTTCTGACAGACCTCGACCAGTGACTAGATCTCAGTCTAAGCCTCTTGCTGTAGATGATGAAGATGGCGAAGATGAGGAGATGGGAATAGACTGGTTGTGGTTGTCTTGCACACCAGAGACCCTGAATACTCCTTGCGGGGAACAGTTTCTGAGGATTTTTTTTCCACGACAGGAGCCGAGATAAAAGATACTGAAGTACCGGAAGCTGAAGTGGAGAAAGACAGTACCAGTGTGCCTGTAGCACCCAAAGAGCAGAGAGTGAAGAGAATTATTCAACCACCCAAGAGACTGACCTATGGCATTCTGGGAAAATGCTCTGAGGAGGTCTGTCTCGCTTCAAAAAGAACTTCTGAAATGCCTGGTCTCTCCACTGCCGATTTGGTGGAGGACAACCCTGTCTCACCCCCTGGCACATCTATACAGGACACTACGGTGTCAGTAGCAGGTGTACAGAACAGTCTCCCTCCATGTGATAATTGGTGGGAGGCTCCACTGCCAGTCCTGTGTCATCGCTTGATTGTAACAGCATGTAACAGGTCACCGATTTTGACTATCTTTGGGGACCAAAGACTTAAAGTGGGGGGAGTATGTAGCGCAGGGGTTTCATTACCAAAGTTATCCTGCTAAATAATGCATTGTTCTTAAAAAAGAGATTGGCTCCCTCTAATGTCCTTTTAATGCTATTGAGACCTATGGACAGTTTCTGTGAAGCAATGTTTACAAAGCATTGTGGGAGATGTAGTTTAATGAGGAAAGTGACTCATGCATAAACTTAGTTCGGGAACTACTAACCCACAATGCCCAGTCACGGACCCACAAGGCCAAGTTGTTGCGCTGCCTGCTGGGAGCAGAAATAAAAAGAACAGTGCAGCCATCTTTCGGCCTCTTGGGACATCATTCAATACCTACCTGCAGTGAGGTCTGTGTGTGGAACCGGCAGACTGCGGCCTGTGAGGCATGGAGCAGAATCGATCAGCCTCTGAGGTGTTCCAGAGCACAGCCAGCTGGATCAGCGTGCAGATGGACCTGAGGATCCAAGACTTCTGGAGGTTTCCTGCATTACAGTCTGTCAGAAACCAGGAATCAGACTGAGACAGAAGTACAGTTAATCACACTAGTTTAATAATTATAAAAAGGTAAACAGAGTGAGCGTAGTCAATACATAGCCAGAGTTCAGTAACCAGATTGGGTAGTCAGCCAATGTCAATGTCAGAGAGCCAGAGATCAACGTAGTAGTACAGCAAGCAGGATAAGGAGCCAGAAGGGATGCCAGCCGAGCAAGTTTTCAACAGGTAAATATTGCAAAATAAAATAAAGTGACAGTACTATTGATAAACACACTGATAAAAAACACAAGATGATGCAAGTGAAATAAAGTGACAGTGCTAATAATATCACATAGCAGTAAGTGACAGTAACATAACAAACATAACACACATGTGACCAAAGCATGTGAAATGTGTATGGGTACAACTTACAGACCCAATCGGTGAAAATAATCTAAAAATATATATATAAAATTATAGCTTAAATAAGGTGCAAATGTACATGTAAGGTGTAAGACATGTATATGTAAGGTGCCTTATCTCTGACTAGCTCGTAATCTCCAGCTAGCATAGAGTGCCTGTCCCAGGACAGACACTCTATGCTAGCTGGAGATTACGAGCTTGCCGCTCGTCAGAGATAAGGCACCTGTTTATTTACTGTTATGTGAGTACTTTAATATATTAATAAAAACCAAGTTCTCAGCCGACAATATTACACTATTTAGGACCTTCCTTTTCTTTCATTGGTTACCCCCCTTATATCCATGGAGGGACTGAGCTTCTGCATGAGCATGTCGTTTATAAGATAAAAGGTTGCTACTCCCTAATACTGGTCGTACGCTGATACTCTGCTATCTGGAAGGACCAAGTTCCTGCATAAGGATAAAAGGCTTACTGCTAATACTGGTCTTATGCTGTTACCCCATTACCTAAAGGTAAGGGGCCACTACTTATAAGTGTGTGGTTTGTTGCACAAAGTGGAAGTATCACTATAGATTGGTTCCAGCCACCCCATTTTTTAAAGAGAACTGTTATATGTTCACTTTATTTGGACATTTTTGTACTTTTAGTCACAAGGATTTTGGTTCTGTTGCACGAGTCACTTTGTGTAGTGTTTGCTTGCTGTGTGTATGGCATGCACAGTATAACATTTAGATTGTACATTTGCACCTTATTTAAGCTATAATTTTATATATATTTTTTTAGATTATTTTCACCGATTGGGTCTGTAAGTTGTACCCATACACATTTCACATGCTTTGGTCACATGTGTGTTATGTTTGTTATGTTACAGTCACTTATTGCTATGTGATATTATTAGCACTGTCACTTTATTTCACTTGCATCATCTTGTGTTTTTGATTAGTGTGTTTATCAATAGCACTGTCACTTTATTTTACTTTGCAATATTTCCCTGTTGGATTAGCACAGCACCACGCTTTATTTTTTATTTAATTGGATGATTAGGGGCAGGGTGTACCCTATCTGGTGTAGGCAGTTTTTCCACTAGCTCCATTGCAACACATATGATAGCGCATGAATAACCATATATAAGCTTTCAACAGGAACGCAGGAGAAAGTCTCTGAGATGTGACCAAAGGTGCAGGCATAGATGAAGTGAGCTGGAGGGCTTTAACCACTTGCCGACCGCCGCACGACTATATACGTCGGCAGAATGGCACGGGCAGGCAAAAGGACTTACAGGTATGTCCTTGCCTGCCCGCGGGTGGGGGGTCCGATCGGACCCCCCCCCCCGGTGCCAGCGGCGGTCGGATCGAGGTCAGGGTCGATCGAAGGTGAGGGGGAGGCCACTCATTCGTGGCTCCCCCCTCGCGATCGCTCCTGGCCAATGACGAGCTTCCTCGGCTTCTGTGAATGTAAACAGAAGCGGAGGAAGTGATGTAATCTCTCCTCGAGCCGGTCTTTTTGATCCGGTGCCGAGGAGAGAAGACATCCAAGTAAGTGCACCAACACTACACTAACAGTAGAACACGCAGGCACACTTGTCACCCCCCTGTCACCCCCCAGTCACCCCCTGATCACCCCCCTGTACCCCCACACATACTGACACCAATAGCAGGTTTTTTTTTTTTCTGATTATTGCATTGGTGTCAGTTTGTGTCAGTTATAAGTGTTAGGGCAGTTAGGTTAGCCCCCTTTAGGTCTAGGGTACCCCCCCTTAGGTCCAGGGTACCCCCCTAACCCCCCTAATAAAGTTTTAACCCCGTGATCACCCCCCGTCGCCAGTGTCACTAAGCGATCGTTTTTCTGATCGCTGTATTAGTGACACAGGTGACGCTAGTTAGGGAGGTAAGTATATAGGTTCGCCTCAGTGTTTTTTATAGCGACAGGGACCCCCATATACTACCTTCTAAAGGTTTTAACCCCTTGATTTCCCCCTAGTTAACCCTTTCAACAGTGATCACCATATAATTGTTACGGGTGACGCTGGTTAGTTGGTTTGTTTTTTGTAGTTTTTTATAGTTTATTATAGTTTTAGGGCACCCGCCGTTTATTACCTTATAAAGGTTTAACCCCCTAATTGCCCGGCGGTGATATAAGTTAAGTTTTTAGGGTCAGATAAGGTCTGCGTCGCCCCAGGCAGCGTCAGGTTAGCGCCAGTACCGCTAACACCCACGCACGCAGCATACACCTCCCTTAGTGCTATAGTATCTGAACGGATCGATATCTGATCCGATCAGATCTATACTCCCCAGCAGTTTAGGGTCCCCCAAAAAAACGCAGTGCTAGCGGGATCAGCCCAGATACCCGCTAGCACCTGCGTTTTGCTCCTCGGCCCAGCCCAGCCCAGCCCACCCAAGTGCAGTATCGATCGATAACTGTCACAAAACACTAAGCACACATAACTGCAGCGTTCGCAGAGTCAGGCCTGATCCCTGCGATCGCTAACAGTTTTTTGGTAGCGTTTTGAATCAGTCGCTGACAGTCAGGAGCTTTTTTGCCTGTGAGTCTCACTAGTGTACCCCTAAATTTAGAGCCCAAAATGGCAAATCGAAGGTACACTAGTGAAGAGGCCTACACGTTTCTGAGCATGACAGATAGTGAAGAGGAAGTCACTCATCTGTCAAGTTCAGGCTCAGAATACGATCCTGTAGAGGACAGCGGCTCCATGACAGATAGCTCTGACGATGGAGTTGTGGTCCCTGCTAGGGTCAGGCGTACCAGACCCCGAACTTCTTCTTCTGTCCTTGAAGTGCAAGAACCGCAGGTCCCTCGTATGGAGCAGAGCAGTACTAGTGCCGCTATTCCTTCTGGTGAACTGGCAAGCACCAGCGGCCTAGTACACCCTGGTCGTACATCCAGCACTGCAGTATCACGTGGTGACGTGGCGAGTCCCATAAGTGCAGTTCAAGCTGGTGAGGTGGCAAGCACTAGTAGGGTCCCGCTGCCACCAAGAAGACGAACACAGGCCCGTCGTGCCCATAGTGCCCTTCCTGCTGCATTCGCCAATCCGAATTGGGTACCCACCACTTCTGCAGCACCCGTATTGCCCCCATTCACTGGCCAACCCGGAATTCAGGTGGAAACAGTTGATTTTACGCCACTGGATTTTTATTCACTGTTTTTCACCGAAGATCTCTATAGATCTATTGTGGACCAAAGCAATTTATACGCTGGTCAACACATCGCCACTATTCCCCAGTCCTCCCTTGCCAGAGATTGGAGACCAATTACGGTCTCCAAATTTAAGATCTTTCTGGGCCTTTCCCTCAACATGGGCATAACCAAAAAGAGTGAGTTGCGGTCATATTGGTCCACTGACCCAATTCACCATATGCCCGTGTTCTCTGCCTCCATGACCAGGGCACGATACGAGCAGATTTTGCGGTTCATGCACTTCAATGACAATGAACTCTGTCGTCCTCGTGGAGACCCTGAATACGATCGGCTCTACAAAATTCGGCCCCTCGTAAACCACTTCAACCAACGTTTTGCAGACTTGTTTACTCCCCATCAAGTTGTCTGTGTTGATGAGTCCCTGATTAAATTTTCTGGCCGCTTGTCATTCAAACAGTACCTTCCCAGCAAGCGTGCCAGATACGGGGTCAAGATGTATAAGCTCTGTGACAGGGCCACAGGCTATACATGTAGATTTATGGTTTACGAGGGCAAAGATAGTCACGTAGAGCCGACAAACTGCCCTGACTACATAGGAAGTGCTGGCAAGATAGTGTGGGACTTGGTGTCACCCTTATTCGGAAAGGGGTACCACTTGTACGTGGACAATTATTACACGAGCGTGCCACTTTTTAGTCACTTGTTTGATCATCAGATTGGAGCATGTGGCACCGTGCGACCTAATCGCCGGGGCTTTTCTCAGCGGCTTGTAGATTCCCGTCTTAGGCTGGGGGAGAGAGCCTGCTTGCAGTGTAATAACTTGCTCGCTATGAAGTGGAGGGACAATAAGAATGTTTTCGTTCTTACCTCCCTTCATGCAGACACGACGACCCAAATTACTACGGCGACTGGTGTTGTGGAGAAACCCCTCTGTGTCCACGAATATAACCAAAATATGGGAGGGGTGGACCTCAACGACCAGTTGTTGGCGCCGTACCTAATTGCCCGTAAGGCCAGATGCTGGTACAAAAAAGTGTCTGTATACTTATTTCAATTGGCTTTGCTGAACGCTCATGTGCTATACAGAGCTTCAGGACGGACTGGATCCTTCCTTAAATTCCAGGAAGAGATCGTCAGAGCCCTTCTGTTTCCAGACGGTGCTCCACCTCACCTTCCCCAACCAAATGCAGTAGGCCGGCTGCATGAGAGGCATTTTCCTTATGCCATCCCGAGTACCCCTACCCAACGAGCCCCCCAAAGAAAATGTCGTGTCTGCAGCAAGCGCGGATTTAGGCGTGACGCCCGGTATTATTGTCCCTCCTGTCCTGGCAATCCTGGTCTTTGCATTGGTGAATGTTTTGAACGCTACCATACACTAGTTGAGTTTTAGCGTAGGGTACAGCACTGCACAGACTAGGACACACTTTCACAGGGTCTCCCAAGATGCCATCGCATTTTGAGAGACCCAAACCTGGAACCGTTACAGTTTTAAAAGTTACAGTTATAAAAAAAAAATGTAAAAAAAAAAAAAAAAAAAGGAAAAAAAAAAAAAAATACACAAAAAAAATATAAAATAAAAAAAACAAAAATAGTTGTCGTTTTATTGTTCTCTCTCTCTCTATTTTCTCTCTATTGTTCTGCTCTTTTTTACTGTATTCTATTCTGCAATGTTTTATTGTTATGTTTTATCATGTTTGCTTTTCAGGTATGTAATTTTTTTATAGTTTAATGTGTTTTAACCATTTTTTTGTTTTCAGGTACGCCATTCAGCTGCAGCGCGGATTTATTTATCTTGACAGCAACAGCGTTTGCTCCCACGATACATAAAGCCGTGACTCCAGCGCTGTCGGAGGTGATTTCACCACCACAGTTACATACTTCAGCATATATGCCGAAGCGTGGGGGCAGCAGTGGGTGGAGGAGCGATTTGCTCCTGCCTTTTGTGGGAGGATGCCCCCATGCTTGGGCATATATATATTTTAGGTAGGCACAGGTTGCGTTAAATGTTTTATTTTTTACTATGTTTTTTTTTTTTGTATTTGCTTTGCAGGTATGGTAAGTATTACTGTTATACTGTAATGTTACTTTGTTTTTTGTTAACCATCATTTGCTTAGCAGGTATGCCATTCAGTTGCAGCGCGGATTTATTTATCTTGACAGCAACAGCGTTTGCTCCCACGATACATAAAGCCGTGACTCCAGCGCTGTCGGAGGTGATTTCACCACCACAGTTACATACTTCAGCATATATGCCGAAGCGTGGGGGCAGCAGTGGGTTGAGGAGCGATTTGCTCCTGCCTTTTGTGGGAGGATGCCCCCATGCTTCGGCATATATATATTTTAGGTAGGCACAGGTTGCGTTAAATGTTTTATTTTTTACAATGTTTTTTTTTTGTATTTGCTTTGCAGGTATGGTAAGTATTACTGTTATACTGTAATGTTACTTTGTTTACCATCATTTGCTTAGCAGGTACGCCATTCAGTTGCAGCGCGGATTTATTTATCTTGACAGCAACAGCGTTTGCTCCCACGATACATAAAGCCGTGACTCCAGCACTGTCGGAGGTGATTTCACCACCACAGTTACATACTTCAGCATATATGCCGAAGCGTGGGGGCAGCAGTGGGTGGAGGAGCGATTTGCTCCTGCCTTTTGTGGGAGGATGCCTCCATGCTTCGGCATATATAAAACGGTGCATGTATGCCCATCATTAGTAGTGGGTGGATGAAGGGAGGTATTCTAATGGTGGGCATACCCACCGATCAAGATCTTTTTTTCGTTCAGCCCACAGGCTGCATGAAAAAAAAGTTTACAATGTATGCCCAACAAGGACCAGCAATGTACTGGTATGTTGCTGGACTTTGAGTGGTTATACCAGAATGATGCCTGCAGGTTTAGGTATCATCTTGGTATCATTCTTTTCAGCCAGCGGTCGGCTTTCATGTAAAAGCAATCCTAGCGGCTAATTAGCCTCTAGACTGCTTTTACAAGCAGTGGGAGGGAATGCCCCCCCCCACCGTCTTCCATGTTTTTCTCTGGCTCTCCTGTCCCAACAGGGAACCTGAGAATGCAGCCGGTGATTCAGCCAGCTGACCATAGAACTGATCAGAGACCAGAATGGCTCCAAACATCTCTATGGCCTAAGAAACCGGAAGCTACGAGCATTTCATGACTTAGATTTTGCCGGATGTAAACAGCGCCATTGGGAAATTGGGAAAGCATTTTATCACACCGATCTTGGTGTGGTCAGATGCTTTGAGGGCAGAGGAGAGATCTAGGGTCTAATAGACCCCAATTTTTTCAAAAAAGTACCTGTCACTACCTATTGCTATCATAGGGGATATTTACATTCCCTGAGATAACAATAAAAATGATTAAAAAAAAAAAAAAATGAAAGGAACAGTTTAAAAATAAGATAAAAAAGCAAAAAAATAATAAGGAAAAAAAAAAAAAAGAAAGCACCCCTGCCCCCCCCTGCTCTCGCACAAAGGCGAACGCAAGCGTCGGTCTGGCGTCAAATGTAAACAGCAATTGCACCATGCATGTGAGGTATCACCGCGAAGGTCAGATCGAGGGCAGTAATTTTAGCAGTAGACCTCCTCTGTAAATCTAAAGTGGTAACCTGTAAAGGCTTTTAAAGACTTTTAAAAATGTATTTAGTTTGTCGCCACTGCACGTTTGTGCGCAATTTTAAAGCATGTCATGTTTGGTATCCATGTACTCGGCCTAAGATCATCTTTTTTATTTCATCAAACATTTGGGCAATATAGTGTGTTTTAGTGCATTAAAATGTTAAAAAGTGTGTTTTTTCCCCAAAAAATGCGTTTGAAAAATCGCTGCGCAAATACTGTGTGAAAAAAAAAAATGAAACACCCACCATTTTAATCTGTAGGGCATTTGCTTTAAAAAAAATATATAATGTTTGGGGGTTCAAAGTAATTTTCTTGCAAAAAAAAATAATTTTTTCATGTAAACAAAAAGTGTCAGAAAGGGCTTTGTCTTCAAGTGGTTAGAAGAGTGGGTGATGTGTGACATAAGCTTCTAAATGTTGTGCATAAAATGCCAGGACAGTTCAAAACCCCCCCAAATGACCCCATTTTGGAAAGTAGACACCCCAAGCTATTTGCTGAGAGGCATGTCGAGTCCATGGAATATTTTATATTGTGACACAAGTTGCGGGAAAAAGACAAATTTTTTTTTTTTTTTTTTTCACAAAGTTGTCACTAAATGATATATTGCTCAAACATGCCATGGGAATATGTGAAATTACACCCCAAAATACATTCTATTGCTTCTCCTGAATACGGGGATACCCCATGTGTGAGACTTTTTGGGAGCCTAGCCGCGTACGGGACCCCGAAAACCAAGCATCGCCTTCAGGCTTTCTAAGGGCGTAAATTTTTGATTTCACTCTTCACTGCCTATCACAGTTTCGGAGGCCATGGAATGCCCAGATGGCACAAACCCCCCCCAAATGACCCCATTTTGGAAACTAGACACCCAAAGCTATTTGCTGAGAGGTATAGTGAGTATTTTGCAGACCTCACTTTTTGTCACAAACTTTTGAAAATTGAAAAAAGAAAAAAAAAATATGTTTTTCTTGTCTTTCTTCATTTTCAAAAACAAATGAGAGCTGCAAAATACTCGCCATGCCTCTCAGCAAATAGCTTGGGGTGTCTACTTTCCAAAATGGGGTCATTTTGGGGGGTTTTGTGCTATCTTGGCATTTTATGGCCTTCGAAACTGTGATGGGTAGTGAGAAGTGAAATCAAAAATTAACGCCCTTAGAAATCCTGAAGGCGATGATTGGATTTCGGGGCCCCGTATGAAGCTAGGCTCTCAAAAAGTGCCACTCATGTGGTATCCCCATACTCAGGAGAAGCAGCAGAATGTATTTTGGGGTGTAATTCCACATATGCCCATGGCCTGTGTGAGTAATATATCATTTAGTGACAACTTTGTGCAAAAAAAAAAAAAAAAATTGTCACTTTCCCGCAACTTGTGTCAAAATATAAAATATTCCATGGACTCAACATGCCTCTCAGCAAATAGCTTGGGGTGTCTACTTTCCAAAATGGGGTCATTTGGGGGGGTTTTGTGCCATCTTGGCATTTTATGGCCTTCAAAACTGTGATAGGTAGTGAGGAGTGAAATCAAAAATGTATGCCCTTAGAAATCCTGAAGGCGGTGCTTGGTTTTCGGGGCCCCGTACGCGGCTAGGCTCCCAAAAAGTCCCACACATGTGGTATCCCCGTACTCAGGAGAAGCAGCAGAATGTATTTTGGGGTGTAATTCCACATATGCCCATGGCATGTTTGAGCAATATATCATTTAGTGACAACTTTGTGCAAAAAAAAAAAATTGTCACTTTCCCGCAACTTGTGTCAAAATATAAAATATTCCATGGACTCAACATGCCTCTCAGCAAATAGCTTGGGGTGTCTACTTTCCAAAATGGGGTCATTTGGGGGGGTTTTGTGCCATCTTGGCATTTTATGGCCTCAAAACTGTGATAGGTAGTGAGGAGTGAAATCAAAAATTTATGCCCTTAGAAATCCTGAAGGCGGTGCTTGGTTTTCGGGGCCCCGTACACGGCTAGGCTCCCAAAAAGTCCCACACGTGTGGTATCCCCGTACTCAGGAGAAGCAGCAGAATGTATTTTGGGGTGTAATTCCACATATGCCCATGGCATGTTTGAGCAATATATCATTTAGTGACAACTTTGTGCAAAAAAAAAAAAAAAAATTGTCACTTTCCCGCAACTTGTGTCAAAATATAAAATATTCCATGGACTCAACATGCCTCTCAGCAAATAGCTTGGGGTGTCTACTTTCCAAAATGGGGTAATTTGGGGGGGTTTTGTGCCATCTTGGCATTTTATGGCCTTCAAAACTGTGATAGGTAGTGAGGAGTGAAATCAAAAATTTATGCCCTTTGAAATCCTGAAGGCGGTGCTTGGTTTTCGGGGCCCCGTACGCGGCTAGGCTCCCAAAAAGTCCCACACATGTGGTATCCCCATACTCAGGAGAAGCAGCTGAATGTATTTTGGGGTGCAATTCCACATATGCCCATGGCTTGTGTGAGCAATATATCATTTAGTGACAACTTTTTGTAATTTTTTTTTTTTTTTATTTATTTTTTTTTTTTTTGTCATTATTCAATCACTTGGGACAAAAAAAATAAATATTCAATGAGTTCAACATGCCTCTCAGCAATTTCCTTGGGGTGTCTACTTTCCAAAATGGGGTCATTTGGGGGGGTTTTGTACTGCCCTGCCATTTTAGCACCTCATGAAATGACATAGGCAGTCATAAACTAAAAGCTGTGTAAATTCCAGAAAATGTACCCTAGTTTGTAGACGCTATAACTTTTGCGCAAACCAATAAATATACGCTTATTGACATTTTTTTTACCAAAGACATGTGGCCGAATACATTTTGGCCTAAATGTATGACTAAAATTGAGTTTATTGGATTTTTTTTATAACAAAAAGTAGAAAATATCATTTTTTTTCAAAATTTTCGGTCTTTTTCCGTTTATAGCGCAAAAAATAAAAACAGCAGAGGTGATCAAATACCATCAAAAGAAAGCTCTATTTGTGGGAAGAAAAGGACGCAAATTTCGTTTGGTTACAGCATTGCATGACCGCGCAATTAGCAGTTAAAGCGACGCAGTGCCAAATTGTAAAAAGTGCTCTGGTCAGGAAGGGGGTAAATCCTTCCGGGGCTGAAGTGGTTAAGTAGGCAGGACTGACGAGCAGATCATCAACAGCTGAGTCACTGTGGAGAGAAAGGAGCTGGCAATTAGCCGACAGCTGAGCGGCCAGTCCAGAGAAGGAAGGGCTGAGCCCAGCCCTGACACAGTCATCAGTCATCAAAAGGAGCGGTGCAGTGTGACGGCGCCAACTTTGGATCAGACTGAGATATCAGGAAAGGAGTGTGGAAGGAGTCTTATGGGTTGTACACACGGTCGGACTTTGTTCGGACATTCCGACAACAAAATCCTAGGATTTTTTCCGACGGATGTTGGCTCAAACTTGTTTTGTCTACACACGGTCGCACAAAGTTGTCAGAATTTCCGATCGCCAACCACGCGGTCACGTACACCACGTACGACGAGACTAGAAAAGGCCGGTTCAGAACCAAGCGCGGCACCCTTTGGGCTCCTTTTGCTAATCTCGTGTTAGTAAAAGTTTGGTGAGAGACGATTTGCGCTTTTTCAGACTCGTGGCTTTCAGATCGTTTTCTGCCGTTCAGTTTGTTCTTGTGGGTTTGTATCTGCTCTTCAGTGCGTGCAGCAAGTTCCACGTGACTTTAATTAGTCATTGTATTCTTGTTCGTTCGTTACTGTTTTTCAGGTCGCTCTTCACAGGCCTTGCTGTTCTTCAGTGCGTTCTGTTACTTCGTTCTGAGCAGCCGACCGTTTTCTAGCCATGTTGCGTATGCGTACTCCTCGTAGAGTTCGTGCTGTGCGGAGGCTTGGTGTTGGGGTCCTGACCTTGACACAAGTCCAGTCCATGAACAGGGTGGGGAGGAGTTCATGGACAAAGAATTGGTTGCTTCAGCGTGACCAGTTCTCTCATATGCCTTTGCTCCGTCAGATCCGTGAGAATAATCCTGATGATTTCAGGAACTTTCTCAGGATGACGGACCCCGTGTTTCACCGTCTGTTGGCTTCGCTCACCCCTTATATTAGCAGGCAGGATACCTGCATGAGGCAAGCCATCACTCCGGAGCAGAGGTTGGTCGCTACCCTGCGGTATTTGGCGACAGGGAGAAGCCTGCAGGACCTCAAGTTCTCGACAGGCATCTCCCCCCAGGCTCTGGGGATCATTATCCCAGAGACCTGTTCTGCCATCATACAGGTCCTGCAGAAGGAGTATATGAAGGTAAGATTTTTATCCTTTTATATCACATTTTATTGTATTGAATGTTTGCTAATATCTTGTATTTCTTTCCTCATTCCCTAATTACCATGATTGGAATATGCTGTGAATGTCCCCTTTGTCCTCATGCATGCTGGATTTTTATGTAATTATTATTTTAGGTCCTTCATACATATTTGCCCTTCAATAACCTCCCCAGCATGGTGTCTCCTGCCCCTATATTCACCTCATGTAGTCACTTAACAATGTATTTTATCAGCTCTATAGTAGTGCTTTACCCCAAACACCCCCTAAAATGTTTTGAAATGTTATTTTTGCTTTAAATTCAGGCAGAGTGCCAGAGGTTTTTTTTGGTGGTGTCCCCAAATAATTTTTAGTAACCCTCCCTCCCCCAACTGCTAAGTCAGCTGATCCCAATTCTCTATCCTCGATCATCTATCTGCTGACTTTGCCAAACCCATACACACTATACCCACCTCTTTTGTGCTCAGATTTATGGATGAATTCCCCAAAGCATGTAGTGCAAGGGCCTGCCTGTATACTTTCAAATGGTACTGTTTAAAGTTTTTGGATTCTATTATTATCTTGATAGGTAATAGCAGAATGTCCAAATGTGCTCAAATGTGTACAATGTGTATTTATATCTTGGTATTATGCAGAGGTGGGGGACTCGAGTCACATGACTTGACTCGAGTCAGACTCGAGTCACCTGTTTGAGGACTTGCGACTTGCTTTACAAAATTAAATAAATGACTCGACTTGACTTTGACTTGTCACTAATGACTTGCGACTTGACTTTGACTTGGGCTATTTGACTTGCAATGACTTGCAATGACTTGGCACCACCAGTTCTGTGTCTTGGCCTAGGCAAAAAACGCCGCCAAACCCCCCCCCCCCCCCCAATAGAAAGCTCCCCCCGAGTCCCGGCTTCGGGGTAGATCAGTATTTTGACTTAATTTGTGACTTGACCAAAATAAATGACTTGACTTGACTTGCTTGACTTATGGCAGGGACTCGACTTGACTTGCTTGCTTTTCGCCACAGTAACTTGGGACTTGCTTATGACTTGAAGGTTAAGACTTGAGACTTGCTTATGACTTGCACATGTGTGACTTACTCCCATCACTGGTATTATGACACTTCTTACCTGTCCAGTGGTCTGCCAATAGTGTAACTAAGGAGGAGCTGTTCCGAATAATACCCTGTATTTAGGCATTCATCTCTCAATGAAGTGAAGAGGGTTACCTGTCCAAGATTTCCACACACCCCCTATATGTTAGAAATGGCCCATGAGAGGGGGGGAGGGGGAATATGATAGGTGTACCTTATACTTTGGCGTTGTTAAATTCCCCTTAATAAATGCTATCTGGAGGTTGCCCCATAAAGTTTTTTTGTCTAATCTGCTTGCCATGTTTCTGATCAAAAATAGTAATGTTTATTGTTTTTTCCTCGTTTCCTTCCACGCCACAGGAATGGCAGACTGTGGCCTCCCACTTTGCCGAGCGGTGGGACTTTCCTAACTGCGGAGGGGCAATTGATGGGAAACACGTCCACATCGTCCCACCACCCAACTCGGGGTCATACTATTTCAACTATAAGGGGTTCAATAGTATAGTGATGTTGGCGGTGGTGTCGGCTAATTACGACTTCCTGTATGTGGACGTGGGGAAGAATGGCCGGATGTCCGATGGTGGAGTCATCGCCCAGACTGAGTTTTACAGGCGTCTCCAGAATGGCAGCTTGGACTTGCCAGCTCCAGAGGACAATGTGGAAGGACTCCCATTCATGTTCGTTGCTGATGAAGCGTTTGCGCTGGGGGACCACCTGATGCGGCCATTCCCAATGAGGACCCTCACCCCGGAACAGAGGGGTTTTTTAATTACCGGCTGGCCAGAGCCCGAAGAGTGGTGGAGAACACATTTGGAATCCTGGCCAGCCGGTTCCGCCTATTTCTGACACCCATCCATATGGCGGAGTATAAACTGAACCATATTATACTTGCGTGCTGTGTTCTCCATAACTTTTTAAGGAAACATTCGGCCAGCTATGCTGGCTCAGTTGGGCCTGAGGCCGGAATGATACATCAAACCACACTGACAGCGCTTGAAAGCGGCCGTCCTGGCTTGCCCTCCCTGAGTGCCCGTGATGTCCGATTACGCTACCTGGAGTTCTTTGCGGGTAGGGGGGCTATCAATATGCCAGAAAATCTGTGAAGCCTTTTTATAATAAAACAAAAAAGAAATTCTTTGTGGACATTTACTGCTTGTGTTTGTTTTAGCTGACCCTGACAGAAATGTGTTGAGTCCAGAAAATGTCACGATTGTGTAACCTTATTATACAAAGCACTGTTGGCTGTTATTTACTAAAATGCAAAAACACATTTCACTACAAGTGCAGTTGCAACTGCACTGAAACTGCACTTGTAGTGCCAAGAGGATTTGCCCTTAGTAAATAACCCCCATTTTCTCAGAAAACAACAATGACATCACCCCAAAAGTGTTGTAGCGTTGAGACAATAATCCACACATTCTTGCTTAACAAACTTTTTTATACCTGCACAATCACATGTGCATTTACCAAAGGTTTTTCAAACAAACCAACATGTTTGTTGTATAACAATTTTTGGGGTAGCATTATCAAAACTCAAAATGTCCATTTTAGATAAAACAGGCCTGTGTAAAACCAACAAGAAAGACACAAATCTTGAACTTACAAACGTCACATTTGGTTGAATTTGAAGGCAATATCACACATGAGTATTTAGGAACTGTGTTTGATATTGCTTTCAGATGGGGTGAAGTCACCCAGGAAAAGCCAAATTTGGAAGATGCACACCAATTTAACAATGTCAACATGTGCGACCTGCCATCACGGAGGATCAAGGGATGTGTTTTGGGGGAGCAAGCCCTTCCTCACTTTATTAATTATTACTTTATTATTGAGGAAGGGGTTGCACCCCCAAAACGCGTCCATTGATCTCCCGTGATGGCAGATAGCACATGTTGACACACTGTGTGCATCCTCCAAATTTGGCTTTGGGAAAAATCACAAAAACATTTAGCACATTGTAGCACACAAAAGAAGAAAGTGATTTGGAGGGGCTTTAAACTCGCCCCAAAACATCAATGATGTTTTTATTTTTTGGAATAACATCATTGATGTTTTTCTTGATGATTTCCAATTGTAAATTACACTCCATGATCTCCCCGATCAGGATCTGGGCACTTTCGGATGTGAAAGGATCTGGATCCACAACCTCACGATCACCTAAAAAGAGAGGAACCCCAAAATAAATTAGGTCTAAAAAAAAATGCCGCCATCCATCTCTTATCTGAGCCTGTGGTTGCAGACACTCACCTGTTGTGGTGACTAGTTCCACCACGTCTTCTTCCTCCTGCTCAGATTGTGTTGGGGGGATTTCCCCTTCTTCCAGAGGAGGGGGGCTCTGGTCTCCTCGGATGAGGGGTGTCCTCCCAGTCTTTTATCCCCTATGTCAAACAAAAATGGTATAATTAGCACACAGATATTTGATGGCAGAACTAGAAATAGGAAACATTGCTTGGAAGTGGGGTACAATTGTCAATTTTAGCAGAGTTCCAAGATGTAGCTTTTTTTAGTGTCCTTTGTCAACCTGCAATACAGAATCTAGTTTGCATTTCATTCTAGTAACAAAGCCATCTACACAACCCAATTCTTTTAAGACAAGTATAGGGCGTCAAAATGGTGGCCAAATGCATATGGCCTAAACAATGGTATTTTATAGTCCAAAAGAAAAATGTTTGATCCAAACGAATAATGTGCCCATGAACATGAAAGTTGCCATTTTAAACTGTACAACAGTTCCTAAAAGCACATGGAGCAGCACGAACGTAATAAACATAAAGAATAGGAACACAGCACAACTACTTACTTTTTTGCAGCACTCTCCGGATCTTTCTGTACTGCTCATGTTCTCGTAATTTGAGGTCCGACCACCGGTTCCTGAGCTGATCTTTCGATCGTCGTACCCCGAAATTCCGGTGCAGACTCCTGACCACTTTCGCCATGATCTTGGCCTTTCTGATATTGGGGTTGGGGTAAGGCCCATACTTCCCGTCATAGTCGGCCTTCTTCAGGATGTCGACCATCTCCAACATCTCCCCAAAGGACATATTTGAGTCCTTAAATCTCCTTCTGGATCGGGACGTGTCTGGATCCGGCCTTTCCTCCTCCTCTTCCTCGTTGCTACAATTAGCACGCACCTGCTGTGTCTCCGCCATGTGCTCTTCCCCCACTGCGCCGAACGAAAAGGGGCGGGGAATAGACTAGAAAGAACGTCAGGGGCGGGCGGAGTTACATGCATGCACAGTGTGTATAAAGCGTAACACGCGTGCGTCTTACGTACGATCTGTGAGCGGAGGAAGGAGCATCGAAGGCGCCGATCGTGATAACGAAGGTAGGATCTAAACTTGGGCCTATACTGCTTTGAAATGGAAGCCTATATTGTAACAAGATTAGGGGAGTTTGGCCTGACATTAGGGTTTGTCTTGTGTTGTGTCTTGCAGAGAAAATGGATGGGTTCAACGACCACAATTTCCTCCCCCTGTTCATTGACAAATACAGGGAGCTGCCTTGTCTGTGGCAGGTGAGACACCCCCACTATAACCATAAACAAAAGAGGCAGGCAGCGCTGGAGAAACTGCTGGAGTTGGTGAAGCCGGTGGTCCCCACAGCAACCATCCCCTATTTAAAAGCCAAAATTGGTGGCCTGAGGAGCACATATCTTAGGGAGCGCAAGAAGGTCACAGATTCCCAGAGGTCCAGAGCTGCAGCAGATGACATTTATGTCCCCAGGCTGTGGTACTATGAGAGACTGCGATTTCTGTCAGACCACACTGAAGTCAGGGAATCCCTCTCTACTCTTCCTTCCACGCTTCCTTCCACCCCAGCTGAGGCTTCCGATGTCCAACCTGGGCCTTCCAGCCAGGAAGAAGTGGAGGAGCCCAGCTGGAGTCAGGTATAGCATTGTTCTACTCATTTCTGGTCAATAAATAAATGATGTTTACTAGATGTTATTATTGATCACTATTTGCTGATTGAAAAAAGTGTTTTACATATCAATAGACAGTAGTGGGCACCCAAAATTGGGACAAGAATGAAAACTGCTGGGCTCAGAATGATAGTCTGTTATATTTGTTAACATTCAATTTGCAGCAGTCAGGAGGTGAAAATTGTGTGTGATTGATGAAAAAAATACTAAAACTATGTCCCTTTTTCATACACAGGAAGACCTCAGCCAGGAGAAGGCTGTGGAATGTGGCAGTCAGGAGGAGGCGGTGATTAGTGGCAGCCAGGAGGAGGTGGGGCTAAGTGGCAGCCAGGAGAAGCCTGGGCCCAGTCGCAGCCTGACTGAGTCTCAGGTTCCTCCCCTCCGCCTTCCATGTAAAAGAGCCAGGAAGACGACTCCGAGTCCTGTGCAGGATTCAGCGTTCAGGCTGATCCAGGAGGCTTCTGCATCCCTACGAGCCTTACCCACTCCTGAAGAGGCCTTTGCCTGCATGGCTGCCACCAAACTGCAGGGCATGCAGGAGGGTCAACTCAGGCTCTGTGAGGACTTTATGTATAAAGTGCTACATAAGGGGGTGAGTGGTGAACTAACACCCAAGACCGACGTGGTTGAGTTGGACCATCCTCCTCCTCCTCCTCCTGCTGCCACAACTCCACCACCACAGCCATCGCGTGTAAGGAAGCGTGAAAGGAAGACCTGAGAGTGAGGGTCCTTGGTTCAGTCTGGTCTGACAGAAGCTGCAGTCTCTCGTATGACCACAGCCTGGGGACACAGATGTCATCTGCTGCTTTCCGGATCTCTGGGACTTCTGGACCAGACTGCCCTCCCTTAGATATGGACTCCTCAGGCCACCAATTTTGCTTAAAAATAGTTGATGTCTGCCCTGGTGGTCCAAGGCTTCGCCCACTTCTGCAGTTTCTCCAGCGTTGCCTCCCTCTTTGTTTAGTTGTGAGCCCTTAATAAAAAATTTTTTGGGAAATTATACTCTCCTGTGTGTGTTTTCATCCAAAAAGGACAGTTTGTTGGTGACGATTCAGGTACATTTCTAACATAAAATGTGAAATTGACAAGGGACAACAACACCAAACAATCTCCTACAGATTAAATAGAACAACACATCAATGGTGTTGTGGGAACTTGTCACAAAAAACACACACAAACATTTTCGGGAATACAAATCAAAATCCTTAAAAAAAAAACCCTTCAAAAAAATACAAACACAAAAAAAGAATCTACATTAAAGCCAAAAAAAATAAAAAAAACAACAAAAATATGTTGTCAGATGTGAGCAATCTAAATATATTGAGGGAATCCAGATAAATAGTAACGAAATAAGTTTGTGAGAAGTGTGTGTGAATATGAGCAGCAAAACTACTATATTCTTGTCACATTATAAAGAAGAAGAGATTGCGCTGTATTAAACCATTTTTAACATTGCAGCGTGACAAAAGTGCTGTATCCATTGCAAACGCTAAGTTTACCAGAACGAGTTGTTCCATGCCGGAATTTCTTCTGAGCATGCGTGGCACTTTGTGCGTCGGAACAGGCCACACACGGTCGGAATTGACGCGATCGGATTTTGTTGTCGGAAAATTTTATCTCCTGCTCTCCAACTTTGTATGTCGGAAAATCCGATGGAAAATGTCCAATGGAGCCCACACACGGTCGGAATTTCTGACAACACGCTCCGATCGGACATTTTCCATCGGAAAATCCGACCGTGTGTACAGGGTATTACAGTACTTGGGCTTCTGTGGTGAGTGGGCACTTGCCCAGATCAGTAGAGTGCACTGTTACTGTGTGAGTTAGTTGCAAACTGTGGTGGGACTTGTAGTCCCACAGAAGTGATCTCACTTACCCACAGGCTGCATGCGGTAGAACTTTAACATTTGTTTCTCTGTGCTATAAAGTCCATGCGGAATTACACGTGCCTTATATTTGCAAGTACACAATTACCAGCACATCCTTATCCTACAGTTTGTTCTCTACTTGTTTCCCGGTTGGATTTACAAATACTGCAGTCTAATACCATAAGCTAGCTGAAGATTCTGAAGACAAGGAACTTTTATCACCGTTTACATTTGGAACATTGCATCATCACCTAGGGGGAGCCCTTGAGTACAGGATAAATATATAGCATTGTGCTGTGGAGTTGGTGTGTGTGTGTGCTCTGGGGTTTCTGCGGGAAGGTGCTTAATAAAGCTGTTGATTAGTATTGAGTGCCTGTCCGACTGTGCACCTGTTTGTATATGATCCCCATGGTGATCCTTGAATTTACAGTTTCACATTCACATTGACTGTTATATTGCCATTTACTGTCTCTGAGTTATCACACTGTTCACTGTGTTGAACTTTCATCCCAGTAAACGTTTCAAATGGTTAATTGATATCCTGTGTGAGTATTTATCTTTTTTGCAGCTGGTGCAGTGACGGGTTCCAAGGTTACGGTAAATATATTGTATAGAGTATACTTGCTGTGTTTCTCTCCACTGCTGGGTCCCATACTAATATCATTATACAGGTGTGCCAGAGGGGCTGATAGGCGGGGTGCAGGATTGAACATTCATCAGCAGCTGCTACGGGGGTAGTGCTACATAAGTCTGTGCTGTTGGTGGGGATCTATGTTCCACCCCTAGCCTCAGTCCAGGTTCTAGAGCTTATTATGCAAATTGTGATACAGATTGATACTAATGTGGTCTATCCTATGGGGGATTTCAGTATGGTCCCTTCCTCTGCTATGGATAGATTGCATACTTCGGCTCGTGACTCTCCTGACCTCTGGCAGTGGGCTGCCACCTTTGCCCTCACGGATGTTTGGAAACACATGCATCCAAATTTGAGAGAATTCACTTGTCACTCTGCCACGTACAAGATCCTGTCTAGAATAGATCTGGATATCTCTGATCATGCCCCCCTATGTCTCTCCCTTGCTCTGTCCACCCCCCTGAATCTCGCATTTGGAGGCTATCCAGATTTTGGGTGAATAATGAATGCCTACAGGAGCCACTAACTGCTTCTATTTGCAACTAATATACAGACAACCAGGACTCTGCCTCTCCACCTGTGCTATGGGACTCCTTTAAATTCTGGGCTAGGGGGAATACATTTCAAAAATCTCACATATCAAGAAGGAGGCTGCCCATTCCCTGGTGGAGCTGGAGGAGAGAGCGACTACTGTAGACTGGCAACAGGCATTATGGGAGTTGTCTACCAATAGAGTAGCCCAGATTGATAAAGCCCTATTATATTCGGCCCAAAAGGTTTTTGAATTTGGGGGGAAGAATGGTAGACTGCTGACATGGTTGGCGAAAGGTAGCATCCCATCCACACCCATCGGTTGTATTAAAGATGCAAATGGCCAATAGGTACATACCCCTATCCAAAACAGATTTGGACAACAGTTTAGAATCTTTATACACTAAACTGCTCACAAAATTCCAGACAGAGATACAAAATCCACATGTACCTTATCCCAAGAAATCACAGTAATAGGTACAAGCACTGACCTGCTGGAAAATAAGCACGATGAATTATCAATTGCTTTTAACCACTTAAGGACCGAGCCTCTTTCTGAGATTTGTTGTTTACAAGTTAAAAACATTTTTTTTTGCTAGAAAATTACTTAGAACCCCCAAACATTATACATTTTTTTTCTAACACCATAGAGAATAAAATGGCGGTCGTTGTAATACTTTCTGTCACACCGTATTTGTGCAGCGGTCTTACAAGCGCACTTTTTTTGGAAAAAATACACTTTTGTGAATTAAAAGATAAGACAACAGTAAAGTTAGCCCAATTTTTTTTATACTGTGAAAGATAATGTTACGCTGAGTAAATTGATACCCAACATGTCACGCTTCAAAACTGCGCCCACTCGTGGAATGGCGACAAAATTTTACCCTTAAAAATCTCCATAGGCGACGTTTAAAAAATTCTACAGGTTGCATGTTTTAAGTTACAGAGGAGGTCTAGAGCTAGAATTATTGCTCTCACTCTACCGATCACGGTGATACCTCACATGTGTGGTTTGAACACCATTTTCATATGCGGGCGCTACTCACGTATGCGTTCGCTTCTGCACGTGAGTTCGTTGGGACGGGGCGCGTTTAAAAAAAAAAAATTTCTTATTTATTTTACCTTTTATTTTTTTTTTATTTTTCCACTTTTTTTTTAATGTCACATTTATTCCTATTACAAGGAATGTAAACACCCCTTGTAGTAGAAAAAAGCATGACAGGTCCTCTTAAATATGAGATCTGGGGTCAAAAAGACCTCAGATCTCATATTTACACTAAAATGCAATAAAAAAAATTGTCGTTTAAAAAAAAAATTGTCGTTTAAAAAAAAAAATGTCTCTTTAAGAGCTATGGGCGGAAGTGATGTTTTGATGTCACTTCCGCCCAGCAATTGTATGGAGACGGGTGGGGGCCATCTTCCCATCACTTGTCTCATACCCAGCTAGTGACTGGACGCGATTGCCTCTGCCATTGCCGACGGCTCCGGTAAGCGGCAGAGGGCACCAGATTGTGGCGGGAGGGGGGCCCCTTCTCCCGCCGCCGATACGAGTCGATACCGCCATAGAGACCACTTTTATCTTGTAGCGGACCGCCCGCTGAAGAAGGAGATACTGGGGTTATAGCAGCTAGCTGCTGCCATAACAATGATATCCTCCTTCAAACAGCCGACGTAAAACTGCTGCAGGCGGTCCGTAAGTGGTTAATGATCTCTCAAGAGAACATGAAACACTTTCATCGGCTTTTACACAGTTGCAAGCGCAGGTGGAGGATTTAGACAATAGTACCAGAAGAAGTAATCTTAGAATAAGAGGAGCCCCAGAATCTGTCACAGATTTAATCGCATACTCCACAAAATTATTCCAGTTTCTGTTGCCAGAGCAGGACCCCAAATCCTTCATATGGGATCGCATACATTGTGCACTAAGAGCCAAACCCCCCGCCGGATAAACCCCCCCAGGGACATTGTACTATGTATGAAGGGTTTGCTAATCAAGGAAGAAATAATGTGTTCTGCACGGGGCATCAGAAATATCACTCTGGATGGAGTTCAGCTGCAGATCTATCCAGACATCTCGCAGGCAACGCTTGACAGACGCAGAAAAATGAAAGAAATCATCTCAGTACTTTCCACAGCAAGGATCCGGTATAGACGGGGTTTCCCTTTCAAGTTAATTATTCCTCATAACAATACCACCTACATCGCCACCAATATCACCGAAAGGTCAAGACATCCCGACAAAATGAGGCCTTCTAGAGCCCAGCAACCTCCTACGTTCTCCATCTACACCTCGTCCAGATCCGATCTGGAATACCCCGGCATCACGAGGCAATAGACCCAGATACAGACATGAACCCGGTCAATGGAACTAGGAAGATCTTCAATTTCTCTCCTATAAAGGTTAACAAGAAGACCATTTTTTGCTGTATATAATTGTTAATTTTTGCAGTTTTCATATTATTTATTTTATTTTTCGT
This sequence comes from Aquarana catesbeiana, assembly GCA_037953035.1. Taxonomy (NCBI): domain Eukaryota; kingdom Metazoa; phylum Chordata; class Amphibia; order Anura; family Ranidae; genus Aquarana; species Aquarana catesbeiana. Next base: position 62,770 of record JBBHAA010002354.1, read on the forward strand.
CTCGTTATTTTTATTTCTATTTTTCTTAGTTTTTGTATATAGTATTTTACCTAACAGGTATATGCGATCTCACCCTAACTATTTGATGAGACCTCACGGTTACATACAGATATACAAATGCATCAGTCTATTACTAATTGTAATATTAATCCAATCCAATCCAATCCAATTCAGTGTGAAGCAAGCGTATTCAGATAAACTGACTAAACTCATCCGAATAATGGAACCACACTGACATCTACTGTCGTAACTTGGTACAACAAGCCTTAATTATTTTTCTGTCCACAGATCCTTAAAGTGGAGTTCCCACTATTATTTTTATTTTTTTTAATTAATATCCATATATTTGGTTTATAATGCTTATTTAAAGCACTGACATGTGTGTTATTAATCGGCGATTGATTGACGATTTTAGAGAGGAATATATCTTATATTCCTGTTTTGTGACGGTTTCCATAGTGCTTGTGGACATGTGAAGCCCACAAGCACTATCTTCCGGGCTCTGGTGCAGCTGAGCGACCGGCATGCACCGCCTGTTCTCGTGCATGCGCCGCACACTTCTGACATTGCCATTACCAACGAAGCCCTCGGCGCTGCCCAGTGACTCCTGAGAAATGATGACAGACATCTCCCAGGAGCACTACTGAGCGCGGGCGGCGAGGGAAATGACGGCAGGCGCCTTGGAGAGGAAGAGGCAGATTACGAGGAACCCCTAGCAACAGACCTGAAAAGGTGAGTAAAAAAAAAAAATAAATGTTTTTTTCCAAAGGTTGTTATTTAGATTTAATGCTGCTGATTAATGTAAAAAATATATGACTGGAACTCGGCTTTAATAGACTCAGAACAGTATTTTATATCTTCTATTATATCACAACACTGCCATCTTGTGTCCTATAATGGTAAGGCGTATCTCAAGGAAAAGACTCAAGCTATGGACACTTGTTGCTTTCTTTTACGGGTGCTTCTCACAACTCTCATTAGACATGTACTTATACAGCAACACGGTTTACTTCAGTAGACACATTCCTCTCTTTTTTTAATTATTCTAGAAACATCTAGATCCAACTCCTAGACATAAAAAAAAGTCAAAGGTTTTCTTTGTTGACCCGCTCATATATGCTGGTTATTAACATGGCCTGGACGTCAGTGGAACAATATACCTGTTGGGCATAATAGATGATATCACAATAATACTCTTCAATCTCTGGTATAGGGGTAGTAATATATATTATTCACCACGTATTAGAAAACAATCTTATCATTGATGTAAATTTGCTCTGAACATGGTTGTTCTTCAACTCCACTTGATGTCTCGGCCCACTTTTAGTTTTACCGGCTTTCTTTTCACAGTTGTAAATAACAGACACACCGACAGCGTCTTTACACTGGAGTATACTGGATAGAAGTCGCACAGTTATACATGTTCATGACATTGGAGGTGACGTCCCCCCTATGCCGACATGATTGGCCCCCCTCTCACTCACTACAAATTCTCTCACTAGAGACATTATTCCTGTTTTTGCTAAAAGATTATTTGTATATTTCTTCATGTGCCTCTTACTGTTATTTCTTGTTAGATTCAAAAATTTTGATTCTTCTACTCAAAGACGGAGTTTAACCACTTGACGACCGCCTCACGCTGATATACGTCAGCAGAATGGCACGGGCAGGCAAAATCACGTACCTGGTACGTGATTGCCTTCCCGCGGGCGGGGGGTCCAATCGGACCCCCCCGGTGCCTGAGGCGGTCGCCGTTGGTCTGGGAACGTTCAGTGATGAGGGGGAGGCCATCTGATCGTGGCCCCCCCCTCGCGATCGCTCCCAGCCAATGAGAATCCTCCCCTGCCTGTGTGTAGTACACATAGGCAGAGGATGTGATGTCATCTCTCCTCGGCTCGGCAGTTTCCGTTCCGGCGCCGAGGAGAGAAGACACCTGAGTGAGTATAAAACACACACACACAGTAGAACATGCCAGGCACACTTTACACCCCCGATCCCCCCCGATCACAGCCCAATCACCCCCCTGTCACACTGACACCAAGCAGTTTTTTTTTGTTTGTTTTTTCTGATTACTGCATGGTGTCAGTTTGTGACAGTTACTGTGTTAGGGCAGTGAGTATTAGCCCCCTTTAGGTCTAGGGTACCCCCCTAACCCCCCTAATAAAGTTTTAACCCCTTGATCACCCCCCGTCGCCAGTGTCACTAAGCGATCCTTTTTCTGATCGCTGTATTAGTGTCGCTGGTGACGCTAGTTAGGGACGTAAATATTTAGGTTCGCCGTCAGCCAGTACCGCTAACACCCACGCACGCAGCATATGCCTCCTTTAGTGGTATAGAATCTGAACGGATCAATATCTGATCCGATCAGATCTATACTAGCGTCCCCAGCAGTTTAGGGTTCCCAAAAACGCAGTGTTAGTGGGATCAGCCCAGATACCTGCTAGCACCTGCGTTTTGCCCCTCCGCCCGGCCCAGCCCAGCCCAGCCAAGTGCAGTATCGATCGATCACTGTCACTTACAAAACACTAAACGCATAACTGCAACGTTCGCAGAGTCAGGCCTGATCCCTGCGATCACTAACAGTTTTTTTGGTAGCGTTTTGGTGAACTGGCAAGCACCAGTGGCCTAGTACACCCCGGTCGTAGTCAAACCAGCACTGCAGTAACACTTGGTGACGTGGCGAGTCTCATAAGTGCAGTTCAAGCTGGTGAGGTGGCAAGCACAAGTAGTGTCCCGCTGCCACCAAGAAAAAGACAAACACAGGCTCGTCGTGCCCATAGTGCCCTTCCTGCTGCATTCGCCAATCCTAATTGGGAACCGACCACTTCTGCAGCGCCCGTACTTCCCCCATTCACATCCCCAACCAAATGCAGTCGGCTGCATGAGAGGCATTTTCTTTATGTCCTCCCGAGTACCCCTACCCAACGAACCCCCCCAAAAAAGATGTCGTGTCTGCAGCAAGCGCGGATATAGGCGTGACACCCGCTATTATTGTCCCTACTGTCCTGACAATCCTGGTCTTTGCATTGGTGAATGTTTTGAACGCTACCATTCACTAGTTGAGTATTAGTGTAGGGTACAGCATTGCACAGACTAGGCACACTTTCACAGGGTCTCCCAAGATGCCATCGCATTTTGAGAGACCCCAACCTGGAACCAGTCACAGTTATAAAAGTTAGTTACAAAAAAAAGTGTAAAAAAAAAACACAAACAAAAATATAAAATAAAAAAAAAATAGTTGTCATTTTATTGTTCTCTCTCTCTCTATTCTCTCTCTATTGTTCTGCTCTTTTTTACTGTATTCTATTCTGCAATGTTTTATTGTTATTATGTTTTATCATGTTTGCTTTTCAGGTATGCAATTTTTTATACTTTACCGTTTACTGTGCTTTATTGTTAACCATTTTTTTGTCTTCAGGTACGCCATTCACGACTTTGAGTGGTTATACCAGAATGATGCCTGCAGGTTTAGGTATCATCTTGGTATCATTCTTTTCAGCCAGCGGTCGGTTTTCATGTAAAAGCAATCCTAGCGGCTAATTAACCTCTAGACTGCTTTTAAAAGCAGTGGGAGGGAATCCCCCCCCACCGTCTTCCGTGTTTTTCTCTGGCTCTCCTGTCTCAACAGGGAACCTGAGAATGTAGCCGGTGATTCAGCCAGCTGACCATAGAGCTGATCAGAGACCAGAGTGGCTCCAAACATCTCTATGGCCTAAGAAACCGGAAGCTACGAGCATTTTATGTCTTAGATTTCGCCGGATGTAAACAGCTCCATTGGGAAATTGGGAAAGCATTTTATCACACCGATCTTGGTGTGGTCAGATGCTTTGAGGGCAGAGGAGAGATCTAGGGTCTAATAGACCCCAATTTTTTCAAAAAAGAGTACCTGTCACTACCTATTGCTATCATAGGGGATATTTACATTCCCTGAGATAACAATAAAAATGATTTAAAAAAAAATGAAAGGAACAGTTTAAAAATAAGATAAAAAAGCAAAAAAATAATAAAGAAAAAAAAAAGCACCCCTGTTCCCCCCTGTTCTCACGCTAAGGTGAACGCAAGCGTCGGTCTGGCGTCAAATGTAAACAGCAATTGCACCATGCATGTGAGGTATCACCGCGAAGGTCAGTTTGAGGGCAGTAAGTTTAGCAGTAGACCTTATCTGTAAATCTAAAGTGGTAACCTGTAAAGGCTTTTAAAAGCTTTTAAAAATGTATTTATTTTGTTGCAACTGCACGTTTGTGCGCAATTTTAAAGCATGTCATGTTTGGTATCCATGTACTTGTCCTAAGATCATCTTTTTTATTTCATCAAACATTTGGGCAATATAGTGTGTTTTAGTGCATTAAAATTTAAAAGTGTGTTTTTTTCCCCAAAAAATGCGTTTGAAAAATCGCTGCGCAAATACTGTGTGAAAAAAAAATGAAACACCCACCATTTTAATCTGTAGGGCCTTTGCTTTAAAAAATATATAATGTTTCGGGGTTCAAAGTAATTTTCTTGCAAAAAAAAATAATTTTTTCATGTAAACAAAAAGTGTCAGAAGGGGCTTTGTCTTCAAGTGGTTAGAAGAGTGGGTGATGTGTAACATAAGCTTCTAAATGTTGTGCATAAAATGCCAGGACAGTTCAAACCCGCCCCCCCAAATGACCCCATTTTGGAAAGTAGACACCCCAAGCTATTTGCTGAGAGGTATGTCGAGTCCATGGAATATTTTATATTGTGACACAAGTTGCGGGAAAGAGACAATTTTTTTTTTGCACAAAGTTACATAGTTACATAGTAGGTGAGGTTGAAAAAAGACACAAGTCCATCAAGTCCAACCTATGTGTGTGATTATGTGTCAGTATTACATTGTATATCCCTGTATGTTGCGGTCATTCAGGTGATTACCTAATAGTTTCTTGAAGCTATTAATGCTCCCCGCTGAGACCACCGCCTGTGGAAGGGAATTCCACATCCTTGCCGCTCTTAGAGTAAAGAATCCTCTACGTAGTTTAAGGTTAAACCTCTTTCCTTCTAATTGTAATGAGTGGCCACGAATCTTATTAAACTCTCTTCTGCTAAAGTTTTATCCCTATTGTGGGGTCACCAGTACAGTATTTGTAAATTGAAATCATATCCCCTCTCAAGCGTCTCCTCTCCAGAGAGAATAAGTTCAGTGCTTGCGACCTTTCCTCATAACTAAGATCCTCCAGACCCTTTATTAGCTTTGTTGCCCTTCGTGTACTCACTCCATTTCCAGTACATCCTTCCTGAGGACTGGTGCCCAGAACTGGACAGCATACTCCAGGTGCAGCCGGACCAGAGCCTTGTAGAGTGGGAGAATTATCGTTTTATCTCTTGCGTTGATTCCCCTTTTAATGCATGCCAATATTCTGTTTGCTTTATTAGCAGCAGCTTGGCATTGCATGCCATTGCTGAGCCTATCATCTACTAGGACCCCCAGGTCCTTTTCCATCCTAGATTCCCCAAGAGGTTCTCCCCCCAGTGTATACATTGCATTCATATTTTTGCCACCCAAATGCATTATTTTACATTTTTCTACATTGAACCTCATTTGCCATGTAGTCGCCCACCCCATTAATTTGTTCAGGTCTTTTTGCAAGGTTTCCACATCCTGCGGAGAAGTTATTGCCCTGCTTAGCTTAGTATTGTCTGCAAATACAGAGATTGAACTGTTTATCCCATCCTCCAGGTCGTTTATAAACAAATTAAATAGGATTGGTCCCAGCACAGAACCCTGGGGAACCCCACTACCCACCCCTGACCATTCTGAGTACTCCCCATTTATCACCACCCTCTGAACTCGCCCTTGTAGCCAGTTTTCAATCTATGTACTCACCCTATGGTCCATGCCAACGGACCTTATTTTGTACAGTAAATGTTTATGGGGAACTGTGTCAAATGCTTTTGCAAAATCCAGATACACCATGTCTACGGGCCTTCCTTTATCTAGATGGCAACTCACCTCCTCATAGAAGGTTAATAGATTGGTTTGGCAAGAACGATTTTTCATGAATCCATGCTGATTACTGCTAATGATATTGTTCTTATTACTAAAATCTTGTATATAGTCCCTTATCATCCCCTCCAAGAGTTTACATACTATTGATGTTAGGCTAACTGGTCTCTAATTCCCAGGGATGTATTTTTTGTCACTAAATGATATATTGCTCAAACATGCCATTGAAATATGTGAAATTACACCCTAAAATGCATTCTGTTGCTTCTCCTGAGTACGGGATACCACATGTGTGAGACTTTTTGGGAGCCTAGCTGCGTACGGGACCCCAAAAACCTAGCACCGCCCTCAGGCTTTCTAAGGGCGTAAATTTTTAAATTCACTCTTCACTGCCTATCACAGTTTCGGAGGCCATGGAATGCCCAGGTGGCACAAACCCCCTCCCCCAAATGACCCCATTTTGGAAAGTAGACACCCCAAGCTATTTGCTGAGAGGTATAGTGAGTATTTTGCAGACCCCACTTTTTGTCACAAAGTTTTGAAAATTGAAAAAAGAAAAAAAAAAATTTTTTTCTTGTCTTTCTTCATTTTCAAAAACAAATGAGAGCTGCAAAATACTCACCATGCCTCTCAGCAAATAGCTTGGGGTGTCTACTTTCCAAAATGGGGTCATTTGGGGGGGTTTTATGCCACCTGGGCATTCCATGGCCTCCGAAACTGTGATAGGCAGTGAAGAGTGAAATCAAAAATTTACACCCTTAGAAATCCTGAAGGCGGAGATTGGTTTTCGGGGCCCCGTACGCGGCTAGGCTCACAAAAAGTCCCACACATGTGGTATCCCCATACTCAGGAGAAGCAGCTAAACGTATTTTGTAGTGCAATTCCACATATGCCCATGGCCTGTGTGAGCAATATATCATTTAGTGACAACTTTGTGCAAAAAAAAAAAATTGTCACTTTCCCACAACTTGTGTCAAAATATAAAATATTCCATGGACTCAACATGCCTCAAAGTAAATAGCTTGGGGTGTCTTCTTTCCAAAATGGGGTCATTTGGGGGGGGGTTGTGTCATCTGGCATTTTATGGCCTTCAAAACTGTGATAGGTAGTGAGGAGTAAAATCAAAAGTTTACACCCTTAGAAATCCTGAAGGCGGTGATTGGTTTTCGGGGCCCCGTACGCGGCTAGGCTCCCAAAAAGTCCCACACATGTGGTATCCCCGTACTCAGGAGAAGCAGCTGAATATATTTTGGGGTGCAATTCCACATAAGCCCATGGCCTGTGTGAGCAATATATCATTTAGTGACAACTTTTTGTAATTTTTTTTTTTTTTTTATTTGTCATAATTCAATCACTTGGGACAAAAAAAATTAATATTCAATGGGCTCAACATGCCTCTCAGCAATTTCCTTGGGGTGTCTACTTTCCAAAATGGGGTCATTTGGGGGGTGTTTTGTACCGCCCTGCCATTTTAGCACCTCAAGAAATGACATAGGCAGTCATAAACTAAAAGCTGTGTAAATTCCAGAAAATGTACCCTAGTTTGCAGACGCTATAACTTTTGCGCAAACCAATAAATATACGCTTATTGACATTTTTTTTTACTAAAGACATGTGGCCGAATACATTTTGGCCTAAATGTTTGACTAAAATTGAGTTTATTGGATTTTTTTTATACCAAAAAGTAGAAAATATCATTTTTTTTCAAAATATTCGGTCTTTTTCCATTTATAGCGCAAAAAATAAAAACGGTAGAGGTGATCAAATACCTTCAAAAGAAAGCTCTATTTGTGGGAAGAAAAGGACGCAAATTTCGTTTGGGTACAGCATTGCATGACCGCGCAATCATCAGTTAAAGCAGCGCAGTGCCAAATTGTAAAAAGTCCTCTGGTCTTTAGGCAGCCAAATGGTCCGGGGCTGAAGTGGTTAAGGTGTCACCTGATCACATGGTACTACCGGACCTTTGATAGCATTGATTGCACTTGATTCATTATCAGCACACATCACACTTGTGTTTTCACAAACACTCCTAACACTTCCACTAACCTTCTGCACATTTCAAGACAATTCTTATAGGGCGTACACACGGTCGGACTTTGTTCGGACATTCCGACAACAAAATCCTAGGATTTTTTCTGACGGATGTTGGCTCAAACTTGTTTTGCGTACACACGGTCGCACAAAGTTGTCGGAATTTCCGATCGACAACCACGCGGTCACGTACACCACGTACGACGAGACTAGAAAAGGCCGGTTCAGAACCAAGCGCGGCACCCTTTGGGCTCCTTTTGCTAATCTCGTGTTAGTAAAAGTTTGGTGAGAGACGATTCGCGCTTTTTCAGACTCGTGGCTTTCAGATCGTTTTCTGCCATTCAGTTTGTGCTTGTGGGTTTGTATCTGCTCTTCAGTGTGTGCAAGCAAGTTCCGCGTGACTTTTAGTCATTGTATTCTTGTTCGTTCGTTACTGGTTTTCAGGTCGCTCTTCACAGGCCTTGCTGTTCTTCAGTGCGTTCTGTTACTTCGTTCTGAGCAGCCGACCGTTTTCTAGCCATGTTTCGTATGCGTACTCCTCGTAGAGTTCGTGCTGTGCGGGGGCTTGGTGTTGGGGTCCTGACCTTGACACAAGTCCAGTCCATGAACAGGGTGAGGAGGAGTTCATGGACCAAGAATTGGTTGCTTCAGCGTGACCAGTTCTGTCATATGCCTTTGCTCCGTGAGATCCGTGAGAATAATCCTGATGATTTCAGGAACTTTCTCAGGATGACGGACCCCGTGTTTCACCGTTTGTTGGCTTCGCTGACCCCCTATATCAGCAGGCAGGATACCTGCATGAGGCAAGCCATCACTGCGGAGCAGAGGTTGGGCGCTACCTTGCGGTATTTGGCAACAGGGAGAAGCCTGCAGGACCTCAAGTTCTCGACAGGCATCTCCCCCCAGGCTCTGGGTATCATTATCCCAGAGACCTGTTCTGCCATCATCCAGGTCCTGCAGAAGGAGTATATGAAGGTAAGATTTTTATCCTTTTATATCACATTTTATTGTATTGAATGTTTGCTAATATATTGTATTTCTTTCCTCATTCCCTACTTACCATGATTGTAATATGCTGTGAATGTCCCCTTTGTCCTCATGCATGCTGGATTTTTATGTAATTATTATTTTATGTCCTTCATACATATTTGCCCTTCAATAACCTCCCAGCATGGTGCCCTATATTCACCTCATGTAGTCACTTAACAATGTATTTTATCAGCTCTATAGTAGTGCTTTACCCCAAACACCCCCTAAAATGTTTGGAAATGTTATTTTTTATTTAAATTCAGGCAGAGTGCCAGAGGCTTTTTTTTGTGGTGTCCCCAAATTTTTTGTAACCCTCCCTCCCCCAACTGCTAAGTCAGCTGATCCCAATTCTCTATCCTCAATCATCTATCTGCTGACTTTGCCAAACCCATACACACTATACCCACCTCTTTACTGGTCAGATTTATGGATGAATTCCCCAAAGCATGTAGTGCAAGGGCCTGCCTGTATACTTTCCAATGGTACTGTTTAAAGTTTTTGTATCCTATTATTATCTTGATAGGTAATAGCAGAATGTTCAAATGTGCTCAAATGTGTACAGTGTGTATTTATATCTTTGTATTATGACACTTCTTACCTGTCCAGTGGTCTGCCAATAGTGTAACTAAGGAGGGGCTGTTCCAAGTAATACCCTGTATTTAGGCATTCATCTCTCAATGAAGTGAAGAGGGTTACCTGTCCAAGAGTTCCCCCCCTATAATGTTAGAAATGGCCCATGAGGGGGGGAGGGGGAATATGATAGGTGTACCTTATACTTTGTTGTTGTTAAATTCCCCTTAATAAATGCTATCTGGAGGTTGCCCCATAATGTTTGTGTATAATCTACTTGCCATGTTTCTGTGAAAAAATAGTAATGTTTATTGTTTTTTCCTCAACAGTTTCCTTCAACGCCACAGGAATGGCAGACTGTGGCCTCCCACTTTGCCCAGCGGTGGGACTTTCCTAACTGCGGAGGGGCAATTGATGGGAAACACATCCACATCGTCCCACCACCCAACTCGGGGTCGTACTATTATAATTACAAGGGGTTTAATAGTATAGTGATGTTGGCGGTGGTGTCGGCTAATTACGAGTTCTTGTATGTGGACGTGGGGAAGAATGGCTGGATGTCCGATGGTGGAGTCATCGCCCAGACGGAGTTCTACAGGCGTCTCCAGAATGGCAGCTTGGACTTGCCACCTCCAGAGGACAATGTTGAAGGTCTCCCATTTGTGTTCGTTGCTGATGAAGCATTTGCGCTGGGGACCACCTGATGCGGCCATTCCCGATGAGGACCCTCACCCCGGAACAGAGGGTTTTTAATTACTGGCTGGCCAGAGCCCGAAGAGTGGTGGAGAACACATTTGGAATCCTGGCCAGCCGGTTCTGATTATTTCTGACACCCATCCATATGGCGGAGTATAAACTGAACCATATAATACTTGCCTGCTGTGTTCTCCATAATTTTTTAAGAAAACATTCAGCCAACTATGCTGGCTCAGTTGGGCCTGAGGCCGGAATCCCAAATCCATCAACACTGACGGCGCTTGAAAGTGGCCGTCCTGGCTTGCCCTCTCTGAGTACCTGTGATGTCCGGTTACGATACCTGGAGTTCTTTGCGGGTTGGGGGGCTATCAATATGCCAGACAATCTGTGAAACCTTTTTCAAATAAAAAACAACCAAAAGAAATTCTTTGTGGACATTTACTGCTTGTGTTTGTTTTAGCTGACCCTGACAGAAATGTGTTCAGTGCAGAAAATGTCGTGATTGGGTAACCTTATAAAAACAGTGTTGGCTGGTACTTCCTAAATGCAAAAACACATTTCACTACAAGTGCACTTGCAACTGCACTGAACCTGCACTTGGATTTGCCCTTAGGAAATAACCCCCATTTTTGCATAAAACAGCAATTACATCACCCCAAAAGTGTTGTAGTGTTGAGACAATAATCCACACATTCTTGAGTAAGCCACTTTTTTATACCTGCACAATCACATGTGCATTTACGAAAGGTTTTTAAAAGAAACCAACATGTTTGTTGTATAACAATTTTTGCAGTAGCATTATCAAAAATCGAAATATCTATTTCAGATAAAACAGGCCTGTGTAAAACCAACAAGAAAGCCAAAAAACTTGAACTTACAAAGTTCACATATGGTAAAACCTGAAGGCTATATCAGACATCAGTATTTAGGAACTGGGTTTGATATAGCGTTCAGATGGGTGGAAATCACCCCTGGAAAAGCCAAATTTGGAAGATGCACACCAATTTACGAATGTGCTATCTGCCATCAGGGGGGATCAAGGGACGTGTTTTGGGGGAGCAAGCCCTTTCTTAACGTGACTTTATAATTGAGGAAGGGGTTGCACCCCCAAAACGCGTCCATTGATCTCCCGTGATGGCAGATAGCACATGTTGGCACACTGTGTGCATCCTCCAAATTTGGCTTTTCTAAACATAGAAAAAATTTTTGGAAGATTGGACCACAATAAAACAGGTGATTTTGTGGGGTTTAAATTCGCCCCAAAACATCAATGATGTTATTATTTTTTTTAATAACATCACTGATTTGTTGCTGTATGTTGTGCAATTCGAGATTACACCCCATGATCTCCCCGATCAGTATCTGGGCACTTTCAGATGTGAAACGTTCTCTCTCCCTCACATCACGATCACCTAAAAAGAGATAAAGAACAAAAAAAAGGTCTCAAAAATCTGCCAACATCCATCTCTTTTACCTGAGCCTGTGGTCGCAGACACTCACCTGTTGTCTCCACCACATCTTCTTCTTCCTCCTGCTCAGCTTCTTGTGTTGGTGGTATTTCACCTTCTTCCATAGGTGGGGGGTCTGTGTTCTCCTGGGATGAGGGGTGTCCTCCGAGTCTTTTCTCCCCTATGTAAAACAAAAATGGTATAATTAGCACACAGATATTTGATGGCAGAACTAGAAATAGGAAACATTGCTTGGAAGTGGGGTACAATTGTCTATTTTAGCCGAGTTCCAAGATGTATATTTTTTATTGCCCTTTGTCAAGCTGCAATACTTTACCTGTTTGGTACAAGCTTCACAGATGTAGCCCCCCCTATAGTATACACTGGAGCACCTGTGTGCCCCCCCTAATAAAAATGGTGTTCTTGTGTCCCACACTAGTGCTCCAGTGTCCAGATGTGAAAACAGCTGCTCAGTGTCCTCTCCTTACACACAATCTAGTTGGCATTTCATTCTAGTAACAAACCCATCTATACAAACAAATATTTGGCATCCAAGTAGTGCCCCAAAATATGCATATGGCCTAAACAATGGTGTTCTAGAGGCCGAAAGAAAAATGTTTGATACGAACGAATAATGGGCCCATGAACATTAAAGTTGCCCTTTTAAACGTTACAATTAATAAAAGCATATGGAGCAGAATGAACGGAATAAAGACAGAAAGAATAGGAACACAGCACAACTACTTACTTTTTTGCAGCACTCTCCGGATCTTTCGGTACTGCTCTGGCTCTCTCAACTTCAGGTCCAACCACCGCTTCCTGAGCTGATCTTTAGATCTTTGTACCCCGAAATTCCTGTGAAGGCTTTTGATCACTTTAGCAATGATTTTTGCCTTTCGGATGTTGGGGTGGGGGTAAGGCCCATATTTTCCGTCATAGTCGGACTTCCTCATGATGTCGACCATCTCCACCATCTCCCCAAAAGACATATTTGTGGCCTTAAAACGTCTCCTTCTGGATCGGGACGTGCCTGGATCCGGGCTTTCCTCCTCCTCCTCCTCCTCATTGCTAGAATTAGCATGCACCTGCTGTAACTCCGCCATCATGCTCTTCACCCACTGCGCGAACGAAAAGGGGTGGGGAATAGACTAGAAAGAACGTCAGGGGTGGGCGGAGTTACACGCATGCGCAGTGTGTATAAAACGTAACACGCGTGCGTATTACGTACGATCTGTGAGCGGAGGAAGGAGCATTGGACGCACCGATCGTAAGAACGAAGGTAAGAGACAAACTTGTGCCTATACTGCTTCTAGATTGAGGCCTATATTGTAACAAGATTAGGAGAGTTTTGTCTGACATTAGGCTTTGTCTTGTGTTGTGTCTTGCAGTGAACATGGATATCTTAATGAAAGACAATGACTTCATGTCAGTATTCGTAGAGATGCTAAGTGAGCTGCCCTGTCTGTGGGAGATTACCCACCCCCATTTCAAGAACCAAGCAAAGAGGAAGGCAGCACTGGAGCAATTGTGTGAAATTGTGAAGCAGGTGATCCCCACGGCAGACATCACTTATTTAAAGATCTTCATTGGTGGCCTGAGGAGCACATATCTAAGGGAGCGCAAGAAAGTCCTGGATTCACAGAGATCCGGAGCAGCAGATGACATCTATGTCCCCAGGATATTGTACTACGACAGGCTGCACTTTCTGGCAGGCCAGACTGAACCCAGGCCATCCCTCTCCAGTCTTCCTTCCACGCTTCCTTCCCCCCTGGCTGAGGCTTCTGACGCCCAACCTGGGCCTTCCAGGCGATATGTGGAGGAGCCCAGATTGAGCCAGGTATAGCATTCCTCTAAATATTTCTGCTTGTCCAATCAATGATGTTAACTAGATGTTAGTTGGGAGTACTAATTTAGGATTGTGATTGATGAAGCAAAACATTACAACCATGTCCCTTTTTCATACACAGGGAAGTCTCAGCCAGGAGGTGGCCGGGTGGCTGATCTGCCGGTCCCTCCACCCCCCTGAAAACAGAAAGTGGCAGTAGGAGGAATACCCTAGAGGAGGCTGCTATAGCATTCTTTTGGAGGGCTACAGAGGTCCTGGGAGCACCCCACACCATGGAGGAGAACATTGCTGCCTTCATAGCCTATAAAATGCAGAGGATGGAGGAGGACCAAAAAGTCTTGTGTGAGGCCCTCATATCGTAGGCTCTGGAGAAAGGTATGAGGGGCCAAATTACAACTCAGACACATCTTTGGGATGGTCCTCCTCCTCCTCCTGCAGGTCCTCCTCCTCCTCCTCCCTCTCCTCCAGGTCCCCCCAGTCCTCCTCCAGGTCCTCCCAGTCCTCCTCCAGGTCCCCCCAGTCCTCCTCCTCCTCCAGGTCCTACTCCTCCTCCTGCCACATCTCCAACTGCACAGCCACAGCCCAGAAGGAAGCGTGGAAGGAAGACCAGACAGTGATTGCCCTGGATCCAGTCTGGTCGGCCAAAAGATGCAGCCTCTTGTGGTACCACAGCCTGGGGACACAGATGTCATCTGCTGCTATCCGAGTCTCTGCGAATCCCGGACCAGACTGCCCTCCTCAGGCCACCAATTTTGATGTTGAAGAATTGTTGTCTGCTGTGGGGGTCCCAGGCTTCGCTAATTTCTCATGTTGATCCAGTGTTGCCTTCCTCTTTGTTTGGTTCTGATCCCTTAATAAAGGATTTTTGTTTTGAATTATACTCTCCTATGTGTTTTACTTCAAAAATGACAGTTGCTTTGTGAGGATTCAGGTACATTGCAAATATACAATGTGAAATGAACAAGGGACACCAACACCAAACAATCTCCTGGAGATTAAATAATAAAAGATATCAATGGTGTTGGGGTAACTTGACACACAAAACACACCCAAAAATATTCTGGAGTAAAAATAAAAATAACATTGAACAAAGATCAGCCTTGGAAAAAATCCAAACATTAAAGAAAAAAAAAGGCTTAAAATCCAAAAAAAAAAAAAAAATTAAAAATATAAAACTGTCAGATGTGACAACTAATAACAATATATTCAGGGAATCCCACTAAAAAAACACAAATAAAAGTTTGTGAGAAGTGTGTGTGAATATGAGCAGCAAAACTACTTAATTCTTGTCACATTATAAAGAAGAAGAGAGTGCGCTGTATTAAACCATTTTTAACATTGCAGCGTGACGAAAGTGCTGTATCCATTGCGAACGCTAAGTTTACCAGAACGAGCTGTCCCGTGTCGGAATTTCTTCTGAGCATGCGTGGCACTTTGTGCGTCGGAACAGGCCACACACGGTCGGAATTGACGTGATCGGATTTTGTTGTCGGAAAATTTTATCTCCTGCTCTCCAACTTTGTGTGTCGGAAAATCCGATGGAAAATGTCCGATGGCGCCCACACACGGTCGGAATTTCCGACAACACGCTCCAATCGGACATTGTCCATCGGAAAATCCGACTGTGTGTACGGGGCATTATTGTGCAGGTCCCCCTTTTTCCCCATGGTTCATACCTGGGGTACATTTGTATCTCTAGCGCTGCACTTTTCCCATTACACATTTACACACAATTAGTCTTAGTGTTGGTCCTGGCAGCTCATTTTTTCTATATTAGCTGCGCAATAATTTTCTATATTACTGTATTGTGTATGGTCTGCTGAAAAAAGAGGACTGGACAGAGTATGGACAGCTTTAGGACAATACCAAGAAAAAAACTGTTTTCAAATAGGAAAGTGGAGGGATAGCCGGGATATACACATATATACACATATCTGTGATATCAGCTGTCGTCTACTCTGGCCTTCCTATTAGGCATTTGATTTACTCGGAAATGCGGAGCATGTGACTCTTATTCAAGTGTAAATGTAGAGACATCTAATTTGTAACTGGGGGAGGCGAATATTCCTGAAAATTAGGAGTAAGTCCATAATTAGTTATCAACATTGATCCCCCCCATTACAGTGGCAATTCGCTCCGGGGTAGGACTCCTCCTAGAAGAGCCTGCTGCTGCCGTGGTCGATGCTTCTCCTTCCGGCCGAACAGGAGGCGGGTCCCGTTCTAAGACTCCTGGGTCTCAGGATTGGCTTCCTGATTGGCCAGGAGGAGAAGCAGGAAGACATTAGCGAATATTAATTAGCTAATGTCACACAATTTTGAGGGCTCGGGGCACAGTGCTCTGCGCCTCAAGCAGACCATTTTTGAATCCAATCACATGCTTAATCATGTGCTTCAAAAAAAAAAAACACATTGGAATCCATGTTTCCGTCACCCCGCATGTAGATTAGGGGACTGGACACATGGATGGGGGGGGCGGCGCCCCTGTGCCCCTAATGGACGGGCTGCCACTGATACATTTTCTATTTGCTACAGTTATTGTTATTGTCTCTCAACAGCTTTGCAGGATCGAGATAGAGGGCATTCTAGTCATCTCAATGGAACCATTTTGACCAAGAAGGAGTTGGTATTGGACAACCTCCAATTCCTAGGAGACAATCTGTGGTCATTTCCAGACATACTGTCTCAAGGACCAGTGTACCATCCTGCTTCATGGTCGTGGGTTTTAACGCTTGGCTGTTAAAACCCAGGTCGTGAAAGTTTGAGGTCTCTCTGACTCTGTGATTTCAATGCTGCTTAAGGCTGGAAATCAACCTCTCACAAGGTCTATCACCTTGAAGGGCTCTGTATAGCTTCTCTGGAGCAGTAATTAACCTTAAGCGTCCTGAAGGGTCAAGTCTTAGCATTGGCCATTCTCTTTCAGAGACTGATGGTCACTTATTCCCTTTTAAAGGCCTTTCTTTAAGGGGTGGCTCACATTGCTTTCACTTTCATTCACCTGTCACAACGGGATCTCAATTTGGTCATGTTGGCTCTACAGAAGCCTCCCCTTAAACTCATTCAGGATATTCCCTTGGTTGACCTTATTTGTAAGGTGGGTTTTATCAGTGTATCATGTCAATGAGACAGATTTCAGAATTAGCAATCTTATCCAGTAAGGAACCCTTCCTTGTTCTTCACAAAGAAATGGTGGTCTTTAGTCCCTGGGCCTCCTTTCTCCCTAAGGCAGTAGAGTGTTTAGCCCCATCCAGCTGCAGTGTATGTCAGCCTTTCGACAGGCTGCAGGAAGCAGGTCTAGATGCTGCACCTGTGGCTCCTGGGAACACTAATATCCCAGAATTGGACACACTTGGACTAAACGTCTAGTGGGCAAGGGGCCTTAGGCTTCATGTACACGGGACGCTTTTACAACCTCTCCTGAACGATTTAACTTGACAGATAGTAACCCATGTTTAAAACGTACGTTTTGCCACGTTTACATGCCGTGTATAGTGGCGTTTTGCCGCGTTTGCGTTTAGAATTGTTAAAAAAAAAGCCAAAAATTAAAAACGCCTGTAAACTAAACATGGCTAAACGCAAGTTACTGTGTTTAAAAGTGCTTGGCGCTTGAAATGCCTGTAAACTCAGCTTCTGAACGCCTTTTTTTGCATTCCAAAAAAATGCCTCTAATCTCAACTTCCTAGAAAGGACCATAAACGACCCTGTGTACATGGACAGATAAGATAACATAGAGGAGAATTCAGGGGCTGTTGAAAAAAACTGCCAACTGCTCCTAAACGTTCGTCTACCAGCAGCAGTGTACATGAGGCCTTAGTGTGTTCTTCTTTACACCCATCTTTCCCCAAAAAGTTGGGAGGTTTGATTATGTCCGGGAAATTTGGCTGTACCCTATGCACACAGCCATATCTCCTGTGCTCCTAAGCACACATTCCGTCTAATGATATAATGTACCTTACCTATCATTCCATTTCCCTTGCATCCCCAAGTAAACAGACACCACCATCATAGCTTACGTTCTCAGCTCCATCAGCATGACTGCCTTTCTGAGCCGTGCATCTGCTTTTATTTACACATAAACAGGAAGCCACACACAGCATGTGACCTCAACACAGGATATGACCAAATAAGGATATGACAACACAGATACTCATAGCCCCAACAGCCAATCACTTCCTCCATGCAAAATGACATCACAGTAAATGACACTAAAGGGGAGGGCACTCACAGGAAGGGAAAGGGGGAGGGGAAGTGCACATGCCCCGTCTTACCCACTTCAGCCCTGGAAGAATTTACCCCTTCCTGACCAGAGCATTTTTTGCGATTCGGCATGGTGTCGTTTTAACTGACAATTTCTCGGTCGTGCGATGTGGCTCCCAAACAAAATTGACGTCCTTTTTTTCCCCCAAATAGAGCTTTCTTTTGGTGGTATTTGATCACCTCTTCGGTTTTTCTTTTTTGCGCCATAAACAAAAAAAGAGCGACAATTTTGAAAAAACCGTATTATTTTTTACATTTTGCTATAATAAATATCCCCCAAAAATATATAACATTTTTTTTTTCCCTCAGTTTAGGCCGATACATATTCTACATATTTTTGGTAAAAAAAAAAATCGCAATAAGCGTTTATTGATTGGTTTGCGCAAAAGTTATAGCGTTTACAAAATAGGGGATAGTTTTATGGCATTTTTATTAATAATTTTTTTTTACTAGTAATGGCGGCGATCAGTGATTTTTATCACGACTGCGACATTATGGCGGACACATCGGACATTTTTGACACATTTTTGGGACCATTGTCATTTATACAGCAATCAGTGCTATATAAATGCACTGATTCCTGTGTAAATGACACTGGCAGTGAAGGGGTTAACCACTAGGTAGCAGTGTAGGGGTTAAGTGTGTCCTGGGGAGTGTTTCTAACTGTGGGGGGGGGTTGTGTGTGGCACGTCACTGATCGCTGCTCCCGATCACAGGGAGCAGAGATCAGTGACACTGTCACTAAGCAGAACGGCGAGATGTTTGTTTACATTAGCATCTCCCCGTTCTTCCTCTCCGTGAGATGATCGTGGGTGACCCGCGACCCGACTCACGGAGCTTGCCTCGTGCGCTCCCACAGGCTGCCCCTTAAAGGGCAATGTACAGGTAAGTGATTCTGCCTGTACGTGCCCTTGTGCCGCAGTATATCTGCGTGAGGCGGTCGTCAAGCGGTTAATCAGCATGGAGCCTACTCAATACTGTTCAAAGTAAACAGTATCTAGTAAGATCATTCTACTTGTCCTTACAGGCTTGAGACAATCTGAGAGGACATTGCTACTGCTGTTGTCAATATACGGTACGAGTATACCAACAAGGCAGATATCAATGTCCTCTTATAAAAACAGATATGTATCCAAAATGGGATAGCAAAGTCTGCAAGAGAGATATATGTTTCTCTGGTTATGCGGACTTCGCTTCTCTAATGTGCATAGCCATCTGAAGGCAAGAAGCCCAGCGCATTGCGCTTGATACCTACAAACCAACAAACCTCCACACACACAGAGAACACGTCTCACATCCCATGAGAAGGTTTTCATAATGACCGATTTTACCGCTGGTCTCGATTCAACACAAGTGCGCTCTGCTAGAGCGCTCCTCGATTAAATCAGACACAGGGAGACAGATGACAATCTATAAAACACACATAATAAAATTTCCACAACAATTATCTTTACTACTGTGGAAAAAACCTTCCTTTTCAGTACTTTAACCACTTCCAGACCGCGGAACGACGATATACGTCCTTACTTTGAAGGGGGATATCGTTGTTATGGCAGCAGCAAGCTGCCATAACCCCGGTATGCTCTTCTTCAGCCAGCGGTCTGGGTTCCGATAAGAGTGGTCTCTGCAGTGGATTTGCCGCGACTTCACTTTTATCGGCGGCGGGAGAGGGGCCCCCCCTTCCGCTGCGCTCCGGTGCCCTCCGCCGTTTACCAGAGCTGTCGGCAGCGGTGGGGGCGGTCGGATCTTCACTCTTGCTGGGCATGGAGGTGAGTGAGGGGAAGATGACCCTCACCCGTCTCCATAACAATGCAGGGCAGAAGCGACATCAAAATGTCACTTCTGCCCATAGCTCTTAAAGGGCTATTTATTTTTATTTATTTTTTTAAATGACAAATTTTTTTATTTTATTTTTTATTGCATTTAAGGGTCTGTTCACACTAGGACGACTTGTCAGGCGACCTAGCCACCTGACAAGTAGCGTCCCGTTCTGTACAATGGAACCGTTCTAATCAGAGCGACGCAAGTCACTCCAACTTAGAAAAAGGTTCCTGTACTACTTTGGGGGCGACTTGAGGCGACTTGCATAGACTTCTATATAGAAGTCGTTTTGCAAGACGCCGCCCCTGTCGTGTCCAGGTCGCCTGAGGCAGTCGCGCTGCAAGTCGCGCTGCCTCAGTGTGAACCGGGGCTAAGTGTATATATGAGATCTGAGGTCTTTTTGACCCCAGATCTCATATTTAAGAGGTCTTGTCATGCTTTTTTCTATTACAAGGGATTTTTACATTCCTAGTAATAGGAATAAAAGTGACCCATTTTTTTTTAAACAGTGTAAATATAAAAAATAAAAAGGTAAAATAAATAAGAAAAAAAAATTTAAACGTGCCATGTCCCGCCGAGCTCGCATGCACATGTGAGGTATCGCCACGATCGGTAGAGTGAGAGCAATAATTCTAGACCTCCTCTGTAACTTAAAACATGCAACCTGTAGATTTTTTTTAACGTCACCTTTGGAGATTTTAAGGGTAAAAGTTTGTCGCCATTCCATGAGCGGGCGCAATTTTGAAGCGTGACATGTTGGGTTTCAATTTACTCAGCGTAACATTATCTTTCACAATATAAAAAAAATTGGGCTAACTTTACTGTTGTCTTATTTTTTAATTAAAAAAAGTGTATTTTTTCGAAAAAAAAGTGCGCTTTTAAAACCGCTGCGCAAATACAGCGTGACAGAAAGTTTTGCAACGACCGCCATTTTATACTCTAGGGTGTTAGAAAAGAAAATGCATAATGTTTGGGTGTTCTAAGTAATTTTCTAGCAAAAAAATTGTTTTTAACTTGTAAACAACACATCTCAAAAAGAGGCTCGGTCCTTAACCACTTCCGGACCGCCCACTGTATATATACGTGATCATGGATATCTCGGTAACGGCAGCAGCCACCTTCACTGAGCCCCTCCATGCTGTGATAGGTGTATGGAGAGGTTGTCTTTTCAGCGGGCGGTTCTGTACACGATAATGGTGGTCTCTGCGGTGGGTTCGCCGCGAGATCACTGTTATCGGCGGTGGGAGAGGTGCGACACTCCCACTCCCGCCGCTCTCCCGCACCCTCCGCCGCTTACCGGAGCCGTCAGTAGCGGCGGAGGCGAATCGGGTCCTGTCACTTCCTCGGTATGGAGATGAGTGAGGCTAAGATGGCCCCCACCCGTCTCCATACCATGTGACGGCCGGAGCGACGTCATTACATCAGCTCCGCCCACTTCTCTTAAAGGCACATTTTTTCTTGTGTCATTTTTTTAAACGACTTTTTTTTTTTTTTTTTTTTTGCATTTTAGTGTTAATATGAGATCTGAGGACTTTTTGACCCCAGATCTCATATTTAAGAGGACCTGTCATGCTTTTTTCTATTACAAGGGATGTTTACATTCCTTGTAATAGGAATAAAAGTGATCCAATTTTTTTTTTTTTTAAAACAGTGAAAAAAATAAATAAAATAAAGTAAAATAAATAATAAAAAAAAAAAAAAAAATTTTTAAAGCGCCCCATCTCGCCGAGCTCGCGCGCAGAAGTGAACGCATACGTGAGTAGCGCCCGCATATGAAAACGGTGGTCAAACCACACATGTGAGGTATTGCCGCGACCGGTAGAGCGAGAGCAATAATTCTAGCCCTAGACCTCCTCTGTAACGCAAAACATGCAATCTGTAGAATTTTTTAAACGTCGCCTATGGAGATTTTTAAGGGTAAAAGTTTGACGCCATTCCACGAGCGGGCACAATTTTAAAGCATGACATGATGGGTATCAATTTACTTGGCGTAACATTATATTTCACAATATAAAAAAAAATTGGGCTAACTTTACTGTTGTCTTATTTTTTAATCAAAAAAGTGAATTTTTTCCAAAAAAAGTGCGCTTAGAAGATCGCTGCGCAAATACGGTGCAAAAAAAAGTATTGCAATGACCGCTATTTTATTCTCTAGGGTGTTAGAAAAAAAACAATATATAATGTTTGGGGGTTCTAAGTAATTTTCTAGCAAAAAAACCTGTTTTAAACTTGTAAACACCTAAAATCCAAAACGAGGCTGGTCTTAAAGTGGTTAAGTGGTTAATACTGATCTGGATCAGCCTCCCCCTGTGTAGGAGGAAGTGACCCCTCCCAACTGCATTCTTCTCCGGTGTCAGAGACTTTCACTTTCATTTCTCTTCCGCTGTCAGCAATGGCGTCTGCTAACCTGGGAGCTGAGCTGGAATGTTCCGTCTGTCTGAACATTTATACAGATCCTGTAAACCTGAGATGTGGTCACAACTTCTGTCGGGTCTGTATTGATCGTGTGCTGGATACACAGGGGGGGTCTGGAGGATATTCCTGTCCTGACTGCAGAGAGAAGTTTCCGGATCGGCCTGCACTGCAGAGGAACATAACACTACGTAATATAGTGGGGAATTTCCTGTCTGCTCAGCCAGATCAGGAGGAGTCCGGGGTCTTCTGTAATCACTGTGTGGACTATCCTGTACCTGCTGTTAGATCCTGTCTGCACTGTGAGGTTTCTCTGTGTGATAAACACCTGAGAGTCCACAAAAAGTCTCCAGAACACGTCTTATGTGACCCCACCTTGTCCATGGAGAGCAGGAAATGCTCCATCCATAAAGAAATTTTGAAGTATTACTGCACTGAGGATGAGACCTGTATCTGTGTGTCCTGCACTTTGGCTGGAGAACATCGAGGACACCAGGTGGAGATACTGGATGAGGCTTCTGAGAAGAAGAAGGAGACACTGAGGAATGTTCTGCAGAACCTTCTGATAAAGAGAGAGGAGATGGAGGAAAGAGTCCAGAGACTGCAGGAACACAGGAGGAAAGTAGAAGAAAAAGCATCTGGTGACACCGAGAGAGTCACTGTCCAGTTTAGAGATCTCAGGAGACGTCTGGAAGACCTGGAGAAGAGAGTCCTGAGGGAAATCTCCGGGAGGGCAGAGCGGATCTCCATCTCCATCCGGGATCTGGAAATAAAGAAGGAGGATCTGTCCAGGAAGATGCGTCACATTGAGGAGCTGTGTAACATGACGGATCCACTGACTGTCTTACAGGAATCAGACACAGGTGACTTGTGTGATACTGAGGATGGAGATAATGAGGACAGAGAGAGACATGAGGAACTCCTCCATGATGGAGGGGGTCTGGATGTGGATAGGATATCACACACATTACACACATTATCTGATATAATAACTGAAGGAAATGTATACTTCTATATACAGAGAGCTGCAGACATATTACTGGATGTAAACACAGCTAATAATAAACTACATATATCAGATGACAGGAAAACTGTATCCAGGTCAGATAGAAAACAGAATTATCCAGAAACACCAGAGAGAT
This sequence comes from Aquarana catesbeiana, assembly GCA_037953035.1. NCBI lineage: Eukaryota > Metazoa > Chordata > Amphibia > Anura > Ranidae > Aquarana > Aquarana catesbeiana. The sequence goes on from JBBHAA010002354.1 coordinate 85,984, forward strand.
TTCAGCGTTATTCTCAGGTGTTGAGCAGTCGGAGTTTCTCCTCTGGGAGACATTACTGGGAAGTGGATGTCGGGGGATCAGATTGGTGGATAGTCGGGATGTGTTACCCCCGTATAGAGAGGGGAGGAAAGCGGTCACTGATTGGAAAGAATAAGAAGTCCTGGTGTTTGTGGAGGAAAGAAAATTACTATGGGGTGAGACATGACAGTAAAGAGATCCTCTTACCCTCCAATATCTCCAGTAACAGAGTCAGGATAGATCTGGATTATGAGGTCGAGCGGATCTCCTTTTATGATCTGTGTGACCCGATCCGACATCTCCACACCTTCACCACCACCTTCACTGAGCCCCTCCATGCTGTGATAGGTGTATGGAGAGGTTGTATAAAGATGTGTGGGGGGAATAGGGAATAATAGTCATAGTGAGAACTCCGCCCAGAGACTGGTGATGTCACAGGCATGGGTAGTGGGATTGGTAGAAAATTCAGCCAATAGGATAAAGCAGTGGGTGGGACTTCAGTCAGTGCCCTGCAGGTTTTTGATAAATGTGAGATTTCTCCCTCTGTCACTCCCTGTGATTGGATAGGAGATCTCTCCAGTTACTGGAGTAACAGTGAATGACATGTTCCTATTTGTCAGTAAAGAGGGGTGTGGCCTATCTATCTATCTATCTATCTATCTATCTATCTATCTATCTATCTATCTATCTATCTATCTATCTATCTATCTATCTATCCCATGACAATTACTTTCATTGTAATCATTAAACAGAAAGTTATCACAGTGTGTGACATCACCAATCTCCTCCTCTGGCCCCTCCCCCTATTATCTGCCCCTCCCCCCATGCAGTCGCTCTGTGCGGGGTGCAGTGCGGTCGCTGTGATTGGATAGGATGGGGTCACCTCTCCTCTCTTTCCTCCTCCTATTCCATACAATCTATACTAAATAGAGATGAAAAGAAATGTAACAATCTCAGAGGAAATATATGAAGAAGGGATCTAGAGATTTACTGCTAAGACAATGAAATGTGATGTATCATTAAAGTGTATGTCCACCCATAATGTTTTCTTTTCTTAGTTTTGGGTGGAGTGGGGGAGAATTAGAACCCCTGTCAGGTTTTTACTAGACTATCCAGATCTCCATTAGATTTCTCCTCACTTCCTGTCCCGGTGACAAGATTTTACCAAGCAGGAAGTGAGGAGAGCTCTCCACAATTGTAATAAAATCTGACTGTGGCTCTAGCCTTCCCCTATTCTACTAAAAATGTATGTCTGGGTCCCCTTTGCTGATTTCCTCTCCTATCTGGAATCGCCAGATAGCAGTAAAAACCCAACAGGTGTTCTAATCCTTCCTCACTCCATCCAAAACTATAAAGAAAAGTTCTTAGCTTGGCATAGACTTTAATAGAATGTATCAGTAATATAATTGTGTTGGTGTCACTGTTATCAGCACTGAGATGTATATTGCTGTGCAGCATGTTCTCCGGTCTCACCCTCATCTTCCCCACCAGAGAGGACAATACCTTACAGAGACACGGCATACATTAGGCTGGTAATATGTAGAATATATGGAAAGCCAAAGAGGGTGAGACCGGAGAACACGCTCAGGGCTGCTGTTAGAAATCATGGGGCTCCGTACATTACCTGACAGGGACCCCCCAGCCTGGATGGGTGTGTGGGGTCAGGTGTATGGCTCTGAACACGGCTTCAGCCGCATGAACAAATTACTCATTTATGCGGCCAGAGTACCTGTGGGAAGGAACCCTTAGTTAAGTTTTTTTTACAATTGATTTTTTTTTATGTTTTACAGTTTTTAACAGCCCTGTAAGGGGGAGGGGGTGGTGAAATATCAGGGGTCTAAACAGACCCCTGATGATTCACTCTTGTGACAGAGGAGGAGATTGAGGACAGGGATCCCCAATCCTTTCTCTGCAGAGAATAAATGAACAGGAGGTGCTCTGTAGAGAGGCTTTCTATTTATTCACAAACGGAAGCATAGTAAACACACTTCAATTATGGATGAACACAGAAGTGATCAGTATCAATCACTCACTGTGTTCATTCAGGAAAGGAAGGGGCTGATAAATTTGACACATTTACTGGTCCTCCTCTGTGTTTGCAGCAGCTGACAGCCAGCGGGAGGGAGAGGAAAAGAAGCTGGAAGAGCTAAGGGACACAGGGGGATCAGAGCTGAATGGAATGGGAATTGTGGACAGGAGAAGGGTGATCAGAGGAGTGGGTGGACAGTCACTGAAACCGATCCCCCTGGAGCAACCACCAGGAAGGAGAAGTCATCTGTACTGTGGGGGAGATGGTGGGGGCTCTGAGCTGTGATCAGCAGCTTTTCGAACTGCCTGCACCATAAAGCTGCCCAGACCCCATACAGGAGAGCCGGTTCTACCCCCTCTGTGGCCCTGAACATGCTGAACAGCAATATACATCACAGTGCTGCTAACAGTCACACCAAACTGATTGGGTCTCACGCTCTAGGGTTCCCCAAATATGCCCCAGTCCCTGGGGGCCCAAATATTTCCCATTCTGCCTAAAAAAATCTAATATTGTCTGGGGGCCCCAAACATTTCCAAGGGTCTGGTGGCAGGGCCGAGCCAAAGAGTTACAGAAGAGGCGACCAACTTGGGTACTTCAGCGCTATGGAGGCACAAAAATGGCAGAACCTGCAACTTTTACCGCTATAGTTCACAGCTCATGGGGGGAGGACACTTTGATTTTTTGCCTTGGCTGCTAAAGGAGTCTGTCTGGGGCCCCAAGTGTGTCTCATTACCTAGGGATCCTATATGAGGCTTTATTGTTTTTATTTTTTTTGAGACCCAAGTATGTCACATTGTTTTGGGATGCCAAATGGTCTTAAAGAGACTTTGACACTTGTCCACTCAGGGCCCAACCCGACCCCTTTATATTCCCCAATATTGCTCTCCTCTGCTGCTCCATCCACCCCCCCCCCCCCTGTGTAGGCTCCATGCTGGATTATGTCAGAACTTACACAGGATTGATGTTGTCACCCCTCCCCCTCCCTCATGTGACAGTATTCAAGCCTGGCGATTGGCTGCTTAGGCCTGAGCATTGTATGCTGGGAGAAAATCACATGATCCCTCATACCCGGGAAATTGAGAACCTAGCAAGGGCTTTGATGGAGCAACAACATATTGGGCAACAGCAAAGCAGAATATATAGGGGGGTTTGGAGGGTTTTCAAGAGAATCTCCCACTTTACCCTGAAAGGACAAAGTGGGTGGAGTCTCTTTATCCCGCCTCTGGGCTGGCCAAAGGTTTCTCAGTCAGTATGACTATGTTCAGTGGTAAGAGGTGATGGGGTGCACTGATCTGGCACTGATCTGGGGGTGCAGTGTTTACCTGGAGAGATGTACTAGAGGTGATCAGCGTGGGGGGTATAGGGGTGTCAGTGAGTCAGGGTGCAGGTGTCTGTGTTGATGGATCAGTGTGGGGGATGTTGCTGTGTCAATGAGTGGGGGTGCAGGTGTCTATTCTGACGGATCAGTGTGGGGGGTGTAGGGGTGTCAGTGAGTGGGGGTGGAGGTATCTGTGTTGATGGATCAGTGTGGGGGTTGAAGGGGTGGGGGTGCGGGTGTCTGTGTTGATGGATCAGTGTGGGGGTGTTGGGGTGTCAGTGAGTGGGGATGCAGGTGTCTGTGTTGATGGATCAGTGTGGGGGGTGTAAGGGTGGGGTGCAGGTGTCTGTGTTGATGGATCAGTGTGGGGGATGTTGCTGTGTCAATGAGTGGGGGTGCAGGTGTCTGTGCTGACGGATCAGTGTGGGGGGTGTAGGGGTGTCAGTGAGTGGGGGTGGAGGTGTCTGTGTTGATGGATCAGTGTGGGGGGTGTAGGGGTGGGAATCTGGAGTCGGTGTTGACGGATCAGTGTGCGGGGTGTAGGGGTGTCAGTGAGTGGGGGTGGAGGTGTCTATGTTGATGGATCAGTGTGGGGGTTGTAGGGGTGGGGTGCAGGTGTCTGTGTTGGTGGATCAGTGTGGGGGTGTTGGGGTGTCAGTGAGTGGGGGTGCAGGTGACTGTGTTGATGGGTCAGTGTGCAGGGTGTAGGGATGTCAGAGAGTGGGGTGCAGGTGTCTGTGTGGATGGATCAGTGTGGGGGGTGCAGGTGTCTGTGCTGATGGATCAGTGTGGGGGGTGCAGGTGTCTGTGTTGATGGATCAGTGTGGGGGGTTATTGGTGTGTCAGGGAGTGGGGGTGCAGGTGTCTGTGTTGATGGATCAGTGTGGGGGGTGTAAGTGAGTGGGGGTGCAGGTGTCTGTGTTGATGGATCAGTTTGTGGGGGGAGCTGACTGGTCTCTCCCTTTAAAACTGTGTCCTAGTAAAAGCTGCCTACATACTGTGCATGGAGTCTGTACAATAGTTCTGGAATTTTTCTCTGAAATAATAAACTCTACTTTTTATTTCACTATAAAACTTGCCTCCTCTCTCCTTCTTAAATTACAGCCCAATCAAGCTGATCACATATTCCTGCCACTGTACTATACATCTGGCTATTGTAAATAAAGAGTGCAGCGCTAAAAATATACTTGCAATATATAAAACAAGGCATATAACAGGTGCAAAGATTAATAAAGTGCATTCAGTGCAATCAATAATTTAGGAACAATATATAGGAAATCAATAGCAAAATATTGCATAAAAAATAAATATGCAAAAATTAAATAGAACATGTAATAATTAAAGTGCAATAAGTGCCATCAATTGTGCAAAACCTAAAATTCAACTAGAGATGAATTTCAAACATAAATATCAGTGCAATATATAAAAAGAGAGCAGATGTCTGCAAAAAAATCATATGGGACTAAAGTCAATGTGTAAAGTCCATTGCAAAACCAGCCAGCTGTGTGACACCCATCACCAAAGTAAAAAATGGAGGCTTAACACAGACACCTTTATTGGGTAAGTTACTCCTGTGCCCACTGAAGTAAACTCAGTCACCTTTCTCCCCCGGTATGTATTGATTCTACAGGCCTGACATTTCCCATAAAGGTAATAATCTTCCAGATCTCCAAAAAAGGTGAGTCTACTAGAAGGGCTTAAGACATTGGGTGCTACTGTTTTTCTTAAATTGGGTGCTCCCCTGAGGAAGACCCGGGGTTGGTCAGGCATTAGAGCAGTCATTCTTTATAATTGGCCAGTGCCTCTTAATTATCCTCTTGATTGCCCAATGATGGCTTGAGAAGGTAGTAAACAAAGCTGATCCAAAATCGTCCGAATTTCCACCTCGGACTGGATTATCAGTTATCAATTGCTGACGATCCCTATTCCCAACTTCCAGTATGAGGCAATCTAAAGCTTTTTCATTATAGCCTTTGGCCAAAAACCTGGTTTTAAGAATGGGTGCTTCCCTCAAGTAGTCATCCAAATGAGTACAGTTGCATTTTAAACACAAAAACTGGCCTATAGAAACTGCACTTACCCAGGAGGGATGGTGACAGGAGTCTAGTGGAATGTACCCATTCCTATCTGTCGGCTTGAAGAAGGTCGAGGTAACAATTCTACCCTCTTGCATCGAGATTTTCAGATCCAGAAAATGGATCTTAATAGGACTCTATGTATTAGAAAGAATATTGTAGTCCGACCAGTGGACAAGGGAGGGGCTATCGTATTTCTGGATCAGATAGTGATACATATACCCCTTTACCCATGGACAATACGTTGAAATTTAAAATGGAATTGAAATTACTTGTAGAGAAAGGTTTCAATATGGGCATTTTGAATAAAAAGGAGGAGGAACATCTGGTACCCCTGGCCCCTAGATTGCCTACTGTGTACTCGCTGCCCAAAATTCATAAAACCTTGGTAAATCCCCCAGGAGGACCCATCATCAGTGGCATCGATTCTATTACATCCCGAGTAGGCAAGTATATTCATTATTATTTGCAGCCATTGGTGATGGGTACTCCTTCTTTTCTTAAGGATATGAAACATGTTATTAATATTTTAAATACTATTGAATGGAAGCCCATGTATCTATTGGTGACTGCAGAGGTTGCATCTTTGTATACAGCCATTTCACACAAATTGCACTATGAAGCGGTCCAATGCTTTCTCTCTCAGGATTCCACTGTTCCCTCTGTACAAAGTAATTTTATTTTAGAATTGCTCGATTTTTCCATGTCACACAACTACTTCAGGCATGATGGTGTATTTTATCTGCAAACGAAAGGCGTGGCCATGGGGGAAAAATTTGCCCCCAGTATGACCAACCTTTTCATGTTGAAGTGGGAAGAGGACACAATTCTATGTAATAGACGTTCAGAGTAAATTATATTGAAAAGATTCATCGATGGGCGGCACAGTGGTGTAGTGGGTAGCACTCTCACCTAGCAGTAAAAGGGTCGCTGGTTCGAATCCCAACCACGACACTACCTGCCTGGAGTTTGCATGTTCTCCCTGTGCCTGCGTGGGTTTCCTCCGGGTACTCCGGTTTCCTCCCACACTCCAAAGACATGTTGGTAGGTTAATTGGCTTCTGTCCAAAAATTGGCTTTAGTATATGAATGTGAGTTGGGGACCTTGGATTGTTGGCTCCTTAAGGGTAGGGACTGATGTGAGGGTGTACTCACTCAGGTTGAACTGGATGGACTGGTGTCTTTATTCAACCTTACTAACTATGTAACTATGTAACTAACTATGTAACTATGATGTTCACTTCATAAGGGATGGTGACCTCCAATCAGTTAATTCATTTTTGACCTTTTTGAATAGCAACAATAGGGGCATAGTCCTTAGTCATGAGGCGAGTTCTATTGAGGTCCATTTTCTGGATCTAAAAATCTCAATACAAGAGAGTATAATTGTTACCTCGACCTTCTTTAAGCCGACGGATAAGAATGGGTACATTTCACTAGACTCCTGTCACCATCCCTCCTGGGTAAGTGCAGTTCCTAAAGGACAGTTTTTGCATTTAAAACGCAACTGTACTCATTTGGATGACTACTTGAGGGACGCACCCATTCTTACAACCAGGTTTTTGGCCAAAGGCTATAATACAAAAGCTTTAGATTCCCTCATACTGGAAGTTGGGAATAGGGATCGTCAGCAACTGATAACTGATAATCCGGTCCGAGGTGGAAATTTGGATGATTTCGGATCAGCTTTTTTTACTACCTTCTCAAGCCATCATTGAGCAATCAAGAGGATAATCAAGAGTCACTGGCCAATTATAAAGAATGACCGTGTCCTTGGTCCTCTAATGCCTGACCAACCCCGGGTCATCTTCAGGGGAGCACCCAATTTAGGAAAAACAGTAGCACCCAATGTCTTAAACCCTCCTTTTAGACCTACCTTTTTCGGAGATCTGAAAGGCTATTACCTTTGTGGGAAATGTCAGGCCTATAGAATCAATTCATACCGGGGGAGAAAGGTGACTGAGTTTACTTCAGTGGGCACAGGAGTAACTTACTCAATAAAGTGTCCGTGTGGCCTGGAATATGTGAGACGCACGAATGCTAGAACATATAGCCAACATCCAAAAGAGTTTTGACAAACATGATGTTTCTAATTTTTATGATTTGAAGCATAACCGAGACTCCACGGGCACTACCTTTGTTGTCCTTGAAAAATATGTTCCCCACTGCCGCGGTAGCAATGGCAAACTGAATATTTCTAGAGCCGAGACCAATTGGATCTATAAATTGTGTTCTCATGTGCCTCGTGGCTTGAATGTGGGTTTGGACATCAACTGTTTTATTAATAATAGTTAATGCCCGCTCCACTATGTTAGAGTGTTCCCTTTGTCATGACTTCCATGTCTCCCTAATGGGGGTATTTATATCACAGATACAGGCATGTGTGCGTACCCCTGATGACGTCATTGATGACGAAACGATCGTCAGGACTGATACGTACACACGCTACTGTGCATGCGCGATCGCTATCTGGCCATTTACAAGGGATTTGTTTGGATTTTTGTATCTATCTGCCTGCATTTAACTAATCTGATGTAAGTGCATTACTTTTTATTAAATTTGAAGCTGATACAGTATCACACCATGTGGAGTCTTTTGTTCCATATATACTTCAGATGATCCATTGATGGTTTTTGGCACTACTTCCTGGTTTGTTGAGAGCCTTCTGGTTTACCAATTAAGGACACCTGAGAGAGCACCTGGGCCTTTCTTCAGTGGATCAGAGATCCAGTCAATCGCTGTATGACCTCCCTGAGTAAGAGGGGGTGGGGGTCGCAGGCTTTCTGGTAAGCCTCCATTTTTTACTTTGGTGATGGGTGTCACACAGCTGGGTGTTTGATCATCATTTTAACACGGTTTTGCAATGGACTTTACACATTGACTTTAGTCCCATATGATTTTTTTGCAGAGATCTGCACCCTTTTTATATATTGCACTGATATTTATGCTTGAAATTGATCTCTAGCTGAATTCTTTTGCACAATTGATGGCACTTATTGCACTTTAATTAAAACATGTTTTATTTTCAATTTCTGCTTATTTCTTTTTTATGCAGTATTTTGCTATTGATTTCCTATATATTGTTCATACACTATTGATTGCACTGAATGCACTTTATTAATCTTTGCACCTGTTATATATTGCAAGTATATTTTTAGTGCTGCACTCTTTATTTACATATTGTTTGTGTCTGGTATCTGGGTTATAGTGCACAGCTGCTGTTTTGTTTTAGTTTCTAAATACAATACAATTTTACACTTATATACATCTGCCCCTGGACAACGTCACCTTTGACGAAACGGCGTAGGGAGGAGCGGCGTGCTGATGTCACCATTACAACGTGTAGTCCTGGAAGCAACGGGCGAACATTTGTAAAGCTGGCCGGCTCAAATGTTTTACAGGCGCTAATTTTCGACTATTTTGTAAGTGCAATCCTTTAATTAATAAAACGCATACAGTTTTACACTATGGTAGTTTTTCTTTTCAATTTGGCTATCTGCTGATCGTGAGGTATTCAGGGACGATCTGAGAGAAGGAGAGGTGCCATCTGGTGGACACACACAGAGACCTTGGCTGGGTTATAAGCCTAAAGTGGATGTGATCTCCCTAAAAAGAGATCTGTGCAGCTGGTAAGAGGCAGTCATTTTCCAGGTGGAGGAACCTTTCTATCCCAAATCACTTTTTCTACGGTGTTTCCTTGTTTTAAGTCACAAATCAACTAGTGAGGAAAAGACATTTTATATTATGAATACTTCGTGATCGGCAGCAATATCTGTTTAGAGAATCTGTGGTGATAAGAGTTTTTTCAGTGACTTTTTTTACGTTATTACATGGATGACTTCTAATGCACCCAGGCTCAAACATTGTGATGCAAGTTGTTTATCATTTCACTACATGTGTAAGATTTTTTTAGATTGGGACTAAATGTGTCCCTTTTTTGATTGGGATACACAATACTGGTGGACTAATATTATCATCATTCATGTGGTCTCATAATGCGCGGTTTTTCCTTTTGACTTATATACATCTGACTATTGCCCCTGAAATAAGAGGCTGTCATTTTTATTTTAGGATAAAAACTGCCTCATCTCTGTAATGTGGGGTTGGGGGTTAAAAGAGTTTTTGCGTGCTCTGTGTTGGTAATTGGTAAACTTTTAATGCCGTTGGTAGTGTGAAAAAAGGACATCACAAGCTATACTATGAAACTTTTTGTAGTATAGATTGGTACGAAGTTGGGGGATTTCGCTTTATTTTTTTCAGTAAAATATTCTTATAGATTTTTAGATCTGTTGTGACTGCTACTCTCACCAGTCAATTCTGAGAGCTGATAAAAAAATGAATTGGGTCTCTGGGCTGTACGGTACTTTTTTTGCATTGGTACATGTCCCCCGCCAGTAGTGCAAAGCTTCTCATGACCTTTCTTAGACAGCTCCTTGTCTATTACCCTTGAAAATTGCCAGAATTGATTTTCAAACTTTATTCCCCATAGACTTCAATGGGGTTCATATTATATTTGTCAATTTTTGGACTTTATGGTGGGGTTGTAGAATGGCCTGCAAATTGTCAGCGATTGTGCGATCCACAAACAAGTGTCCAAACCGCCAGTCAGTTAATGAAGAGGATATTAGATAAGCCTGAGATACATTGATGACCTGTAAATTCATCTCAGATGGCCTGTAGACTCTCCTGACTTTATTTTATGGGGTTTTATTGAATGTGAATCATCTGATCCTATGGTTACCGTGCATTAGACCAGTGGTCTTCGGCGCCATACCTCCAGGAAGCCTATCAGGGACAGTTTTTCAGTTTCCAAAGCTCCCGTATGTCTCTAATTTCCAGGGACGCTCCTGGTGTTGGGTTTGTCCCTGAACTGGTTTTCTAAACTCACCAACTACACCGTAAAAAAAATCTCTTTTTTATTAAATATTTTTCTAAGAATAATTTATGTATTTTTTTAAGATTGCATTTAGGATAATATAAGAACACAGATGTGTAACTCATGTTATGCAGTTCCTGTAGCACTGGGCCCTAAGACGTTCCACCACCGGGGTGGGGGCCATGACAACTGGAAAACATGTGAAAGGTCCCTGCTTTGGTAAACCGTTCACACTGCTGCAACCCCAAAGTTGTGTGAATTTTTAATTTTTTTTGCAATTTCCTTGTGACTTCCTTGTGACTTTTTTGATTTGATATTGCAGTCAATGGCACTCAAACTACAGAAAAGTAGTGCAGGAACCATTTTTTTTTCGAGTTGCATTGATTAAGACAGCACCCATTGAAATGAATGTGTTTCGACTTGTCATGCGACTTCATGAGGTTGATTTATGGGGTAGATTTACTAAAACTGGAGAGTGCAAAATCTGGTGCAGCTCTGCGTAGAAACCATTCAGCTTCCATGTTTTTTTGTCAAAGCTTAACTGAACAAGCTAGAAGTTAGAAGCTGATTGGTTATTCTGCACAGCTGCACCAGATTTTGCCCTCTCCAGTTTTAGTAAATCAACCCCTCTGTGTCGCTAGTTGCATGATAAGTCGCAGCAGTGTGAACAGAGGCTTGTAAAGGGTCCTGTGATGGGAGTAAAGGGCCCTGGGAGGCAGTGGGAAGAGCCCTGGGCCCGGAGCAAAGGTCCGCGGGCTCGGAGGGAAGTGCCCTGGGACCGATAGAAAGAGCCCTGGGACGGATGGAAAGGGCCCGGCCATCAGGGGGGCCCTTTATGGTTTCTTGCACCAGGTTCTAGTTATACTTCTGACCTGTAGTCATGTCCACAGTCTCCAACCACAACTGTAAAATGTACCCAGTCCCTCACTGTCTTCTGTAGCAAATCTCCGGACTTCAGCCAACCCTGTAGCATGTCCCAATCTCCAACCACGCCTATAACATCCCAAATCTGTCCAAACATACAATTGGATCTGCAGATCTGACACCACAGTTCTAGGGAGTTGTTGAGAACAGGCATTACATCAACACAGATTGATTGCCTTGTAGCCCATCTTCACATAAAGGATTTTGCCTCTCCAATGCTGCCCTCTTCAGATTGGGGAACCAACAACAACAAAAAAGACAAGGGGGCACAAAGGCCTACAGCAATACCCAATAATCCATTTATCAGATAAGAGTAAAAGCCAAATGCATACTTACAAAGTATCACAAGCATAAATGCACTGAGTACGCAACCCAAGTCTTCCAGGAACCAAGATGTGGCAGGGTTTCAGCAAGTCCTGGACATCTTACTGACATACATGCTAACGCTGCCCTCTTCCTCACAGCTTAACTTGTGCACTGAGGAAGGGGGAATGTCCCTTGAAACACGTTGGCATGTATGTCTGTGAGATGTCCAGGACTTGGTGAAACCCATCCACATCTTAGTTTCTCTGAGACTTGGGTTGCATACTCAATTACCTTATGCTTAAGGCACCTTCTAAGTATGTGTTTGGCTTACTTTTAGCTAATAAATGGATTATCGGGTAATGCACTAGGCCTTTGCACACCCTTGTCTTTTGTTTTGTTATTAGTCGTCAATCTCTCACTTTATTCTGCAACACGACCCCAGTCTCCAACCATACCTGTAACCTGTCCCCAAGCACCCACTGTCATCTATAGCATATTCCCACTCCCCAAACACACCTGTAGTGTATCCAGTTTATAACTACACATGTAATATATCCCCAGTCACTCACTGTCTTCTATAGCATGCCCCTAGTCACCAACCACACCTACAGCATGTCTCCACTCTCCAAACCTGCAGCATATCTTCAGTCTCCAACCCTACCTGTCTTCTATAGGGTGTCCATTATCTCCAAACACAACTGTAGTATCACCACCATCTACAACCACACCTGTAGTATGTCTATTATCTCTAACCACAACTGTAGTATGTCCACCATCTTCAACTACAATTTTACTATGTCCACCATCCCCAACTATCACTCTAGTACGTCCACCATCCCCAACTATAACTTTAACTATAACTGAGTCAATGAGACTCGGTTGATCACAGATCGGAGTAAGGGGTCGATCCCGGGCCCTTACCACGTGATCAGCTGTCAGCCAATGACAGCTGATCACGCGATGTAAACAGAAGATCGGTAATCGGTTTTCTTTTTCCTTCTCACGCTGACAGCGTGAGGACAAAAAAAAGCCGATCATCGGCTTCTGTTGAAGGGACATCGGTCCCCGAAGAGGAAGTGGCGAAGCCGCCTCATCTGTGCCCACCAGTACCACCTGCCAGGAATCAGTGCCCACCAGTACATAAGTGCCAGCAATCAGTGGCACCTATCAATGCCCACGAGTGCCACCTATCAATGCCCACCAGTGGTGCCAATCAGTGCCTCATCACTGCCACCTAGCAGTGCTGCCTATCAGTGTCACCTATTAGTGCCCTTCAGTGCCACCTATTAATGCCCATCAGTGCCGACCATCAGTGTCACCTCTCAGTGCCCACCAATGCCACCTATTAGTGCCCACCAGTGCCGCCTATTAGTGCCCATCAGTGGTGCCTCATCAGAGAACATCAATGAAGGAGAAAAATTACCTGTTTGCAAAATTTATTAACAAAATATAAAACGGTTTTGTATTTTTTTTTTTTTTTTTAATTTCGGTCTTTTTTAATTTTTTTAACAAAAAATAAAAAAAACAGAGGTGATCAAATACCACCAAAAGATCTATTTGTGGGAAAAAAATTATAAAATTTTCATATGGGTACAGTGTTGTATGACCGCGCAATTGTCATTCAGAGAGTGACAACGCTAAAAGCTGAAAATTTGGTCTGGGCAGGAGGGGGGTTTAAGTGCCCGGTAAGCAAGTGGTTAAAAGGCAATATGAGCAGCTAAATGGAAGATGTTGATCAATATGATATCATACACTCAGGCCGGTGTGCGATTATCATTACATGAAATGGAGCAAATCTGGATGGAGGAACCGACAATCCTGGTTAACAATAGGCTAAGCAACAGCACTCGATGCCAAGAAGCAGCTGAAAAACGGAAAATTGTATACTCACCTTTCCGTAATTTTCCTTTCCTGTTGCATCTTCATGGCAGCATACACTTTGGGTTGTGACTCCGCCCTCACAACCTGATAGGACCACATAGCTATAAATTGTAAAGAGGCCCCTGCCCCAGTATTCTCCGTGTATATCACCTCAGAGGGTGGGAGATTGTATGCTGCCATGAAGATGCAACAGGAAAGGAAAATTACGGAAAGGTGAGTATACAATTTTCCGTTTTCCTGTCACATCATGGCAGCATACACTTTGGGGAGTAACTCGCAAAGACTGGGTGGGTATTAAACTAAATTTATTAACAAAGCACAGAAGAATTGGCCTGGATAACGGATCTTCCGAAATCCACTGTGGATAAGCAGGCGGAATCCACTTTGTAATGGGTCATAAAGGTGTTCCTGGAAGACCAGGTGGCCGCTCTGCAAATTGTCCCTGCCGAGACCCTACAATATGCCGCCCAGGAGGTTGCCACTGCCCTGGTGGAATGTGCCCTTAAACCCTCAGGTACTTGCTGACTACTCAATGAATAGGCCTTTTTGATGGTCTTCACCAGCCATGACGCAATGGTGCGTGAGGATGCCGCTTGACCTCTCCTGAATCCATGATGGATCTGGTAACTGAAAGATACTCCAGGACATTACCCTTGACATCCAGTGGGTGAGGGTCGCCCTGTTCTGTACTGAGTGCTGGAAGGTTAATCTCCTGGTTGAAGTGAAAGGATGAGGATACCTTGGGGATGAACCGGTCGGAAGGTCTTAAGACTAATCTGTCTGGCAAGACAACCAGATATGGATCACTGACCATTAGAGCCTGCATCTCTGACACCCTTTTAGCTGATGTTATGGCTATCAAGAATGAGACTTTCAGCGTCAGATCCCATAAGGATATGTTCTCATTAGGAAAGAAGGGTTCCTTGGATAGGGCTTCCAGCACGACTGAGAGGTCCCAGACTGGGAAGGAAGGTTTCCTCGGAGGTCTCAGTTTTAGACAGGCCCGCTGGAACTGAACCACAAGGGGATCTTGTGCCCATCTGATACAAGTCAGGGCGGACAGGGCCGAGACTTGAACCTTTAAGGTACTTGACCTGAGGCCTTTCTCTAGGCCTAGTTGAAGGAACTCCAGGACCTGTGACACAGACGGTGAGGATGAGTCCCAACCTTGCTGTTGAGCGAAGGCAATAAACTTCTCCCAGACTCGCCTGTACATGTTATTCGTAGTAGGCCTCCTGGCCTGGAGTAGGGTATCCACCACCCTCTGGGAGCAGCCTTGCTCTAGGTACCTAGCCCTTTCAGTCTCCAGGCCATCAAATGTAGCTTCTCCGGGTTCGGGTGAAGAAGATCGCCCTGGGAGAGCAGGTCCGATGACAACGGGAGAGGCAGGGGATCTGCCGTGTTCAGCTGCATCAGGGTGGTAAACCATGGCCTCCTCGGCCAGAAGGGAATCACTGCCACCACCAGTACCGATGACTCCTTGAGTCTCAGGAGAAACCTCGCTATGAGCGGAGTTGGAGGGAAGATGTATCCTAGATGAAAATTCCAGGGGTGCAGAAGACAATCCGTCCCCTCCGCCGAAGGGAATGGTATCCTCGATAGGAATCTCCGGCATTTCGCATTCTCTGGGGTTGCGGCCAGGTCTATCTCTGGTGGACCCCAAGTCTGGGATATGAGGGAGAAGGCCTGAGGATTCAGGGACCACTCGTGGTTGGAGGTGAAATTCCTGCTCAGCGAGTCGGCCAACACGTTCTGGACTCCCGGTACATAAACTGCCCTTAAACTTGATAGGTTCAGTTGTGCCCACTCTAGAACAGGACAGATCTCCTGCAACATGGACCTGCTTCTGGTGCCCCCCTGCCTGTTGATATAGGCAACCGCAACTTTGTTGTCCATCCTCAGAAGAACGTGCTTCTCCCTCAAGAGGGGGCTGAAGGACAGGAGGGCCTGAAATGCTGCTCTCATCTCTAACACATTTGACACTGAGTCCCGTGTCCTGAATGGCCAGCGGCCTTGAGCCGCGTAGTCTTGATAGTGGGCTCCCCACCTTTGCAGACTGGCATCTGAGGTCACCGTCTCCTGGTGAGGGGTGATTATGTGTTTGCACCTTACCAAGTTGCGAGACCGTGTCCACAACAGCAATGATTGCTTCGCTTCGTGAGAGATGTAAATCGGCTGGGACATTGAGATGCCGTTCCACTGGCGCAGAAAGGAAATTTGGAAAGGTCTCGAGTTCCATTGCGCCCACTGGACCATCGGATTCGTGGATGCTAAGGAGCCCAGGATACTGAGGCATGCTCTGGCCGGTAGCCTCTTGGCCGAGATAGCCTTCTTCACCTTCTGGATCAGAGGAGGAATCTTCTCCCTTGGAAGCTCTACTGTGTTCTTCCTCGTGTCTAGTTCGGCCCCCAAGAAGACCATCCTCTGTGTGGGATGGATACTGCTTTTCTTCCAGTTTATTAACCACCCTAGGGACTGTAAGGTAGAGACCAGGATCTCCCAATGTTGGATGAGAGACTCCTTGTTGTCTGAAAGAAGCAGAATGTCGTCCAGGTAATGATGGACCCTCAATCCTCTCTCTCTCTCAGGTGGGCTATAATGGGCAGTAGGACCTTCGTGAATGTCCTGGGTGCGGTGGAGATCCCGAACGGGAGACTTCAGAACTGGAAGTGCCAACTGCTTATGGTGAAACGGAGGAATCTCTGGAATTCTGCATGGATAGGGATATGTAAGTATGAGTCCTGAAGGTCGATCGAAAGCATCCAATCCCCCCGATTTACCGCTTGGAGGATTGATTGTAGGCTTTCCATCCTGAACGTTTCTACCCGGATTGACCGGTTGAGGTTCTTTAGGTCCAGGACAGGACGAAAGTCCCCTGATTTCTTTCTTACTAGGAAGAGTGGGGAATAGAAACCCTGCCCTCTTTGGGATGGTAAGACTTCCACTATTGCCTGTTTCTGTAGCAGATCTTGGATATACTGAACCAAGGACAGCCTTTTCTCTCTGGAAGGAGGGAGCTTGGTTGCGCAGAAGTGACCCCTTGGGGGGCGGTTTTTGAATGACCACCTGTGACCGACCTGGATGGTGGATACTGTCCAGGGATCTTTTATCATTTCCGCCCAAACCAGCTTGAATCTTGTGGGCCTGGCACCCACTACTGCTGGTTGGGCGGGCGTACCTTCAAAAAGGTTTCTGCTCATTGGAGGCAGGAGTTTTGGGTTTCTGGAATTTGAGGAAGGACGTCTGAGGGTTCTTCCAAGTTCTCCTGTATTCCTTCCCAGGCCTATAGGCCTTTGCATCCCTGTATCTTTCCGGGAGATTGCGCTTAAAGGGAGGCGCCCTCTGTTGTTTTGATCTTCTATCCTAAGGGATAAGACCTGACATCCAGCTTTGCGCCAAAGAGGTTCACCCCGTCATATGGAATCCGACACCAATTAGATTTTGACGCAGGGTCGGCCGACCAGGGTTTAAGCCATAACGCCCTCCTGGCCATTACGGTGGCTAACATAGATCTTGATGCAGACCTAATAGTGTCTACGGAAGCTTCCGCCACAAAGTCCCCTGCTAGGCTGAGTTCCTGTAAGGCCTTGATGATCTGGTCTTGATCAGCGCCCTCGGTGACGAGTTTTGCGCTATTCGATGACCAACCGGAAATAGCTTTCCCGACGGCGGCCAGTGTCACTGCTGGTCTGCAGGCGCCCCTGCGAAAAGGTAAACCCTCTTGAGGTCCGTGTCCACCTTTCTATCCAGCACATCCCTGAACGTCACTGCGTCCTCAATGGGGAGCGTCACGTGCCTGGCTAGGCACATCAAAGAGGCATCTACCACTGGAGGGGAAACCAAGGGAGATACCTTGGGCTCTTTCAGAGGGTACAATTTAGAAAGTCTGTTGGAAAGATTGATTTTCTTCTCCGGATTCTGCCATTCTTCCTTAATGAGCTCATCCAGCTTTTCTATGAATGGAAAGGCTTCCGGAACTCTTTTGAGATTCGGGAAATATTTCCTCTGCTTTTGTTGTACCTCCTCAGGCTCCTCCCAGTTAATCGCTTCCTTGACCGACTTAGCAAAGGGTCCTATGAGCGAGAAATCAAACCCGGCTGATGCCTCCAGCTCTTCATCGTCTGACGGGAATTCTTGTTTCCTTGACGTGCTGGGATGGGATGGTGAGGCGCTCTGAGCTGTAACCTCCACGTCTGGAGTTGAGACATGCAGAGCAGGGACTCCGGTAGGTTCTATAGTAACCAGCTCTTTCTCCCTGGTGGCTTCATCTATACATCTGAGGCAGGCCAGTCTTTCCGGTAGGGCTGTGGCCCCACATACCCAGCAAGCATTCCCTGCCGGCTGGGAGGGATGTGCAGGAGACTGACGTCTACGTGCAGGGGATCTCCTGTGATAGGAACGCCTATGCCTGGAGTAGGAACGACTCCTCCTACGGCTTCCTCTGTGGGCTGAGCGACTTCTACCGCGTGAGGGGCTTCGCCTATGGCTGGAGCGGCTTCTCCTGCGAGAGGTCTCTCTTCGTCTTGATTTTGACGACCTTGATGACCTGGTAGGGCTGACCAATTAGGCAGCATTAGTACGATCCTGCTCTCTTTTTCAATCTTCACTACTTACCATGGAAATCCCCCCCCCCCTTACCTATTGGGCTGATGGTGATCTGCTGGGGCAGCGGTCTCCATGGAAAGGAAAACTGTGATAGACCTGGCAGAGATATAGGTGAGGTCATAGGTAGCTTCCTCTTTGGGTTGTCTAGCAAACACCAGAATGCTCACTGCTGATTGCTGATTCTGTCCTCTAGGCTAATCTCAGCCTCCAGCTGGTCAATCTGCTTCTCTGCTCTGCTCTGCTGTCCTCAAAAGGTGTGCCTGTGTCCTTTCCTGCCAGCTCAACCCATTAACGTGTCCATGTATTTGTACATTGTTCAGCATCCAGCCGAGTATTACACTATTGGCTCTTTCATCATATATGCACTGCTGAGTTCGGGTTGAGTGGTCAAGACGTATTTACACCGTTCCTGTCTGGAGTCCGGCTTGTACCTAATATATCTGCCCTCTTTGTTTGCATATCTGGTAAGGGGACATTCCCTAAGGTTCGTTAATATCAGTGTTTGCCCACTTGGTGTTTGGTTCCTGGTCTTATTGAATCTGCGCACAAGGGTCTGTCATCTGGTAAGCAGTTTGCACGAATAGTTTTCAGCACTTGGTGGGACTTTCCTTCACATACCTTTTGGGGTGATTGATATACGCTGACTGTCCATTTATATCTGGTAAGCAGATTTTGGGTGTCGTTGTAGCATTCACCTATTCACCTTCAGTTTGCATGATTGCATGATACTCACTATATTGCCCTGGCTATTTGGCACAGGATTTTATATGATCACATATGATTTATGGTTAGTTGAGTGTCACATATTTTTTGGTTTGGAGTGTTTTTTATGTCAACAGTATTACGCTATATTTTTATCATATATTTTTGGATCATAATCTGTGGATCCACGGGACGAGGGTTTTCTTCCTGCTTCATCTGGATTGTTCATCTAAAGGCCCAGGCTGGGTTTAAGCCACTCGCCCCTTTTTTGGCTTACTTCTGGTAAGCACAATACTTATAGGTGTGTTCCGGAAATTGTGTCTTTCATCATTGTTCCTCTTTGGATGAAGTTCATGTTATAAACTTACCTTTTTACTTTTATTCCTTTTGGATCACAATTGGGACTATTTATTTATGTATGGGACTTCATAGTTGGACTATTGCTCACATCACTTTATAGCGCGTTTTTTTTGCTTTTCTGGCAGAGATATAGGCAGGTATAAACATGCAGTCAGCCAAACACAGGTACCAGAAGAAAGGAGAAACCACTTACCCCAAGGGGGAAACGCCAGAAGGAAAAACAGAGCTGATAAAGCAGTCAGGGTGTCTTCAGGAACCAAAGGCATCATATAATGACAGATTGAGGCTTTTAAAAGAACCGCCATGGCCGCCGAGGTCACAACCCGCCCGCACATGCTCAGTAGCGGCGCACCCCACTCGGCGCCATCTTGGAACCTGGCAAACCGGCCAGGCCGCCCTGAGAGCGCGCACCGCGCATGCGCGGAAGTGCCGAGACGCTCGCCGAGCCAGGGGGAGACACAGGGGGACCGCTGCACACAACTAAGCCTATTTAAGGCTTATACTGGAGCCGCAACATACCCCTGAGATCACCAGAGTGGGGTTCCTTCCATCTAGCTCATTTAGAGGCTGTACAGGTAAGGACTTCCACCCAGGAGAGGCTAGAACCTGGCTGGGGCGAATTCGGTAAGGGGGTGCTTCTGACATCGTCTGGTCCTTGCAGGTGAGGAAAAAAAAGAGAATACTGGGGCAGGGGCCTCTTTACAATTTATAGCTATGTGGTCCTATCAGGTTGTGAGGGCGGAGTCACAACCCAAAGTGTATGCTGCCATGATGCGACAGGAAAAGCAAATACAGTCCTGGAATCTATAGAGGGAAAGATAGACACACAGGAAGCAAGTGTAGTATTATGTATATAATAGGACTATATCTATACTATAAACCAGAGGCTCTGGATGGACAGATGGATAATTGGATCTATATTTAGGATGTATCCAGTCTATAAACCAGAGGCTCTGGATGGACAGTTGGAGAAATGGTTCTATATGTAGGATGTATCTGGTCTATAAACCAGAGCCTCTGGATGGACAGTTGGAGAAATGGTTCTATATGTAGGATGTATCTGGTCTATAAACCAGAGGCTCTGGGTGGACAGTTGGATAAATGGTTCTATATTTAGGATGTATCCAGTTTAATTTTTGGACTTCATGATGGATTTGTAGAATGACCTGCAAACCGTCAGCAGTAGCAGGATATGCGATCCACAAACAAGTGTCTAAACAGCCGGTCAGTTAATGAAGAGGATATTAGATAAGCCTGAGATTCATTGATGACCTGTAGATTGATCTATGACAAAATGTACAGTAGGCCTGTAGAGTCTCCTGACATTATTTTATGGGCTTTTATTCAGTTTGAGTCTTTCTGTACCTGTCAGGCCAACCAGAACCACAAGATGGCGATATCATATCATCAGATCTTATGTGTTTTGTTTGTTTTTTTTTAACAGAAAAGTCAGATCTTATGGTTACCGTGCATTAGACCAGTGGCCTTCAGCGCCATACCTCCTGGAAGCCTATCAGGGACAGTTTTTCCATTTCCAAAGCTCCCGTATGTCTCTAATTCCCAGGGACGCTCCCGATGTTGGGTTTGTGCCTAAGCTGGTTTTCTAAACTGGCCAACTACACCATAAAAAAAAAATTCTTTTTTTTATTGAATATTTTTCTATGACAGAGAGAGCGACCAACTCGCTTAGGAAAGAGGGAAAAGCCGTGCCACATTCAGTAGTCAGTAACATAAAACAGCGGGTTCCCCTATATGGACTTTCCTGGCACTTGCACAAAAGTAGAAAATATAAAGGTATAGACTAGTACGAAATACATAAAAAATATTTTTATTTAATGAAAAAATGCATTCTAAAAACAATGTGGATATCTTAGATAGCATAGTAGTGATACATAATACACATAGTAAACATCATACAGTAAGCAATGATGGGGTATACAGAGAGACTCTTTTCAAGCCCGACGCATTTCGGGGTACTTAATGTTTGTTCAGTCCTTCTTCAGGGGCATGTTTGAAAAGAGGGGTTCATCTGAATTGATTGAAACAAAAAATGGTGCGTAAATCAGAGGATTATACGGGACTACCACTGGATATCTATTCAAAGGTTTGAATGATCAATCGATCACCTACCTGAAAGGATTTCATTGGTTACTTCTGGAAAGGAGACTTTTTAAAAGGCCACATGAAAAGGCAAGAAGGGATGGTGGGCAGTTGTAGTATAGAGGATATGGGTGCTGTTCTTGGGCGGTAAGAGCTAGTTGTTGATAAGCAGTAATTTCCACAGGGGGATGTAACAGTTCACCTATCCTGCCCAGCCCGGGCTCGCATTGTAAGATTGTATTTAGGATAATATATGAACACAGATGTGTAACTCATGTTATACAGTTCCTGTAGCACTGGCAGAACTACCAGAGTCACAAAGTTGGGGGGCAGAAGACATCAGGAAGGGATCGTGCTGCAGAACATGTGAAAGGGTCCCACTTCGGTAAACCGTTCACATTGCTGCTACCCCAATATTGTGCAACTTGCTTGTGATTTCCTTGTGACTTGCTTGTGACTTTTGTGAATTAACATTTCAATCTATGGCACTCAAGTGGCATCAAAGTCGAAGAAAAGTAATGCAGAAACCTTTTTTTGTTTGTTTTTTGTTTTAGTCGCTTGGTTAAGACAGCACCCATTGAAATGAATGTGTTTTGACTTGTCATACGACCTTATGGGGTTAATTTACTAAGACTGGAAAGTAGTGATGGGCCAAACACCACCAGGTTTGGTTCGCACCAGAACTCCCAAACATGTAAAAAAGTTCGGACCAGAACCCTATTAAAGTCTATGGGACCCGAACTCCAAAAAAAGTCCCCATTTAGAAGGCTTATATGCAAGTTATTGGCCATGAAAAGGTTATGGGGGCCCGGGTACTGCCCTGGGGGACATATACCAATGCAAATTTTTTTTAAAAATATATTGTTTTTAAAGGAGCAGTGATTTTAAAGATGCATAAAGTGAAACAATAAAAATGAAAAATTCCATTTAAATATAGTGCCGGGGGGGGGGGGGGGTCCACTTAGTCTGCCTGTAAAGTGACGCATCTGTACCATGTATAGAGCCTGCTGCACCAAAACCGAAAAAAAAAGACATTTAAATTGATTTTCATGGCTGCAAACATTCTTGGAAAAAAAAACATTGCTGGCAATAGAAAAATGTAAAAAAAAAAAAAAAAGATGTAGGGCCCCCAAAATCCATACCAGACCCTTAGGTCTGGTATGGATTTTGAGGGGAACCCTTGTGCCCCAATTTTTTTTTTAAATGGCATGGGATCCCCCCAAAATCCATACCGGACCCTTATCTGAGCATGCAGCCTGGCAGGCCAGGAAAGGGGGGGTCTAGAGCCTCCCACCCCCACCCCAAAGCACCGTGTCCCCATATTGATGGGAACAAGGGCCTCTTGAGCGGTGACTGTGAGGGTCTGCCGACAGGGGGCTTATCGGAAACTGGAAGCCCCCTTTAACAAGGGGGCCCCCAGATCCCACCCCCCCATGTGAATGAGTAGGGGATACATTGTACCCCTACTCATTCACCAAAAAAAAGTGTCAAAAAGAAATAAAAACACACACACAGTTTTTGACAATTCCTTTATTAAAATAAAAAAACAATGTCCCTCGGTGTAGATCCATCGTCAATCACGACGCCCGTTGCACCGCTAGACCTGAAAAAAAAAGCTCAGCCCGCGACAAAGGCTCCCCATTGACTGCCTGCTCAGCCCTCTGACAATTCTTAAATAGGTAAGGGGTGAATCCACCTGGCAACATCACCTCTTGGCACCGCCCCCTTGTGACGTCACCGTAAGTATGCATTTGGCTTTTACTTTCATCTAATAAACGGATAATTGGGCAATGCACTAGGCCTTTTTGCTTCCTTCTTTTTTGTTTTGTTGTTGATCCCCGATCTCTCACTGTCTTCTGCAGCACGACCACAGTCTTCAACCATACCTGTAACCTGTCCCCAATTACTGTCTACTATAGCATGTTCCCACTCCCCAGCCACACCTTTAGTATATCTAGTTTCCAACTACACATGTAATATATCCCCAGTCACTCACTGTCTTCTATAGTATATCCCTAGTGTTTAACAACACCAACAGCATGTCTCCAATATCCAACCAAACCTCCAGCAATAGCTGCAGTCTCCAACCCTACCTGTCTCCTATAAGATGTCCACTGTCTTCAACCACACCTGTAGTATGTGCACCATCTCCAACCACACCTGTAGTATGTGCACCATCTCCAACCACACCTGTAGTATGTGCACCATCTCCAACCACACCTGTCGTATGTGCACCATCTCCAACCACACCTGTCGTATGTGCACCATCTCCAACCACACCTGTCGTATGTGCACCATCTCCAACCACACCTGTAGTATGTGCACCATCTCCAACCACACCTGTAGTATGTGCACCATCTCCAACCACACCTGTCGTATGTGCACCATCTCCAACCACACCTGTCGTATGTGCACCATCTCCAACCACACCTGTCGTATGTGCACCATCTCCAACCACACCTGTAGTATGTGCACCATCTCCAACCACACCTGTAGTATGTGCACCATCTCCAACCACACCTGTCGTATGTGCACCATCTCCAACCACACCTGTCGTATGTGCACCATCTCCAACCACACCTGTCGTATGTGCACCATCTCCAACCACACCTGTCGTATGTGCACCATCTCCAACCACACCTGTCGTATGTGCACCATCTCCAACCACACCTGTCGTATGTGCACCATCTCCAACCACACCTGTCGTATGTGCACCATCTCCAACCACACCTGTCGTATGTGCACCATCTCCAACCACAACTCTAGTATGTCCACCATCTCCAATCACAACTCTAGTATGTCCACTCTCTGCAACCACAGCTCTAGTATGTCAACCATCTCCAAACATAACTCTAGTATGTCCACCATCTCCAACCACAACTCTAGTATGTCCACTGTCCCCAACCACAACTGTAGTATGTGTGCTTTCTGCAATCACAGCTCTAGTATGTCGTCCGTCTCCAACCACACCTGTAGTATGTACACCATCGTCAACCACAACTCTAGTATTTCCACTGTCTTCAACCACAACTCTAGTATGTCCACTATCTCCAAACACAACTGTAGTATGTACACTGTCTGCAACCACAACTGTAGTATGTCCACCATCTCCAACCACTACTACAGTATGTTCACCATCTGCAACCACAACTGTAGTATGTCCACCATCTCCAACCACAACTGTAGTACTTTTTCCAACCACATCTGTAAAATGTCTCAAGAATACCAATGTCTTCTATTGGATGTTCTTCAGTCTCCAACCAAACCTGCTGCATGTCTCCAGACTCAAACCACACCTATAGTAAGTTCAGTTTCCAATTACACTTGTATCATGTCCCCAGTCTCTCACTGTCTTCTGTAGCATATCCCTATCTCCAGTCAAACCTGCAGCATATCTTCGGCCTATAAACCCACCTGCATCATGTTCCCAATCTCTAATCATCATTTCCTCCAGCATGTCTGCAGTCTCTCATGGTTCTGTGTTCAGCATTATAGGCTCCTTATGCCTTGTAAGTGGATAATAACTGGTCTACACTATTTCTAACCATGCCAATGTGTGCCATTTGACTGGGGCCCCAAAACAAGAAGACATGCCTCTGAAGCCTTTTGTGTCCATGGCATAATATTATACCCATATTGTGTTTGGTGTATTTCCAGGATCCACAGAATATGAGGGTGCTATATAAACAAAGAGAACTACTAATGGTGTTGGTTTTATAATAAGTATATAATTAAAAGGCAATATAGGCAGCTAACTGGAAACTGCAAATACAGTCCTGGAATCTTTAGAGAGAAAGATAAAAACATGGGAAGTAAGTGTAGTATTCCCTCTGTGTAAATGGTTTTATTATATATTACTCCTATGTATATAATAGGACTATATTTATACTATAAACCTGAGTCTTTGCATGGACAGTTGGATAAATGGTTCTATATTTAGGATGTATCTGGTCTACAAACCAGAGGCTCTGGATGGACATTTGGATAAATGGTTCTATATTTATGTAGCAAGGTCCCAGGCCTCTTTTGGTCTAATGAGGACCTCCAGGGTCAGGAATAGCTAACATCCTTCTGTATGTAGTGGGTTGTAAGGCATGATGGGTGCAGAGTAGTTAAAGTTATTGGGCGCCAGACACTTCTTGAATACAAAAGAAAGTTTATTTCTCTTAACAATCTTTTTTTGGAGGAAAGAGGATTAGGGACAGGACACCCTTAGGTAGTTGCAAGATTAATTGGCAGACTTTGATAGGAAAACAGAAATGCAGGGAAAGGCATCCAGCAAGACATCACATCTGCATGTGCAGGAATGCTGTCTCCTATGGCAACAGTCTTTAACAGTTCATAACACAAACGTAACAGTTCTTTTCTCTTTCACTACAATCACTCCTTGTAGTTCTTCAGCCCGATGAGCTCCCGGTCTCTCTCTCACTAGATTAGATGATTCACTGCCACCGAACCCCTTGAGCTCCTCCAATCGTCACGGTGGTATCTTCCTCAGGCATCACCCCCACTTCTCTGCTGGGTCCCTAGCTTGGCACTCAAGATACCTCTCAAGCATCACCCCACCGGCACTTCTGGTTGCACTGCAAGCCGCAATCCCAACCCTGCGCTGCTCTCCTGGTTCTGGATAGGCCCTCAGACAGCCTGGCAGCCAGATGTGCCCAGGATAGGCCCAAACTCCTACCTGGCCACCTAGCGGCAGAAGAAAAAAGTGCAGCAAGTACAGGCTTAGCGTGAAATCAATTGATCCCTAACAATAGACCAAGGTAACTACACCTGGCATGTAAATTTAAGAGCAACCCTGCCTAAACACCCGGGTGCTACATCTAGAATATATTCAGTCTATAAACCAGAGGCTCTGGATGGACAGATGGATAAATGGCTCTATATTTAGGATGTATCTGGTCTATAAACCAGAGGCTCAGGATGGACAGTTGGATAAATGGCTCTATATTTAGGATGTATCTGGTCTATAAACCAGAGGCTCAGGATGGACAGTTGGATAAATGGCTCTATATTTAGGATGTATCCAGTAAAATTTTTGGACTTTATGATGGATTTGTAGAATGGCCTGCAAACCGTTAGCAGTAGGAGGATATGCGATCCACAAACAGACAAAGTGTCTAAACAGCCGGTCAGTTAAACACTTACCAACCGGCCCATAGCCGAATGACGGCTGCAGGGCGGTTGGATAACTCTGGGAGGGCGTACTATGACGTTTCCAGAGGACCCGGCGCATCACGGATCCCGGTAAATGGCCGCTGATCGCGGGCGTTTACCATGTGATCGCGACGTCAAATGACGGCGCGATCACATGTAAACAGACCGGCGTCATCTGATGACGCCGGTTCCTCTCCTCCCCTCCTGTGTACCGATCGGTATACTGTGAGCGGGGAGGGGGATGGATGGATGGATGCAGCGCTGTGGGCTGGATGTGTAGTGCCCACAGCGCTGCACAGAGACATCCAGCCATCCATCCATCCATGCTCAGCCATCCATAATGCTCTGCAATGCTGTGCAATACTCTGTAATACCCCCACAATACTCAGCAATGCCCTGCACTACTCTGCAATGCCCCACAATACTCTGCAATACCCCGCAGTACTCTGCAATACCCCACAATACTCTGCAATACCCCGCAGTACTCTGCAATACCCCACAATACTCTGCAATACCCCGCAGTACTCTGCAATACCCCACAATACTCTGCAATACCCCGCAGTACTCTGCAATACCCCACAATACTCTGCAATACCCCGCAATACTCTGCAATACCCCGCAATACTCTGCAATACCCCGCAATACTCTGCAATACCCCGCAGTACTCTGCAATACCCCATTATACTCTGCAATACCCCGCAGTACTCTGCAATACCCCACTATACTCTGCAATACCCCGCAGTACTCTGCAATACCCCGCAATACTCTGCAATACCCCGCAATACTCTGCAATACCCTGCAATACCCCGCAATACTCCACAATACTCTGCAATACTCCACAATACCCCGCAATACTCCACAATACTCTGCAATACCCCGCAATACTCCACAATACTCTGCAATACCCCGCAGTACTCTGCAATATCCTGCAATACCCCGCCATACTCAGCCATACCCTGCAATACCCCATCATACTCAGCCATACTCAGCCATACCCAGCCATAATGAGCCATACCGAGCCATACTCAGCCATGCTCTGCCATGCTCAGCCATATTTGGCTATACTCGGCCTCTGTATGTGGCCAGGCTGTGGAAGTCTCACACATGTGGTATCGCCGTACTTAGGAGGAGTAGGAGAATCTATTTTGGGGTGTCATTTTTGGTATGTACATGCTATGTGTTAGAAATGTTGTATAAATGGACAACTTTGTGTTAAAAGAAAAAAATGCGTTTTAACCACTTCCCGCCCGCCGGCTGTCATACGACGTCCTTGACTTTGTGCGGGGATATCTAAATGATGGGTGCAGCTACAGGCATCATTCAGATATCAGCTTTTTCAGCCGACGATTCCCTACACCATAAGAATGATCATAGCGGCTGTTCCACTGCTTGATCGTTCTTACGGGAGGCGAGAGGGGATGTCCCCCCTCCCGCCGCCCTCTGGTGCTTCTACCGACTCACCGCTACGATCGAAGCCAGGATCTTTTTTTTTTTTTTTTTTCATTTATTTCAGGCTTCCCAGCCTAGAGGTAAGATGTGGGGTCTTATTGACCCCATATCTCACTGTAAAGAGGACCTGTCATGCCATATTCCTATTACAAGGGATGTTTACATTCCTTGTAATAGAAGTAAAAGTGGTCAAAAAAAATTTTTGGGGGAAAAAAGCATCAAACTAAAATAAATAAAGTAAAATGAACAATAAAAAAAAAAAAAAACTTTAAGGCGCCCCTATCCTCGTGTGCTCGCATGCAGAAGCGAACGCATACGTAAGTCCCGCCCACATATGAAAACGGTGACCCCTAGACCTCCTCTGTAACTCCTCTGTAACTCAAAACATGTAACCAGTAAAAAATTTTAAAGTGTCGCCTATGGGGATTTTTGAGTAGTGAAGTTTGCCGCCATTCCACAAGCGCGTGCAATTTTGAAAGGTGACATGTTGGATATCTATTTACTCGGCGTAACTTCATCTTTCACATAATGCAAAAACATTGGGCTAACTTTACTGTTTTGGTTTTTTTTAAAGCACAAAACTGTTTTTTTTACAAAAAAAAGTGTTAAAAAAATTGCTGCGCAAATACCGTGCAAGATAAAAAGTTGCAATGACCACCATTGTATTCTCCAGGGTCTTTGCTAAAATAACATATATAATGTTTTGGGATTCTATGTGATTTTCTAGCTAATAAATGATGATTTTTACATGTAGGAGAGAAATGTCAGAATTGGCCTGGGTGCTCCAGAACGCCTGAAGGTGCTCCCTGCATGTTGGGCCTCTGTATGTGGCCACGCTGTGTAAAAGTCTCACACATGTGGTATCACCGTACTCGGGAGTAATAGCAGAATGTGTTTTGGGGTGTAATTTGTGGTATGCATATGCGGTGTGTGAGAAATAACCTGCTAATATGACAATTTTGTGAAAAAAAAAAAAGTAAAAAAAAAAAACTTGAATTTGCAAAGAATTGTGGGAAAAAATGACAACTTAAAAAAACTCACCATGCATCTTTCTAAATACCTTGGAATGTCTTCTTTCCAAAAAGGGGTCATTTGGGGGGTATTTGTACTTTTCTGGCATGTTAGGGCCTCAAGAAATTAGATAGGCCGTCAGTACTTCAGGTATGATCAATTTTCAGATATTGGCACCATAGCTTTTGGACTCTATAACTTTCACAAAGACCAAATAATATCCACCGATTTGGGTTATTTTTTACCAAAGATATGTAGCGGTATAAATTTTGGCCAAAATATATGAAAAAAAATTACTAATTTGCAAAATTTTATAACAGAAATTAAGAAAAATGCATTTTTTTACAGATTTTTTGGTATTTTTCTTTTATAGCGCAAAAAATAAAGAACCCAGCGGTGATTAAATACCACCAAAAGAAAGCTCTATTTGTGTGAAAAAAAGGACAAAAATTTCATATAGGTACAGTGTTGCATGACTGAGTAATTGTCATTCAAAATGTGAGAGCACTGAAAGCTGAAAATTGGTCTGGTTAGGAAGGGGGTTTAAGTGCCCAGTGGTCAAGTGGTTAATAAACAGGATAATAGATAAGCCTGAGATTCATTGATGACCTGTAGCATAGTTGCCAACATTGCAAAAAAAATATGTGGGACACTTTTTTGGCTGTGGGTGGAGCCGTACAATAATTAGGGGGCGGGGCATTCGTTTGTATGCGTGGCTTAGCAAAAAATACAAGTGTGGCGCGCGAAGTGCGTCGCGGCGAAAAATGGGCGTGGCTTACATGAAATAGTGGACGTGGCTTAAATGGGCGTGGCTCAAGAGGGTGTGATTAGAGTTTGAGATGGAGAGGGAAAGGGGGAGAGGGGAATGACGGGACAGCAGCCCCAGATCCTACACAATAAAAATATGTGTATTCTAGAAAGTTTAACAATCAGCAGATAAAGATACTCCAAACACCTGGTGTTAGCGCTTCAATCATCCCGGCACCATGGTTGTTATGGTGTCAGGATGATTGAAGCGCATTATTTCTATTATTACATTGTAATATAAAATTAAATCATTCAACTCACCATAATGCCGAATCAGTGGGATCCCTGAGCGTGTCACTAGCCACGTCGCCTGCCACCAGCAGAGTCTGTCCTTGCATCAGGTGCCCCCGGCAGAGTCTGTCCTCGCATCAGGTGCCCCTGGCAGAGTCTGTCCTCGCATCAGGTGCCCCCGGCAGAGTCTGTCCTCGCATCAGGTGCCCCCAGCAGAGTCAGTATAGACCCCCTCAGTGCAGACCCCCCTCCATCAGTGCAGACCCCCTCAGTGCAGACCCCCTCCATCAGTGCAGACCCCCTCAGTGCAGAGCCCCTCCATCAGTGCAGATCCCCTCCATTAGTACAGACCCCCTCCATCAGTGCAGACCCCCCTCTATTAGTGCAGACCCCCCCTCTATTAGTGCAGACCCCCCTCATTGCAGCCCCCCTCTATTAGTGCAGACCCCCCTCAGTGCAGCCCCCCCTCTATTAGTGCAGACCCCCCTCAGTGCAGCCCCCCTCTATTGGTGCAGCCCCCCCTCTATTAGTGCAGATCCCCCCTCAGTGCAGCCCCCCTCTATTAGTGCAGCCTCCCTCAGTGTAGCCCCCTCTATTAGTGCAGCCCCCCCTCAGTGCACCCCCCCTCTATTAGTGCAGCCCCCCCTCAATGCAGCCCCCCTCTATTAGTGCAGGCCCCCCTCTATTAGTGCAGACCCCCCTCAGTGCAGCCCCCCTCTATTAGTGCAGACCCCCCTCAATTAGTGCAGCCACCCCCTCAATGCAGCACCCCCCTCAGTGCAGGCCCCCCCCGTGCAGACCCTCCCCTCGTCCAGGAGCGGCTGGTGTTCTGCCGAGAAAGTTCCCCTCGGCAAGTAAGGACCCCCTATACTGCGCAGGCGCAGCGCTTGCGCAGTACGAGCCGGCGGAAATAGCCGAGCTGGGGAACTTTTTGGCAAGACACGGCGGCGCCATGTCTTCAGTGGAGAGGGGAGGGGCCATGCAGCTAAAGAAGCCGATTCAATGGCTGCACGGATCGAACCCCCTACCTCTCTCCACTGACTGAACACTAGGGGGAAGATCGAGCGGCAGCGCCGGCCGCCATTTTGCTGGAGCCAGCTGCTCCAAAAATAAAAAAAACAACATTCCCGATTTTCCTTATGGAAAATCCCGATTCGGCCTCCAATAGGGACGAGGGTCCCAAAATCGGAATTGTCCCGGGAAAATCGGGACTGTTGGCAACTATGCTGTAGATTGATCTATGACAAAATGTACAGATGACCTGTAGAGTCTCCTGACATTATTTTATGAGATTATATTGATTCTGAGTCTTTCTGTACCTGTCAGGCCAGCCAGAACCACAAGATGGCGCTATCATATCATCAGATCTTATGGTTACCGTGCATTAGCCCAGTGGCCTTCGGCGCCATACCTCCTGGAAGCCTATCAGGGCCAGTTTTTCAGTTTCCAAAGTTCCCGTATGTCTCTAATTTCCAGGGACGCTCCCGATGTTGGGTTTGTCCCTAAGCTGGTTTTCTAAACTGACCAACTACACCATAAAAAAAATGCTTTTTTATTTAAGTTTTTTTTTAGGAATAATTTATGTATTTTCTAAGGTTGCTTTTAGGATAATATATGAACACAGATATGTAACTCATGTTATACAGTTCCTGTAGAACTGGCAGAACTACCAGAGTCACAAAGTGGGGGGGCAGAAGACATCAGGAAGGGAACATGTGAAAGGGTCCCGCTTCGGTAAACCGTTCACACTGCTGCTACCCCAATATTGTGCAACTTGCTTGCGATTTCCTTGTGACTTGCTTGCGGCTTTTGTGAATTAACATTGCAATCTATGGCACTCAAGTTGCATCAAAGTCGAAGAAAAGTAATGCAGGAACCTTTTTTTTGCTTTTTTTTTTGTTTTGTTAAGACAGCACCCATTGAAAAGAATGTGTTTTGACTTGTCATGCGACCTTATGGGGTTAATTTACTAAGACTGGAGAGTAGTGATGGGCCAAACACCACCAGGTTTGGTTCTCACCAGAACTCCCAAACATGTAAAAAACGTTTGGACCAGAACCCTATTAAAGTCTATGGAACCCGAACTCTAAAAAAGTCCCCATTTAGAAAGCTTATATGCAAGTAATTGGCCATGAAAAGGGTATGGGGGCCCGGGTACTGCCCTGGGGGGACATGTACCAATGCAAATATTTTATTAGAAATATTGTTTTTAAAGGAGCAGTAAATTTAATGATGCTTAACCACTTCCGGACCGCCGCACGCCGATGTACGTCCCTACTTTGGGGACGGATATCGTCGTTATGGCAACAGCTAGCTGCCATAACCCCGGTATCCCCGTGTTCGGCCGGCAGTCCGGTACAAGATCAAAGTGGTCTCTGCTGCGTATTTGCCGCGAGATCACTTTTATCGGCTGCGATCCGGTGCCCTCCGCCGCTTAACGGAGCCGTCGGCAGCAGCGGAGGCGATCACGTCTGTCCCCTGGGCTGACATGGAGGCGAGTGAGGGCAAGATGGCCCCCACCCGTCTCCATGACACTGCAGGGCGAAAGCGATGTCAAAATGTCGCTTCCCTCCATAGCTCTTAAAGGGCCAATTTATTTTGTTTATTTTTTTAAATGACAATTTTTTCTTTCTTTTTTTTTTTTATTGCATTTTAGTGTAAATATGAGATGTGAGGTCTTTTTGACCCCAGATCTCATATTTAAGAGGTCCTGTCATGCTTTTTTCTATCACAAGGGATGTTTAAAACAGTGTAAAAATAAAAAGTAAAAAATAAAATAAATAAGAAAAATAAAAAAATTTAAAACGTGCCCCGTCCCGCCGAGCTCGCGTGCAGTAGCGAACGCATACGTGAGTAGCGCCCGCATATGAAAACGGTGTTCAAACCACACATGTGAGGTATCGCCGCGATCGGTAGAGCGAGAGCAATAATTTTAGCCCTAGACCTCCTCTGTAACACAAACATGCAACTGGTAGAATTTTTTAAATGTCGCCTATGGAGATTTTTAAGGGTTAAAAATTTGTCGCCATTCCACAAGCGGGCGCAATTTTGAAGCATGACATGTTGGGTATTAATTTACTTGGCGTAACATTATCTTTCACAATATAAAAGAAATTAGGCTAACTTTAATGTTGTCTTATTTTTTAATTCAAAAAAGTGTATTTTTTTTTTTAAAAGTGCGCTTGTAAGACCGCTGCGCAAATACGGTGTGACAGAAAGTATTGCAACGACCGCCATTTTATTCTCTAGGATGTTAGAAAAAAATGAATAATGTTTGGGGGTTCTAAGTAATTTTCTAGCAAAAAAAAAACTGCTTTTAACTTGTAAACACCACAACTAAAAAAGAGGCCCGGTCTTAAAGTGGTTAAAGTGAAACAATAAAAATGAAAAATTTCTTTTAAATATGGTGCCTGGGGGGGTCCCTTTGTCTGCCTGTAAAGTGGCGCATCTGTACCATGTATAGAGCCTGCTGCACCAAAACCGACATTTATAAAGAAAAAAAAATGACATTTAAATTGATTTTCATGGCTGCAAGCATTCTTGAAAAAAAAAACACATTGCTGTCAATAGAAAAATTAAAAAAAAAAACGATATAGTGCCCCCAAAATCCATACCAGACCCTTAGGTCTGGTATGGATTTTGAGGGGAACCCTGACTCCCAATTTTTTTTTCAAAAATGGCATGGAATCCCACCCCCAAAATCCATACCAGACCCTTATTCAAGCATGCAAGCCAGGAAAGGGGGGGAGCGAAAGCCCCCCCCCCCCAGCCACACCAGGCCACATGCCCTCCGCATGGGAACAAGGTCTCTTGGGCGGTGGTTGTGGGGGTCTGCAGGCAGGGGGCTTATCGGAACAAGAGGAACCCAGATCCCACCCCCCATGTGAATGAGTAGGGGATACATTGTACCCCTACTCATTCACCAAAAAAAGTGTCAACAATAAATAAAAACACACATACAGTTTTTGACAATTCCTTTATTAAAAATAAAAAAACAATGTCCCCCAGTGTAGATCCATCGTCAATCACGATGCCCGTTGCACTGCTAGTATGTCCACCATCTCCAACCACAACTCTAGTATGTCCACCATCTCCAACCACAGCTCTAGTATGTCCGCTGTCTCCAACAACATTTGTAGTATGTTTTCTCTCTGCAACCACAGCTCTAGTATGTCAACTGTCTCCATCCACACCTGTAGTATGTCCACCATCTCCAACCACAACTCTAGTATGTCCACCATCTCCAACCACAGCTCTAGTATGTCCGCTGTCTCCAACAACATTTGTAGTATGTTTTCTCTCTGCAACCACAGCTCTAGTATGTCAGCTGTCTCCATCCACACCTGTAGTATGTCCACCATCTTCAACCACAACTCTAGTATGTCCACTGTCTCCAACCACAACTCTAGTATGTCCACTGTCTCCAACCACAACTCTAATATGTCCACTGTCTCCAATCACAACTCTAGTACGTCTGTCTCCATCCACAACTCTAGTATGTCCGCTCTCTGCAACCACAGCTCTTGTATGTCGTCCGTCTCCAACCACACCTGTACTATGTACACCATCGTCAACCACAACTCTAGTATGTCCACCGTCTACAACCACAACTGTAGTATGTCCACTGTCTCCAACCACATTTCTAGTATGTCCACTGTCTACAGCCACAACTCTAGTATGTCCACCAGACATGTGCACACTGAAATATTTCGTTTCGGAATTTCGTTTTCGTCCGAAAAATACATTTATTTAGTTACTCCCGAAATTCTTTTTTAATTCATTTCGTTTTTCGTTAAAAATTGCAATTGTCCGAAAATCCAAATTAAGGTTGAATCTGTCATTGAAGGCTTATGGTGTCTGTCGAATGTTCAAAGAAGATTCGACGGAGCAGCTAAACTGTACAACGCCGTATAGTTTACCTGCTCCGTCGAATCTTCTTAGAACTTTCAACAGACACCATAAGCCAAAGTACG
This sequence comes from Aquarana catesbeiana, assembly GCA_037953035.1. NCBI lineage: Eukaryota > Metazoa > Chordata > Amphibia > Anura > Ranidae > Aquarana > Aquarana catesbeiana. Next base: position 120,808 of record JBBHAA010002354.1, read on the forward strand.
TGTGTACTTAGTTCTAGCTATTTTACTGCTCCTCCTCTTTGGTTACAATCAGCCAATAACATTCATCATTATCATTATTTTTATTTATCTTTTCTCCCCCACGTCGAATCTTTCCTCCCCTACGTCGAATCTTTCCTCCCGTACGTCGAATCTTTCCTCCCCTACGTCGAATCTTTCCTCCCCTACGTTGAATCTTTCCTCCCCTACGTCGAATCTTTCCTCCCCTACGTCGAATCTTTCCTCCCCTACGTCGAATCTTTCCTCCCCTACGTCGAATCTTTCCTCCCCTACGTCGAATCTTTTCTCCCTATGTAGAATAATATTGGACTAATAGGCACATTCGACCACAGGTTTGATGGACACAGATTTTTATTGTCATCATCATGTCGAATCTCCTATCTATAGCAAACTGTTGTAGCAACGAAAACGAAAATAAAACATTTGTTTATGTCGGATCTTTCGTTTTTCGGATCCTGCACTTTCGTTATCGTTTGTTAAAACGATAACAAAAATACCTGAAATTCGGACGAAAATGCATTCGGACGAAAACGAATGCACATGTCTAATGTCCACCGTCTCCAACCGCAACTCTGGCATGTCCACTGTCTCCAACTACAGCTTTAGTATGTCCACTATCTCCAAACACAACTGTAGTATGTACACTGTCTGCAATCACAACTCTACTATGTCCACCATCTCCAGCCACTACTACAGTATGTCCACCGTCTTTAACAACACCTGTAGTATGTCCACCATCTCCAACCACAATTGTAGTATGTCCACCATCTCCAACCACAACTGTAGTACTGTATGTTTACTGTCTCCAACCGCATCTGTAAAATGTCTCAAGTATACCAATGTCTTCTATAGGATATTCTTCAGTCTCCAATCAAACCTGCTACATGTCTCCAGTCTCCAACCACACCTGTAGCAAGTTCAGTTTCCAACTACACTTGTATCATGTCCCCAATCTCTCACTGTCTTCTGTAGTGTATCCCTATCTCCAGTCAAACCTGCAGCATATCTTCAGATTCTGAACCCACCTGCATCATGTCCCCAGTCTCTGACCATCATTTCCTCCAGTATGTCTGCAGTCTCTCATGGTTCTGTGTTCAGCATTATAGGCCCCTTATGCCTTGTAAGTTGACAACCACTGGTCTACACTTTACCTAACCATGCCAATGTGTGCCGTTTGACTGGGGCCCCAAAACAAGAAGACATGCCTCTGAAGCCTTTTGTGTCCATGGCATAATATTATTCCCGTATTGTGTTTGGTGTATTTCCGGGATCCACAGAATATCAGGGTGCTATATAAACAAAGAGAACTACTAATGGTGTTGGTTTTATAATAGGTACATAATTAAAAGGCAGTATGTGCAGCTAAATGGAACATGTTGATCAATATTATATCATACAATCAGGATGGTGTGAGATTATCATTACATGAAATGGAGCAGAGCTGGAGGAGGAACAGGCAATCCTGGTTAATAATAAGCTAAGCAACAGCACTCAGTGCCAAGAAGCAGCTGAAAAAGCAAATGCAGTCCTGGAATCTATAGAGAGAAAGATAAAAACATGGGAAGCAAGTGTAGTATTCCCTCTGTGTAAATGGCTTTATTATATATTACTCCTATGTACAGTATCTCACAAAAGTGAGTACACCCCTCACATTTTTGTAAATATTTTATTCTATCTTTTCATGTGACAACACTGAAGAAATGACACTTTGCTAAAATGTAAAGTAGTGAGTGTACAGCTTGTATAACAGTGTAAATGTGCTGTCCCCTCAAAATAACTCAACACACAGCCATTAATGTCTAAACCGCTGGCAACAAAAGTGAGTACACCCCTAAGTGAAAATGTCCAAATGTGTGGCTACCATTATTTTCCAGCACTGCCTTAACCCTCTTGGGCATGGAGTTCACCAGAGTACACCCCTAAGTGAAAAAAGTCCAAATTGGGCCCAATTAGCCATTTTCCCTCCCCGGTGTCATGTGACACGTTAGTGTTAAAAGGTCTCATGTGTGAATGGGGAGCAGGTCTGTTAAATATGGTGTTATCGCTTTCACTCTCTCATACTGGTCACTGGAAGTTCAACATGGCACCTCATAGCATAGAACTCTATGAGGATCTGAAAAAAAGAATTGTTGCTCTACATAAAGATGGCCTAGGTTATAAGAAGATTGCCAACACCCTGAAATTGACCTGCATCATGGTGGCCAAGACCATACAGGACAGGTTCCACTCAGAACAGGCCTCGCCATGGTCAACCAAAGAAGTTGAGGTCACGTGCTCAGCATCATATCCAGAGGTTGTCTTTGGGAAATAGACCTATGAGTGCTGCCAGCATTGGGGTGGAGGATCAGCCTGTCAGTGCTCAGACCATACGCCGCACACTGCATCAAATTGGTCTGCATGGCTGTCGTCCCAGAGGGAAGCCTCTTCTAAAGATGATGCACAAGAAAGTCTGGAAACAGTTGGCTGAAGACAAGTAGACTAAGGACATAGATTACTGTAACCATGTCCTGTAGTCTGATGAGACCAAGATAAACTTATTTGGTTCAGATGGAGTCAAACGTGTGTGGCGGCAACCAGGTGAGGAGTACAAAGACAAGTGTGTCTTTCCTACAGTCAAGCATGGTGGTGGGAGTGTCATGGTCTGGGGCTGCATGAGTGCTGCCGGCACTGGGGAGCTACAGTTCATTGAGGGAACCATGAATGCCAACATGTACTGTGACATACTGAAGTAGAGCATGATCCCCTCCCTTCGGAGACTGGGCCGCAGGGCAGTATTCCAACATGATAACAACCCCAAACACACCTCCAAGATGACCACTGTCTGCTAAAGAAGCTGAGGGTAAAGGTGATGGACTGGCCAAGCATGTCTCCAGACCTAAACCCTATTGAGCATCTGTGGGGCATCCTCAAACGGAAGGTGGAGGAGCGCAAGGTCTCTAACATCCACCAGCTCCGTGATGTCGTCATGGAGGAGTGGAAGAGGACTCCAGTGGCAACCTGTGAAGCTCTGGTGAACTCCATGCCCAAGAGGATTTAGGCAGTTCTGGAAAATAATGGTGGCCACACAAAATATTGACACTTTGGGCCCAATTTGGATATTTTTACTTAGGGGTGTACTCACTTTTGTTGCCAGCGGTTTAGACATTAATGGCTGTGTGTTGAGATATTTTTAGGGGGCAGCAAATTTACACTGTTATACAAGCTGTAGACTCACTACTTTACATTGTAGCAAAGTGTAATTTCTTCGGTGTTGTCACATGAAAAGATAGAAGAAAATATTTACAAAAATGTGAGGGGTGTACTCACTTTTGTGAGATACTGTATATAATAAGACTATATTTATACTATAAACAGGGCAGGACTTAGGGTGGTGGGGGGCCCCTGGGCTTGAGTCACTTTTGGGCCCTACCTTCTATACATATGCACAGCTGTATAAAACAGAAATAGAAAAGGACAAGGTGCGTCAGACTCAGTGCAGTATTAAAGAACTTCTGTTTAATTGGACAAGACAAAACAGCCAAATGGCTACTCACAAAAGTAGATAATATATAAGCGTATAAGTGGGGAATACTGTACTGGTATTCGTCCTGGGTCCACGATTAATAAAAGCAATACAAATGGATAAAATGATAATTACCGTATTTATCTGCGTATAACACGCTCTGGCGTATAACACGCTCCGGCGTAAAACACGCACCCCAAGTTTAGGAGGGAATTTTAAGGAAAAAAACCTACATTTAAATGCCCATCAATGCAGCCTTATCAGTGTCTATCTGCAGCCTTGTCACTGTCAGTGTAGCCTTGTCAGTGTCAGTGTAGCCTTGTCAGTGTCAGTGTAGCCTTGCCCCAGTGTCATTTGCAGACTTGTCGGTGTAGCCTTGCTCCAGTGTCATTGCAGCCTTTCAGTTTAAAAATGGCGCCGCCGAGATACAGAGCCAGATGTCCTGTGTATCTCAGCGGCTTTTGGCGGCTCTAGGCGGCTTTCGGCGGCTTTTGGCTGCTCTCGGTAGCTCTCGCCGGCTTTTGGCCGCTCTCGGCGGCTTTTGGAACGGGCGGGGCCCCCTATTGGCCAGGGCCCATGGGCTTGAGCCCAGTCAAGCCCAATGGAAAGTCCGGCTCTGACTATAAACCAGTGTTGGCTGTTGCTCAAAATTTGGGTGGGGGAGGCAAACAAACTGAAAAATACTGAACCCCCCACCTCCATCAATTGCAACCTCACTGTGCCCATCAAATGCAGCCATTGTGCCCATCATATGCAGCCACTTGTGCCCATCATATGCAGCCATTTGTGCCCATCAAATGCAGCCACTTGTGCCCATCAAATACAGCCACTTGTACCCATCATATGAAAGCTACTTGTGCCCATCATATGCCGCCACTTGTGCCCATCATATGCTGCCACTTGTGCCCATCAAATGCAGCCGCTTGTGCCCATCAAATGCAGCCGCTTGTGCCCATTAAATGCAGCCGCTTGTTCCCATCATATGCAGCCACTTGTGCCCATCAAATGCAGCCACTTCTGCCCATCATATGCAGCCACTTGTGCCAATCAAATTCAGCCACTTGTGCCAATCAAATGCAGCCACTGTGCCCCATCATATGCAGCCACTTGTGCCAATCAAATGCAGCCATTTTTGCCCGTCAAATGCAGCCATTTGTGCCCGTCAAATGCAGCCATTTGTGCCCATCATATGCAGCCACTTGTGCCGATCAAATGCAGCCACCTGTGCCAATCAGATGCAGCCACTGGTGCCCATCAAATGCAGCCACTTGTGCCCATCATATACAGCCACTTGTGCCCATCAAATGCAGCCACTTGTGCCCAGCAAATGCAGCCACTTGTGCCCATCATATGCAGCCACTTGTGCCCATCAAATGCAGCCACTTGTGCCCATCAAATGCAGCCACTTGTTTCCATCAAATGCAGTCACTTGTGCCCATCAAATGCAGCCACTTGTGCCCAGTATATGCAGCCACTTGTGCCAATCAAATGCAGCCACTTGTGCTAATCAAATGCAGCCACTTGTGCCCAAAAAATGCAGCCACTTGTGCCCATAAAATGCAGCCACTTGTGCCCATCATATGCAGCCACTTATGCCCATCATATGCAGCCACTTGTGCCCATCATATGCAACCACTTGTGCCCATCAAATGCAGCCACTTGTGCCCATCAAATGCAGCCACTTACCCTGGCAATAATAAAATTTGAGAGAAAAAAACACTAAATGTCTTGCACACATCCCCCCCCCCCCCCGCGCTCTGGGCTCAAGCCGCAGTTGCTGGCACTTGCACGCACCCCCCTCGGGGCTTGCACCCCCCGTGCCCAGTATATGCAGCCACTTGTTCCCATCAAATGCTGCCACTTGTTCCCATCAAATGCAGCCACTTGTGCCCATCAAATGCAGCCACTTGTGCCCAGTATATGCAGCCACTTGTGCCAATCAAATGCAGCCACTTGTGCCAATCAAATGCAGCCACTTGTTCCCATCAAATGCAGCCACTTGTGCCCATAAGATGCAGCCACTTGTGCCCATCAAATGCCGACACTTCTGCCCATCATATGCTGCCACTTATGCCCATCATATGCAGCCACTTGTGCCCGTCAAATGCAGCCACTCAAGAGGGAGCATGGGCCGTGTGTGTGTGTATATGTGTATATATGTATGTATGTATGTATATATATATATATATATATATATATATATATATATAATGTAAATGGTTTTATTATATAATACTCCAATGTGTATAATAAGACTATATTTCTACTATAAACCAGAGGCTCTGGATGGACAGTTAGATAAATGGCTCTATATTTAGATTGTATCCGGTCTATAAACCAGAGGCTCTGCATGGACAGTTGGATAAATGGCTCTATATTTAGATTGTATCAGGTTTATAAACCAGAGGCTCTGGATGGACAGTTGGATAAATGGTTCTATATTTAGATTATATCAGGTCTATAAACCAGAGGCTTTGCATGGACAGCTGGATAAATGGCTCTATATTTAGAATGTGTCTGGTCTATAAACCAGAGGCTTTGGGTGGACAGTTCAAAAATATTCCAATGAAATTAGTCATAATCTTCTCTTAGGTTTTGCAGTGGAAGCAGTGACATGCGATATCTTCTGTGATAAGAGGGTCGTGCTGTGACTGTATCTCTGGAAGTCATATTGCCGGTGACGGATGATGATGGAGATGGGGCACACAGGTATCTCCTGAGCGATTTGACACCTGCCGCCCATGGCAATCCGTCTCCCTGCCTCAGTCAGCGCTGCCCCTGGGATACGACACAATGCACTCAGGTCACAGAGGGTTATTAGCTCCTAATTACCCCATTGTCACAGTGACAGGGGGTAACAGGACACCTGGCTCACCGGCGGGTCCCAGCGGAGGGAGAACAATAGCGCAGGATGTATATTCTATACTTCACACGCCGCACCCAGCAGCTCCTGTCTGTATTAGGGGGTCATGTCAAACCCCCAGCCATTGGGGGGGGGGTGTACAGCTGAAGAGGTTAGAGATTTTTTAATAATGACTGACAATAGGTTCAACTTACAAAGCTAACACACCGGGATAAGGATACTTACTTTAAAAAAAAGTGACCGTTATTTTCAGTGGAGTGCAATGAGATTTGAGAATGACAGTCACAAGGCTAATCAAAGATACCCGTCAAACACATAGAATTATATTAATAATTAGAATTATATTTCAGATGTAAAGATATCCACAGCTGGCAAATGGACTTGTTCTATAGGTAACAGCATAGATGGCGATAAGCGGCTCTTTGTTTGCTGAAGACTGTGAACTAGTTTTGGTGTAGTGGGTCAGGTGATGGGAACGGTTAAATAGGGACATTTTGGCATATAGCATTTTTACCTAAGCCCATTATATAGGAGATGTTTTATGCTTTAGAAGAGACTGTTAGAGGCCATTGGCACGTGGAAGAAGATTGCTTGAAGCCACCCTTCATGCCAACCTGCTGCAGGACTGATCAAGCCTAATGATACTACAGCCTACTGATGTGAAGATACTATAGGTCATCAATGTTATGCAAGCTAAGGCTACCATTGTGCTGCAAGAGACCACTAGAGGCTACACATGTGCTGCAAAGAGATTACTAAAGGCTACAAATGTGCTGTATGAGACCTCTAGAGCCCAACAGTATGCTGCAAGAGACTACTAAAGGCTACAAATGTGCTGTATGAGACCTTTAGGCCAGGGGTAGGCAACCTAGGGCCCTCCAGCTGTTGCAAAACTACAAGTCCCATCATGCCTCTGGGAGTAGTTGTAACGACCAGCCTTGCAATGCCTCATGGGAAATGTAGTTCCACAACAGCTAGAGGTTGCCTACCCCTGCTCTAGAGGCTACCAATGTGCTGCAAGAGTCGAGACTACTAGAGGCTAAGATCACTAGAGACTACCAGTGTGCTACAAAAGACTACAGATGTGCTGCAAGCGATCACTAAAGGCTACAAATGTGCTTAATGAGACCTCTACAGGCCATCAGTGTGCTGGTAGAGACTACTAGAGGCTACCAGTGTGCTGCAAGAGATCACTAAAGGCTACAAATGTTTTGCAAGGGGTTACTAAAGGCTACAAATGTGCTGTATTAGACCTCTAGAGACCACCGGTGTGCTGCAAGAGACAACTAGAGGCTACAGATGTACTGTATAAGACCTCTAGAGGCTACCAATGTGCTGCAAGAGACTATTAGAGGCTACAGATGTGCTTTATGAGACCTCTAGAGGCTACCAACGTGCTGCAAGAGACTACTAGTGGCCAATGACATGATGAAAAAGCCAGTAGAGGCTACCTATGTAGAGGTTACCTATGTACCACAAGAGACTGCTAGAGGTTACCAGCATTCTGCATGCGACTTATAGAAGCTACCAATTTTCTGCAAGTGACTGCTGGAGGCTACCAGTGTGCTGCAATAGGTTCCTAGAGGCTACCAATATGTTGTATGAGACCTCTCAATGCTATAATGTGCTGCAAGAGACTACTAGAGGCTACTGACCTGTTGCAAAAGATTGCTAGAGGCTAATGACATGTTGCAAGAGGCTGCAAGAAACTACTAGAGGCCTCTGACATGATGAGAAAAACTGCTAGAGGCTACCTCCCAAAGGGAAATAAATTTAAAAGAGCGAACAAAAGTCCTGGATGGCTTAACTTCAAAAAATACAAGGTTGAGGGATCATCATCAGCATTCAGACTTTATAAAGAATGCAACAAGAAATGTAAGGGTGCAATTGGAGTGGTTAAGATAGAACACGAAAGACACATAGCGGAGGAGAGCAAAAAAATCCCAAGAAATTCTTTAAGTATGTAAACAGTAAAAAAGGGAGGACAGACCATATTGGCCCCATAATGAATGAGGAAGGATATCTGGTTACAAAGGATGGGGAGATGGCGAAGGTATTGAATTTATTCTTCTCCTCGGTCTTCACGAGGAAATCGGGGGGCTTAAGTAACCAAAACTGCAGTGTTTATCCTCATGACACATCACAGGAAGCACCTCCATGATTAACAGAGGACAGAATTAAAATTATACTTGGGAATCTTAACATTAATAAATCACCGGAACCAGATTGCTTGCACCCAAGGGTACTTAGGGAACTCAGTCAAGTAATTGCCAGTCCATTGTTCCTAATTTTTACTGACAGTCTATTGACTGGAATGGTACCAGCTGATTGGAGAAAAGTCAATGTAACACCAATATTTAAAAAGGGCCCAAAATGCATCCCTGGGAATTACAGACCAGTTAGCCTAACATCAATAGTATGTAAACTCTTGGAGGGGATGATAAGGGACTATAAGATTTTAGTAATGAGAACGGTATTATTAGCAGTAATCCTGCCAAACCAAACTATTAACCTTCTATGAGGAGGTGAGTTGCCATCTAGATAAAGGAAGGCCCATAGATGTGGTGTATCTGCATTTTTCAAAAGCATTTGACACAGTTCCTCATAAACTTTTACGTACAAAATAAGGTCCGTTGGCATGGACCATAGGGTGAGTACATGGATTGAAAACTGGCTACAAGGGCGAGTTCAGAGGGTGGTGATAAATGGGGAGTACTCGAATAGGTCAGGGGTGGGTAGTGGGGTCCCCGAGGGTTCTGTGCTGGGACCAATCTTATTTAATTTGTTCATAAACGACCTGGAGGATGGGATAAACAGTTCAATCTCTGTATTTGCAGACGATACTAAGCTAAGCAGGGTAATAACTTCTCCGCGAGACGTGGAAACCTTGCAAAAAGATCTGAACAAATTAATGGGGTGGGCAACTACATGGCAAATGAGGTTCAATGTAGAAAAATGTAAAATAATGCATTTGGGTGGCAAAAATATGAATGCAATCTATACACTGTGGGGAGAACCTCTGGGGGAATCTAGGATGGAAAAGGACCTGGGGGTCCTAGTAGATGATAGGCTCAGCAATGGCATGCAATGCCAAGCTGCTGCTAACAAAGCAAACAGAATATTGGCATGCATTAAAAAGGGGATCAACTCCAGAGATAAAACGATAATTCTCCCGCTCTACAAGACTCTGGTCCGGCCGCACCTGGAGTATGCTGTCCAGTTCTGGGCACCAGATGGAGCGAGTACAAAGAAGGGCAACAAAGCTAATAAAGGGTTTGGAGGATCTCAGTTATGAGGAAAGGTTGCGAGCACTGAACTTATTCTCTCTGCTGAAGAGACGCTTGAGAGGGGATATGATTTCAATATACAAATACCATACTGGTGACCCCACAATAGGGATAAAACTTTTTTGCGGAAGGGAGTTTAACAAGACACGTGGCCAATCATTAAAATTAGAAGAAAAGAGGTTTAACCTCAAAATACGTAGAGGGTTCTTTACTGTAAGAGTGGCCAGGATGTGGAATTCCCTTTCCACAGGAGGTGGTCTCAGCGGGGAGCATTGATAGCTTCAAGAAACTATTAGATAAGCACCTGAATGACCACAACATACAGGAATATACAATGTAATACCGACAAATAATCACACACATAGGTTGGACTTGTTGGACTTGTGTCTTTTTTCAACCTCACCTACTATGTAACTATGTAACCTATCTGCCACAAGAGACTTCTAGAGGTTACCAGTGTCCTGCAAGCGAATTCTAGAGGCTACCGATGTTCTGCAATGGATTGATGGAGGCTACTAGTGTGCTGTAATAGATTCCTACCAATGTGCTGTATGAGACCGCTGGAGGCTACCAATGTGCTGCAAGAGACTTATAGAGGATACCCATGTACTGCTAGAAACTACTAGAGGCTACCAATGTGGTGCAAGAGACTACCAATGTTCTATATGAGACCTCTAGAGGCTACCAATGTGCTGAATGAGGCCTCTAGAGGCTACCAATGTGCTGCAAGAGACATATAGAGGATACCTATGGGCTGAATCGGATTATTAATAGCTGCTGAGTACTGACATATCGCAAATGATTCTCCTCCAGCAGGAAATTACCCGCTGGATACAACGCAAAGGTTTCTTTCTGTGTAGCCCCCTCCTCTAGATGTAGGTTAAATTTATTGTTAAGTTGATTGTTTTTGTCTGGTCGGGGATTCCTAGCTGGGTGTTTGATTTCTCCCACCTGTTTCTGGGAGAAGCTTCCAGAATATAGAGCAGGGAGATGCAGATGACCCGTATGAATATTTCTCATGCTCCAGCCAATCCCTAGAAGAAGGTGTCCAGAAGGTGACTGGGGAGGTGATTTGGGAGGCCTTTCCAGAGTGTTCTTTCCTCTTCAGTGAATGTTCCAGTCTCCTAGGGGGATGCTGCCCCTAGGAGAGAGCTTCTGAGATAGGAGATTGCAGTCTGGGTCCCAACAGGAGTTTGGTTGAGTGCCTGGAGAAGACTGCTAAAGGAGTTCTTGCTAGAGGCCACTGTTCTGAAATCCTGGTCTGGAGAAGGACCTTTTATCACCAATACTGTGGATCTACCTGTGTAGGCTGGGTGGCAGACAGCTCTTGGGACACTGTGAGTAAAACCTTGCTGGGGACTATTAGTTGTGCAAGTGCCAGAAGTGGCTAAATGGACTGCCGCTGTAGGGTCCTCCGGAGAGTAAGTGCTACAGCTGTCTTTCCCAATAAGCTGCAATATATGACATTTTTATTCTTAAATTTAGATTTCTCTGAAAGGATAAAGGTTCCATTGCAGAGTTTCTGGATTAATCAGCGTAGCATTGAATCCATGGATCGCAGACCGATACATGTGGATGAGGTTTGTTATAATAAACCAACGCTCAGATCTCCTCCCACGTGGTCTGTTTTATAATCGCCATGGTAAACGTTGGATTTACGCAAGACGACAGCTGCTGAGTCACACCCTTATCACAAGCTAGAATACACAGAATTATGAATGAAGCCTTTCAGATGAGAGGATTATAAAGTGATCACCATACAGCCTTCCCGGAATCATTACAAGGCCATATTCATCAGCCACACAGGTTGCAATTTCCCAACCCGATTTTCTTGTGGTTTGGTTATGAGATGCATGGTGGTCACGTGCAACATGAAAGGGAAAGCATTGTCTCATCGTGAAAGCAGCCCTTTCAGTTTGAATGGACTTACAGCACACCATATGTACTAGCAAGTAGACCTGACCTTTTAAGGGAGTATCCATTCTCACACTGACCACCAATGGAAAGGAAGATTCATACCCCCATTGACCATCAATGTACGGGTGCTTTCCTCTTCCTACTGACCACCAATGTAAAGAAAGATTCTTCCTCCTCTCATCCATCAATGTAAGGGGGCATTCTTCTTCCTACTGACCAACAACATCAGGAGGAATTCACTGACAACACTGACCAATAGGGATGAGCCGAACACCCCCCTGTTCGATTCGCAGCAGAACATGCGAACAGGCAAAAAATTTGTTCAAACATGCAAACACTGTTAAAGTCTATGGGACACGAACGTGAAAAATCAAAAGTGCTCATTTTAAAGGCTTATATGCAAGTTATTGCCAAAAAAAGTGTTTGGGGACCCGGGTTTTGCCCCAGGGAACAGGTATCAATGCAAAAAAAAGACTTAAAAAATGCCATTTTTCGGGAGTAGTGATTTTAATAATGCTTAAAGTCAAACAATAAAAATGAAATATTCCTTTAAATATCGTGCCTGGGGGGTGTCCGTAGTATGCCTGTAAAGTAGCACATTTTGTTTAGAACAATACCACAGCAAAATTGTCATTTAAAACTACTCGCGGCTGTAATGTATTGTCAGGTCCCGGCAATATAGACGAAAATCATTGGAAAAAACGGCATGGGTTCCCCCCTTCCCAGTCCATTACCAGGCCCTTTGGGTCTGGTATGGATATTAAGGGGAACCCCGTACCCAAATTAAAAAAAACAATGGTGTGGGGATCCCCAAGGCACTATATACTCTGAACAGCAGTATATATACTATACAGCCTGCCCTATATACTCTGCAGAAAATTGGGCCTTAGGTGTTGGTGTTACCAGAACACTGTAAGCCCTCACAGTTACTCTTGGTGTGCGCAAGAACGGGCCCTGCTGTGAAATACTATATCAAAAATTGTAATTACATGCCTCTGTTAAACAGGGGCAGAAAAATTGGGCCTTTGGTGGTGGTGGTGGTACCAGAACACTGTAAGCCCTCACAGTTAAACTTGTTGGGCACAGGAACAGGCCCTGCTGTGAAATATTACATCAAGAATTGTAATTACATGCCCCTGTTAAACAGGGCCAGAAAACTGGGCCTTTGGTTGTGGTGGTGGTGCCACAACACTATAAGCCCTCACAGTTACTCTTGTTGGGCACAGGAACAGGCCCTGCTGTGAAATATTATATCAAGAAATGTTATTACATGCTCCTGTTAAGCAGGGGAAGAAAAATTTGGCCTTGGGTGGTGGTGGTGGTGCCACAACACTGTAACCTCTCACAGATACTCTTGTTGGGTACAGGAACGGGCCCTGCTGTGAAATATTAGATCAATAATTGTAATTACATGCCCCTGTTAAACAGGGGCAGAAAAATTGGGCCTTGGGTGGTGGTGCCACAACACTGTAACCCCTCACAGATACTCTTTTTGGGCGCAGGAACGGGCCCTGCTGTAAAATATTAGATCAAAAATTTTGATTACATGCCCCTGTTAACAGGGGCAGAAAAAATTGGGCCTTGGGTGGTGGTGGTGGTGGTGCCCTAAACCAAAAATATTGTTGGAAGCTAGCATCATCAAGATTGAGGAGGAATAGGATAGTCAGCATAGGCAGACTTCAAGGGATCCCAAATCCATAGCAAATTCAATCCATTACATCAGCATCAGGTGCTTGATAGCTGCTGATCCAAGACTGATACATTTTTATGCATGTGAGCCTATCAACAGAGTCTGTGGACAGGCGCAATTTTTGATATGTTACAAACCCTCCAGCAGCACTGAATGTGCTTTCAAAAAGCACACTGGATGCAGGACAGGCCAGTAGCTCAATTGCATATTGAGCTAGTTCTGGCCAGTGGTCCATCCTCAAGACCCAGTAACCCAGTGGATGCTCTGTTGGAAAGGTCTCCAAGTCTGCTCTTGCCCCTAGATATTCCTGCACCATGTAATGCAGACGCTGGCGATGGTTGCTTGAATCGATCAGACCTTGAGGACTGAAAAGTTGTTTAAAGGCATTGGTCAGCCGGCCACCTTCTCCACTGCTTTTCCTCTCACTGAACGAAGCCTCAGCAACTCGTTGTCCAGCACCAGGAAATTGTAACCTCCCAGGGTCTGGAAATGCTTTGCACAAACATTTCTTCAAGGCCTCCTGAAGATATGTCATCCTCTGCTCCCTCTGTGAAGGCAGGATGAGTTCTGCAACCTTACCCTTCTAACGTGGATCAAGAAGGGTTGCCAGCCTGTAATGATCCCTCTCCTTGATACCACAAATCCTAGGGTCCTTTTGCAGGCTTTACAGAATCAGGGATGCCATAAAGTGTATGTTTGCAGAGGCATTCGATTCTGAGTACTCTGGGTCACTAGCCACGTACATCTCCTTGGGTTTCTGGGGACTGAAAACCATCCCTTAAAGACTGCTGCTGAGTGTTATCCTCTACATCTCCTCCTCCTCCTCCCCTTCTTCCTGTGTGTTTAGCGGGCCTACAGGAATGCTATCTGGATAAAGGGGGCCTTGAGAGGTAAGGAAGTCCTCCTTTTTCTCCCGCTGTTCTGCCTCAAGTGCCCTATCCATGATTCCATGAAGCGTGTGCTCCAACAGCAAGACTAGAGGGACAGTGTCACTGATGCATGCATTATCGCTGCTCACCATCCTTGTGGCGTCCTCAAATGGTGACAGGACAGTGCATGCATCCTTGATCAGTAGACACTGTTGTGGCGAAAAGAAGCCAAGCTCTCCTGACCCTGTCCTGGTGCCATACTCGCACAGGTACTCATTGATGGCCCTCTGCTGTGTGTGCAGCCGCTACAGCATTGCCAACGTTGAGTTCCACCTGGTGGGCATGTCTCAAATGAGGCGGTTGGTGGGCAGGTTGCATTCCCTTTGAATGTCAGCCAACCGAGCACTGGCATTGTATGACCAGCGGAAATGACCGCAGACATTTCTGGCCTGCCTCAGGAGATCCTGTAAGCCTGGGTACCTGCTCAAGAACCGCTGCACCACCAAATTCAGGACATTTGCCAAACATGGAACATGGGTCAAGTGTCCCTGTCAAAGGGTGAAGAGAAGGTTGGTGCCATTGTCACATACAACCATTCCTGGCTGAAGCTGGTGTGGCGTCAACCACCTCTGAGCCTGCCCCTGCAGAGCTGACAGAATCTCTGCCCCAGTGTGGCTCCTGTCCCCTAAGCAGACCAACTCAAGCACCACATGTCATCTTCTTGCCTGACTGCTTGCGTAGTCCCTTAAATGCTTACGGAGCACCGCTGGTTCAGAGGACAAATCTGCAGAAGAGGCCATAGAGGAAGAAGAAGAGGGGGTGGAGGAGAGAGCTGTGGCAGAATCACCACTAGCATTTTAGAGGCGCGGTGGCAGAACAAGCTCCAACAATACTGAACCCTGTCCTGCATCCTTCCCAGCTGCCAGCAGAGTTACCCAGCGTGCTGTGAAGGAAAGGTAACATCCCTGCCCATGCCTGCTGGACCATGAGTCAGCGGTAATATGCACCTTACTGCTGACCGCCCTGTCCAACGAGGCCAAAACATTGCCTTCCACATGTCGGTAGAGAGTCAGAATGGCCTTCCGTGAAAAGAAATGGCATTTTGGAGCCTGCCACTGAGGTACAGCACATTCCACAAATTCACGGAAGGGGGCAGAGTGTACCAGCTGAAAAGGCAGCAGTTGCAGTGTTAGCAATTTGGCCAAGCTAGCATATAGACGCTGAGCATGTGGATGGCTGGGATCAAATTTTTTTTTATGATTCGGCAACTGGGGTAGGGAAATTTTGCCTGCTAAAATCAGATGGTGGTGTACTGCTAGCATATTATGCACACAAGAAAAGGCAAAATAGCGCAGGTTACTTGGTTTGTGATATATTAAATGTTGCTGAAGATATGTCCTTTAGAGCAATGCACTCTCCGTGAGATGAAAGCAGTCTATGTGCTGGGCAGCCTTTAGATGGGAGGTGAAGCCGCTCCAAATATACAAAAAGAAAAACAACAAGAAAGGCGCCTCTTAGTAAACTGTACATTTAATAGCGTATTGGTATTAAAATCACTCACATTTCAAACTTATATAGTCCGGCGTAGAGAACTCAGTATAGGCATACGGGATAGCGTCCTCCTCTGTCCCACAGTCTTTTTCTCTCTTGCTGACGGCTGGTCTGTGTGGCATAGACTTCCGGGAACAGTGATTGTCCGGAACGAGGCTAACTCGTCTCTGGACCACACCGCCCTCATTACAATACTACCTTCCACCCACTTCCTATTCAATCTGATTGTGCAATCACCTTTAGGTCTCCCTTCAGCTATGTAGTACAAGAGTCTGTCTTAAGTGATACAAATTGAATGGATTGTTCAGGCGAGACTGCTGTATCCAACTTGTCCCAATCCAGTTCTGAATATTTTTCCTAAGATTAGCATTTTATAGCCCTTGTCTGTGAAGCACACAAGACCACCATTTGAGGTGGCGGTGCCATTAGAGCACTTAAATAGGCTGCAGTTCTTTGTATTATCCCTAGCTTGAGAAAGGAGCGCGCCCGAGTGCGCATGCTCCGAAACGCGTCGCCTTACGGCAGTACAGCACATACTTCGGATGTGCGTTCCAGTGTCCCTGCCTCTCAATCAACTGCTCGGCAGTGGCCAAGCCTCGTTCTGGACAATCACTGTTCCCGGAAGTCTATGCCACACAGACCAGCCGTCAGCAAGAGAGAAAAAGACTGTGGGACAGAGGAGGACGCTATCCCGTATGCCTATACTGAGTTCTCTACGCCGGACTATTTAAGTTTGAAATGTGAGTGATTTTAATACCAATACGCTATTAAATGTACAGTTTACTAAGAGGCGCCTTTCTTGTTGTTTTTCTTACTGCTAGCATATTGGCTGCAAGTACTTGGGACACCTATTGCTATACCTTCATTCCTCTCAGTGCAGGTTTTTGAGAGGATTTGAGGTATAGTAGGGTTGGAGATCCCAGATGAGGAGCAAGGAGTCCGCCTTTTTCTTTCTTTTCTTTGATATGGGTCTTTCAAGTGCTGTTGCCAACGGACTGCATGGCAGATCGTCATATGTCTAGTCAAGCATGTGGTGCCCAAGCGGCTGCTGTTCTGACCACGCTTGATCCACTTCAGACATAGGTTGCAAACAGCAAAGGTGCGATCTGCTGCACACGTGTCGAAAAAGGCCCACACCAAGGAACTTTTAAAAGTACAGCAATGCACTGCGATCTCACAGTGCATTATGGGGCGTTCTGCAGTGCTCGAATTTGCCACGAACGCCCTATAATGTTCACTCTTCGGCGAACGGGCGAACACCCGATGTTCGTGACGAACTTATGTTCAACCCGAACATCAAACTCATCCCTACTGACCAACAGTATAAGGAGACCTTCTTCATACCTCTGACCGCAAATATAAGGAGCCACTCTTTCTCTTGCTTAACACCAATGTAAAGAGGTATTCTTTCTCCCACTGACCAACAATGTAAGGGGACATTCTTCCTCCCGCTTACCACCAATGTAATGGACATTATTCCTCCAACTTACTATTAATGTAAGGAGGCATTCTTTTTCCCAATGGCCACCAATGTAAGGGGCTTTCATCCTTTCAATCACCATATAAGGGATCCTCTTGCACACACTGACTGCCAATTTAACAGAGCAATCTTCCTTCCACTGACCCGAAAAGTAAGGGGCATTCTTCATCCAACTAACCACTAATGTAAGGTCACATTCCTCCTCCTACTGACAACCAATGTAAGGGAGTGTACCACCCCCTATCAACTGGGCAGATGGAGTGGACCCCTTGATGACTTGATGGACTAGTATTTAAAACCCCAAGGCAGAATCCTTGACTCTTTGTGGGGTAAAAGAAATTGGGTGATAGTAACTTTTCTTCATCAGGACACTTCTTCCCCAGATGCTTCAGCAAGGTAGAACAAATGCTTCAAGGCCTCTTTTCTGGTAAAGGATCTCCCCTTGCAGCAGGCCTGGGAGGCACAGACCTCTAACACTGCCACCTTTCCTGGTAACAAGAGGCTGAGACAAAAGACCCCTTCTTCAAGGTCACCCCAATTATTCATATCCTTCTCCAGCATGCCCCACTGGCAATAACTCTCCAGAGAGACAATTATTTATATCTCAGTAACATTGTTTCTTCTTGTGCAGAACAATCACAATTAGAGCTCAGGCTGACTACAGCCTAGCTTCAACGCTAAATGTGGACTAGGGACACTCCAGCTTGAGGCAAGTCTTCCTGCTGACCAAGAAAGTAAGGGAACATTCTTCCTCCCACTGACCACCAATGTATTGTGTCATTCATTCTTCCTTCCACTGACAACCTATGTAAGGTGCATTCTTCCCAATGAACATCAACCAATCTAACGGGCATTCTTCCCACTGACCGCCAAAGTAAGGGACATTCTTTCCAGTGACCACTAATGTAAGGGACATTCTTCCCTCTGACCACCAATGTAAGGAGCATTCTTCCCACTGACCACCAATGTAAGGAGCATTCTTCCCACTGATCACCAACGTAAGGGGGCATTCTCCTTCCCCCCTGACCACCAATATAAGGAACATTCTTCCCACTGACTACCAATGGAAGGCGCATTCTTCCCACTGACCACCAATGTAAGGAACATTCTTCCCACTGACCACCAATGTAAGGAACATTCTTCCCACTGATCACCAATGTAAGGAACATTCTTCCCACTGATCACCAATGTAAGGAGCATTCTTCCCACTGATCACCAATGTAAGGGACATTCTTCCCACTGATCACCAATGTAAGGAGCATTCTTCTCACTGATCACCAATGTAAGGGACATTCTTCCCACTGACCATCAATGTAAGGAACATTCCTCCGATGGATCACCAATGTAAGGAGCATTTTTCCAACTGGCCACAAAAGTAAGGGGGGCATTTTTCTTCCAATGACAACCAATATAAGGGAGAACTCTCCCTCGCTTAAGGGGATTTTTTCCTTCTACTGCCCACTAGGAGGATTATTACCTTTCACTGACCACCAATATAAGGGGTCATTCCTCCTCCCAGTGACCACCAATGTAAGAGGAAATGGTGGAATTCTTCTTTCCACTATCAATGCAATGGCATCCTTCACCTACAGGCCTTTCTATGTCTGATAATCCCGTGTTTCAGGCTCCATGGGTTGGTTGAAGTAAGTGCACAAGATTTCAGGTATATGATTTGATGTATGTGACACATAGAGAAGTATGTAAGCCTCATAAAATAATAAACACATCAATGAAAACATGCCTCTGTAGTTCCCTCCATGGACTGTAAGCTCTTGTGCTCAGGTTGGCACGGATGAGAGGGACAGAGGGGATGAGCAGGCAGGTGCGGTGCCTAGATGTATAACATGTACAGAATCTATATAAACACAGGGCTCAGAGAAGGGGGCCACAGCAATTATAGGAATTACTCATTTCCTAGCTCCCTCCTTCCCCCACCCGCCTCTAACTGGTCCCACATGTGCCAGAGCTGATAACTAACGGGTTACACATGACCAGCGTTTGCCTGCGCCTGCAGTCACCACCACCTTAACCCCTTCACTGCTAGAGCTCTACCACCTTAACCCATGCACTGTCAGATACCTACAGTACCCGCCTAAACCCTGCTGTGCAAAGGCCTACCACCCCAAACGCTGCAATGCCGGTGATTCACCACCTTTACTCCTGCACTGCCAGATACCTATCCCCTTAAGCCCTGCCCTACAAAGGCCTACTACCTTAAATGCTGCATTGCCAGAGATCTATCTCCATTTACCCCTGCACTGCCAAGGACCCACCAGCTTAACCCTGCACAATGCCAGTGATTCACCTCCTTTACCCCTGCACTGCCAGATACCTGCCTTCCTAAACCCTACCTTTAAAAGCCTCCCACAATAAAGGCTGCAATGCTGGATATTTACCGCCTTTACCCCTGCACTGCCAATAGCCTACCCCTTAAACCCTTACCGCAAAAGCCTTACAAACATTAAATGCCACAATGCTGGAGATCTACTGCCTTTACCCCAGCACTGCCAGATACTTACCCCTTTAAACCCTACCACCTTAAAAATTGCAATATCAGAGATCTACCACCTTTACCCCTGCACTGTCAGGGACCTACCACCTTAAATGGTGCAATGCCAGAGATCTACTGCCTTTACCCCTGCACTGGCAGATACCTACCCATTTAAACCCGTGCCCCGAGAAGGCCAACCACCTTAAATGCTGCAGAGCTGGAAATCTACCTCCTTTACCCCTGTATTGCAAGGGATCTGCTACCTTAATCCTGCCCTGCAAAGACCTACCACCTTAAATACATAGTATTACATAGTAGGTGAGGTAAAAAAAAGACTCAAGTCCATCAAGTCCAGCCTATGTGTGTGATTATATGTCAGTATTACATTGTATATCCCTGTATGTTGCGGTCGTTCAGGTGCTTATCTAATAGTTTTTTGAAACTATTGATGCCCCCCGCTGAGACCACCGCCTGTGGAAGGGAATTCCACATCCTTGCCGCTCTTACAGTAAAGAACCCTCTACCCAGTTTAAGGTTAAACCTCTTTTTCTTCTAATTTTAATGAGTGGCCACATGTCTTGTTAAACTTCCTTCAGCATGTTGCAGTGCCGGAGATCTACCGATTTACCACTGCACTGCCAGAGATCTACCCCTTTAAGCCTTGCCCTACAAAGGACTACCACCTTAAATGCTGTAATGCCAGAGTCCACTGACTTTAACCCTGCATTGTCAGATGCCTACCCCCTTAAACCCTACTTTTGCAAAGACCTACCACCTTAAATGCTGCAATGCCACAGATCTCCCGCTTTTACCCCTGCACTGCCAGATACCTACCTACTTGAATGAATGAATGAATGAATGAGTGACTTGTATAGCGCTACCTATGCGAACTGAATCGCCTCAGGGCGCTTTTTAACCTACCAGCATGTCTTTGGAGTGTGGGAGGAAACCGGAGTACCCGGAGGAAACCCACGCAGGCACAGGGAGAACATGCAAACTCCAGGCAGGTAGTGCCGTGGTCAGGATTTGAACCAGCGACCCTATTGCTGCTAGGTGAGAGTGCTACCCACCCCACCACTTAACCCCCTGGACTGCCTATGACCTACCATCTTGCATCTTCACTAAAAATTTTGCTACCTTAACTCATTCACACCTTATAACGTTGCAAAAACAACCCCTCAGACCCCACTGCTTTAACCCTTGGATTGCATACATTTTGCAAAATGAACCCTCTCTAATAAATATCACATACAATATATATTCTATTACACATAATTGGGATGAATCGAGGAGGACACTGAAGAATGTGACACATGGGGAGATGGAAGGGGCAGTGAATAACAAACAAGAGAAGAGATATGGAATATCAATTAATGATGAACGCTGCAAAGCCACCCATAAGTTATACAGAGCTTG
Source organism: Aquarana catesbeiana (assembly GCA_037953035.1). Taxonomy (NCBI): domain Eukaryota; kingdom Metazoa; phylum Chordata; class Amphibia; order Anura; family Ranidae; genus Aquarana; species Aquarana catesbeiana. Next base: position 141,892 of record JBBHAA010002354.1, read on the forward strand.
CAATCTAATGCAGAAACAGGACAGTTTGGTTCTTGTCCCGGGACGGGTTTGTCTTCCAAACTCTGTGGTGATTGATGTTCACAGATTGTCACCTCTGAAGTTCGATATTCTGTACGAGTCTTGTCACCACACGCCGCAGACCCATCGAAAACTACAAACACCCCCGGCCTGAGTGATATTCTTCTCACAGAAAAGCTGCCAAGCTACGACAGAAATTTAAGCCGAGAACATTGACCTCCAACCTCCCGAGGCCTTCCCAGAATCCTTCCAAACCCTGATCAGTCTGGTGCGGCTGTTTCATAATTTCCATGAAAATTTTCCCAACCAAAGGGGTCACAGGATACAATGAAAGAATGTGTAAAAGTATGTAAAAGAATAACACGAACCAAGCCACTTACAAGGCGAGCTAATCTATAAATAATCACCAAATTAAACTGTTCGCAGGAGGAGAAAGTGCGGCGAGAAGGAGATTAGAAGAAAACCAACCTCCAAATACAGAATGCGAAGAAAGAGTTCTATTCACACGTGCCATACACACACTTTCAGGTAAAAGGAGAAGAGCAGCTGCATGCTAATGTAATTATTGTGTCAGGCTGCTATGGTGTTCATCTATGTGTGCTAAGGGAGCTAAGTTCACAAGAGGTTTTCAAAAGGGACTGTTTCTTCTTTTATCCAAAAATGGGTTCAAAAAGGGTTCCAAAAATCCAAAAATGGGTCTGAGTTACCCCTTGTTTCTGCTCCCTACCCACCTCTAAGCACCGTCCTTTGGTTCTACCTTCTATCAGGGCTGGTGCTTGACTATTTCGCGCCCTAGACAAGACTAATGCCGCGTACACACGAGCGGACTTTACGTCAGACTTTGCCCGGCGGACAGGATTTCGTCGGACAATTCGATCGTGTGTGGGCTCCAGCGGACTTTGTTTTCTCAAAAGTTGGACGGACTTAGATTTGAAACATGTTTCAAATCTATCCGTCGAACTCGAGTCCGGTCGAAAAGTCCGCTCGTCTGTATGCTAGTTCGACAGACAAAAAGCCACGCTAGGGCAGCTATTGGCTACTGGCTACGAACTTCCTTATTTTAGTCCAGTCGTATGTCATCACGTACGAATTCAACGGACTTTGGTTGATTGTGTGTAGGCAAGTCCGTTCATTCAGAAAGTCCGTCGTAAAGTCCGTCGAAAAGTCAGCCGAGGAAAGTCTGCCGTAAAGTCCGCTCGTGTGTACGCGGCATAACACCCCCCTCCCCGCCACCCGCCCGGTGGGGATGACTAGAGGGTCACAGCAGACTCACCGGGGCAGCAGAATTTCTCCTATGTCCGGAGACCTGAGACATGGATGGTGCCCGCCTCCCCAGCTGCCCTCCGACTCCCGGGCGGTAGTCTTGCCTAGGACGCGGATGACTACAGGGTCAGAGTGGACTCATCAGGGCAGCAGAATTTCTCCTACGTCCGGAGACCTGAGACATGGTGCCCGCCTCCTCCGCCTCCCCAGTTGTCCACGACTCCCGGGAGGCAGTCTTGCCTAGGATGCGGGTGACTACAGGGTCAGAGCAGACTCACCGGGGCAACAGAATTTCTCCTATGTCCGGAGACCTGAGACATGGTGCCCGCCTCCTCTGCCTCCCAAGCTGTCCTCCGACTCCTGGGCGGTAGTCTTGCCTAGGACGCGGTTGACTACAGGGTCAGAGCAGACTCACCGGGGCAGCAGAATTTTCTTCTACACCGGAGCCCTGAGACATGGTGCCCGCCTCCTCCGCCTCCCAAGCTGTCCTCCGACTCCTGGGCGATAGTCTTGCCTAGGACGCGGTTGACTACAGGGTCAGAGCAGACTCACCGGGGCAGCAGAATTTTCTTCTACACCGGAGCCCTGAGACATGGTGCCCGCCTCCTCTGCCTCCCAAGCTGTCCACCGACTTCCGGGTGGTAGTCTTGCCTAGGACCCGATTGACTACAGGGTCAGAGTGGACTCACTGGGGCAGCAGAATTTCTCCTACACCAGAGACCTGAGACATGGTGCCCGCCTCCTCCACCTCCCAAGCTGCCCTCCGACTCCTGGGAGCCTGCTCGGTGTCGCCCTCCTCACAGGCTGAACTGCTGCTGACCTCCTCCACAGCAGCCATGACGGATGTCCTCCACGGCTGCTTCTTTCTCTGGAGAGTCAGTCAGCGCCCCAGCCCTGTGTAGGGTGGCATTCTTCAGCCCCTCGTGTTCCCCAGCCAGGCTAGCAGGGAAGTAATCGGCCCTGGCTGCGGCCCCTAGGCAGCCGTGCACCCTAGGTGGCTGTCTAGTTTTCCTAGCGGGAGTTAGGCAAGTATCATTTTGTGCTGCTAAGTAATTTGCACAGAATTTGTTCATGATAACAAGAAAGACAGTAAGATAGATCCCCTGCAGTGAGCAACAATAGACCCCACCCCAGCAACAGTAGAACCCAGGACAATTATAGACCTCACCCCAGCAATAATAGATCCCCCACACAACAATAGACTTCCCCCCAGCAATAATGGACCCCCTGCAACAAAATACCACCGCAGCAATAATAGACCCCCAGCAGCAACACCAGCGTCAATAGACCCTCCAGGAGCCAACAACTATAGGCCTCTCCATCCACAGTAGATCCCTCCCAGCAACAACTGACCCCCCCCCCAGCAACATAAGACCCCCCTCCACCAGCAACAATAGACCTCCATGCAAAAATAGATCCCCACCAGCGACAATAGATCCCCCCCGCAGCAAGCATCAATATACACTCCAGCACACCCCAGCACTTCTTGTCATTACATAAATTCATTGCTGGGGTGCCGGAACTGTGTTCCCCCACATTCCTGCTGAAAAGAAGCCCTGTATATACTGCACCATATTGTATATGGATCATGCTTTGCTGTTTTTTTTTTGCCTTCTTCTAAATGAGTGGTCTGCAAACTGAGGCCTGGGGGCTGGATGTGGCCCTTTGCTTGCTTTAATCCGGCCCCTGGGGCATTATTTCCCCCACTGTCAGCAACAGTTGGGCACCGTTCCTGCCACTTACACCAATGATGGAACGCTATTCTTCCCACTGATACCAATGATGGGTGACTATTCCTCCCACTGATACCAATGATTGAACACTATGACTCCCAGATATCAATGAGGGGGCACTATTCCTCCCACTGACACCAATGATGGGACACTATTCCTCCCACTGATACCAATGATGGGGCATTTTTACTCCACTGACACCAATGATGGGACACTATTCCTCCCACTGACACCAATGATGGGACACTATTCCTCCCACTGATACCAATGATTGAACACTATGTCTCCCAGATACCAATGATAGGGAACTATTCCTCGCATTGATATCAATGATGGGACACCATTCTTCCCACTGAGACCAATGATGGGACACTATTCCTCCGACTGATACTAATGATGGGGCACTATTCCTCCCACTGATACCAATGATGGGGCACTATTACTCCACTGACACCAATCATGGGGCACTATTCCTCCCACTGAGACCAATGATGGGGCACTATTCCTTCCACTGACACCAATGATGAGGCACTATTCCTCCCACTGATACCAATGATGGGGCATTTTTACTCCACTGACACCATTGATGGGACACTATGACTCCCAGATACCAATGATGGGGCACTATTCCTCGCATTGATATCAGTGATGGGACACCATTCTTCCCACTGAGACCAATGATGGGACACTATTCCTCCCACTGATACCAAAGATGGGGCACTATTACTCCATTGACACCAATTATGGGGCACTATTCCTCCCACTGAGACCAATGATGGGGCACTATTCCTCCCACTGACACCAGTGATGGGACACTATGACTCCCAGATACCAATGATGGGGCACTATTCCTCGCATTGATATCAATGATGGGACACCATTCTTCCCACTGAGACCAATGATGGGACACTATTCCTCCCACTGATACCAAAGATGGGGCACTATTACTCCATTGACACCAATTATGGGGCACTATTCCTCCCACTGAGACCAATGATGGGGCACTATTCCTCCCACTGACATCAATGATGGGGCATTTTTACTCCACTGACACCAATGATGGGACACTATTCCTCCCACTGACACCAGTGATGGGACACTATGACTCCCAGATACCAATGATGGGGCACTATTCCTCGCATTGATATCAATGATGGGACACCATTCTTCCCACTGAGACCAATGATGGGACACTATTCCTCCCACTGATACTAATGATGGGGCACTATTCCTCCCACTGATACCAAAGATGGGGCACTATTACTCCATTGACACCAATTATGGGGCACTATTCCTCCCACTGAGACCAATGATGGGGCACTATTCCTCCCACTGACACCAATGATGGGGCATTTTTACTCCACTGACACCAATGATGGGACACTATGTCTCCCAGATACTAATGATGGGGCACTATTCCTCCCACTGATACCAATGATGGGGCACTATTACTCCACTGACACCAATCATGGGGCACTATTCCTCCCACTGAGACCAATGATGGGGCACTATTCCTTCCACTGACACCAATGATGAGGCACTATTCCGCACACTTACACCAATGATGGGACACTATTCCTCCCACTGATACCAATGATGGGGCATTTTTACTCCACTGACACCATTGATGGGACACTATTCCTCCCACTGACACCAATGATGGGACACTATGACTCCCAGATACCAATGATGGGGCACTATTCCTCTCATTGATATCAATGATGGGACACCATTCTTCCCACTGAGACCAATGATGGGACACTATTCCTCCCACTGATACTAATGATGGGGCACTATTCCTCCCACTGATACCAAAGATGGGGCACTATTACTCAATTGACACCAATTATGGGGCACTATTCCTCCCACTGAGACCAATGATGGGGCACTATTCCTCCCACTGACACCAATGATGGGGCATTATTCCTCACACTTACACCAATGATGGGGCACTATTCCTCCCACTGATACCAAATATGGGGCACTATTACTCCACTGACACCAATGATGGGGCACTATTCCTCCCACTGACACCAATGATGGGGCACTATTCCCCCCACTGATACCAATGATCAGACACTATTTCTCCTACTAAGACCAATGATGGGGCAGTATTCCTACCACTGATACAAATGATGGGGCACTATTCCTCCCACTGATACCAATGATGGGGCACTATGCCTCCCATTGATACCAATGATGGGGCACTATACCTCCCATTGATGCCATTAATGGGGCACTATTACTCCCTTTAACACCAATCATGGGGCATTGTTTAATCCCATTGACACCAGGACATTTTCTTCTCCCATTGGCCACAATCCGCCCCTCCTAAAGTTTGAAGAACAGTAAACTGGCCCTTTGTTTAGAAAGTTTGGAGACCCCCGCTCTAGATCAACTGTGGGTATAGGATTGTGTATATAGGATTGTATGCTTTTTTTTTTCATTTTATTTTTTCCCTTTTTATTGGTTGAACTGGATAGATTTGTGTCATTTTTTCATACCAGACTAACTATGTAACATTACAGGAAGAAGACCCTCACTTTGTGTGTGTGTGATAAACACATCTGATGACAATGTACCAAATGTATGAGGGAGCTGAGTATAGAAAAGGTTTTCTTTTCAAAAGGGGTTTATTCTCTTTCCAGCAATATACTGTATCTCATACATGCTTCCAATGTCTCCATTTCTATATTGCTGTATCCCAGCACCTGGTTACACAAACATTTTTCCTTCTAAATACCCTGGCATTAGCTTTTACCCTTCAGGAAGACCCTGTTATTTACTCTTCACCTACCAAAGAACCGTAATTAATGCTGTAACTTCCAGAAAACAAAAAGAGTCAACAACCTTAATCCATCCCCCAGATAATCTCCCAGATTATCCTGAGTGAGGTGACATTCGCCCATGTGTTCTAGTGGAGCTTTGCTTCTCAAAAGTTGGTTAGTCCAGTTTCCCTTCCACTGTACCTGGTAATAACAGCTTTCAGTCACCCTAATATCAACAACCTTCATTGTAAAAACTCTGGTTTTAACAGTTACCCTTCCTTAAGACCTTGCTATTTGCTAATTACCTACCGGAGAACCCGTAATTAACTCTACAGCTTCCATAAAATGACAAACTACCTGCAGCCGCTTCCCAAATTATTCTAATGAATGGCCGCAAACATTTTCTAGTCTTTCGGATTTACTGACTTCCACTCACTTGACTAAGACAGCTTTTCTTTTCAAATATGTGTAGTCCAGTTCCAAAACCCAGTATGACCCCATTTACCCCCTATTAACCTGGAAATTAACTCCTTTCCATTCAGAAACACTGCAATTCTTACCTAATAATAACAGAAACCTTATATCAAACTTCCCTGCTTCCAAAAAACTTGGTATTGACCCTTGAGCCCCGTACACACGATAAGACTTTCCGACGGGAAATGTTCGATTACAGGCTGTTGTCGGTAAATCTGACCGTGTGTATGCGTGTGTGTACAGTTGTTGTCTGCAGGGGCGTTGCTAGGTCTACAAAAGATCTGGGGCTAGGGCCCATAGCAGCATAGTAAAGAAAGTCATACACTTGGGCGGGCATACACATGTATATACAGTAATATACGTGTGTGTGTGTAAATCCCCAGAGAGCCCCCCTTACAACAGGGTCCCCAGAGAGCCCCCCTTACATCAGGGTCCCCAGAGAGCCCCCCTTACATCAGGGTCCCCAGAGAGCCTCCTCCTTACATCAGGGTCCCCAGAGAGCCTTCCCCTTACATCAGGGTCCCCAGAGAGCCCCCCACTTACATCAGGGTCCCCAGAGAGCCCCCCTTACATCAGGGTCCCCAGAGAGCCCCCCTTACATCAGGGTCCCCAGAGAGCCCCCCTTACATCAGAGTCCTCAGAGAGCCTCCCCCTTTCATCAGGGTACCCAGAGGGCCCCCCACTTACATCAGGGTTTCCAGAGAGCCCCCCTTACATCAGGGTCCCCAGAGAGCCCCCCTTACATCAGGGTCCCCAGAGAGCCCCCCTTACATCAGGGTCCCCAGAGAGCCTCCTCCTTACATCAGGGTCCCCAGAGAGCCCCCCTTACATCAGGGTCTCCAGAGAGCCCCCCTTACATCAGGGTCCCCAGAGAGCCCCCCTTACATCAGAGTCCTCAGAGAGCCTCCCCCTTTCATCAGGGTACCCAGAGGGCCCCCCCACTTACATCAGGGTTTCCAGAGAGCCCCCCTTACATCAGGGTCCCCAGAGAGCCTCCTCCTTACATCAGAGTCCTCAGAGAGCCTCCCCCTTTCATCAGGGTACCCAGAGGGCCCCTCCACTTACATCAGGGTTTCCAGAGAGCCCCCCTTACATTAGGGTCCCCAGAGAGCCTCCCCCTTAAATCTGGGTCCCTAGAGAGCCTCTGCCTTAAAAATCAGGGTCCCCAGAGAGCCACTGCCTTGCATCAGGGTCCCCAGAGAGCCCCCCACTTACATAATGGTCCCCAGAGAGCCGCTCCTCCCCTTGGGGACCCCTGCAGAGACTCGGGGCTATTGGCCCCAGATTCGGGGCTATAGCCCCAAAAGCCACCCCCTAGTGACGCCCCTGGTTGTCAGACTTTCTGCCAACAAATGTTGGATGGCAGGTTTTCAAATTTTCCACGGGCAAATGTGTGTTGTTGGATTTTCCAAGCATGTGTATCCCCATTTTTTTTTTTGTTTTTTAAAAGCAAATTTTTTCTCAGTTTAGGCCGATACGTATTCTTCCACATCCTTTTGGTAATAAAAATCGCAATAAGCGTATATTGATTGGTTTACACAAAAGTTATAGCGTCTACAAAATAGGGAATAGATTTATAGCATTTTTATTTATTTATTTATTTTTACTAGTAATGGCAGGGATCTGCGATTTTTATCATGACTGCGACATTATGGCGGACACATCGGACACTTCTGACACATTTTTGGGACCATTGGCATTAATACAGCGATCAGTGCTATAAAAATTGCACTGAATACTGTAAAAATGTCACTGGCAATGAAGGGGGTTAACACAAGGGGGCGATCAAGGGGTTAATTGTGTTCCCTAGTGTGTGTTTTAACTGAAGGGGGGAGGGGACTGATTAGAGGAGATGACAGATCGCTGTTCATACTTTGTATGAACAGACGATCTGTCACTTCTCCCCTCAGAGAACCGGGATCTCAATGTTTACACACAGAGATCACGGTTCTCGTCGTGTTACGAGCGTTCACGGGAGCCCGGCAGTCATCGAGACCGCCAGGCATTCACATCGGCTCCGGGGGCAAGCTGCGGGCGTGCGCCCCTAGTGGCCACCTTAAGGAGTGATGTAACATGACAGTGATTCGCCTGCCCGTGCCATTCGCGGCGGATGGTTGGCAAGCGGTTAATGGGATAATAATGAAGCTGCTTTGCTGGTGATACTGATGGAGTTATTGCAAACTATTTTTCAAAGGCTTTTTTTTTTCTAGTGATATCAAGAATAATATTATTATACTTTTTTTTTTTTATTTGGGCAAGTTACCACAACACTATTATCTCGTAGTTTTTAAGATCAAAGATACAACTATGTTGGTGTCTCTTGTCAATTTTACATTGTATTTTTTTAAATATAACAGCCTACTCCCAAACTGTCATTTGAAGTAAAACACACAGCCAAGTATTATTCTCCACATTTTTTTTTATTGTGCATTAAAAAAAGAAAACAAATAAAATTAGACATACTATCCGCCAATAGAACTTAACCAAAAAGTGCATTCTATCCATCCAAAAATATAGAAAATATACCAAATCAAATCATTTTTCAGCCAAAAAAATAATGTCAAACCAATAACTCCAAGGCCAATAATAAATAACACGTTATCTCCTCCAATTTCGCAACATGTCTGGTTGATGAACGGCCGTTCAGAAACTAAATGAAAAGCGCGAAATGAAAAACGCGAAAAGAAAAGCGCTAATCAACACTCACCAAACTTCTACTAACACGAAATTAGCAGAAGGAGCCCAAAGGGTGGCGCTAAAGAGCTGAAAAACATGTAGTACATCTAGTACGTCACTACGTTCGTAATTGTTGGCCAACAATTGTGTGGCCGTGTGCATGCAAGTTTGGGCCAACGCCCTTCGGACAAAATTCCACGGTTTTGCTGGCCAACAATCCGATCGTGTGTACGAAGCTTTACCCTTCCAGAAGGACATGATATATACTCCTTACTTACCAAAGTGCTTATTATTAACTCTCTAACTTCTGGAAAACTACAAGAGTCAACAACCTCAACCCAACCCCTAAACTGTTTGAGAGCAGTGACATTCACCTATGTGTTCTTGGGGAGCTTTGCTTCTCAAAGGGGAATAATCCGGCTCCAAAATCCAGGATTAATTCCTTTCCGTTTCACTAACCCTGGCATTAACCTTTTCAGTCGCCCTAATATCAACAGGCCTTGTATTAAAATGTTTTCCTTCTAGAAACCTTATAATTAACCCTTAACCTTCCTAAAGTCCCTGATATTTGTTCTTTCAACAGAGAGTCTATTTTTAACCACTTAAGGACCGAGCCTCTTTCTGAGATTTGTTGTTTACAAGTTAAAATCATTTTTTTGCTAGAAAATTACATTAAATTACATTATATATTGTTTTTTTCTAACACCCTAGAGAAAATAATGGCGGTGGTTGCAATACTTTCTGTCACACCATATTTGCGCAACAGTCTTACAAGCGCACTTTTTTGGGGAAAAAATACACTTTTTTGAGTTAAAATATAAGACAACAGTAAAGTTAGCCCAATTTTTTTTTATATTGTGAAAGATAATGTTACGCCGAGTAAATTGATACCCATCATGTCACGCTTCAAAATTGCGCCCACTCGTGGAATAGCAACAAACTTTTACCCTTAAAAATCTACACAGGCGACATTTAATAATTTTTACAGGTTACCAGTTTTGAGTTACAGAGGAGGTCTAGGGCTAGAATCATTGCTCTCGCTCTAACGATCACGGCGATACCTCACATGTGTGGTTTGAACGACGTTTTCATATGCGGGTGCTACTCACAGATGCGTTCACTTCTGCATGCGAGCTCGGCGGGACAGGGCGCTTTTAAATTATTTTTTTTTTCTTATTTATTTTGCTTTTTATTTTTACACTGTCCTTTAAAAAAAATTTTTTGGGTCACTTTTATTCCTATTACAAGGAATGTAAATATCCCTTGTAATAGAAAAAAAGCATGACAAGACCTCTTAAACATGAGATCTGGGGTCAAAAAGACCTCAGATCTCATATTTATACTAAAATGCAACAAAAAAAAAATGTCATTTGAAAATAATAAAAAAAAAAAAACTCCTTTAAGAGATATGGGCGGAAGTGACATTTGACGTCGCTTCCGCCCTCCCATGCTATGGAAGACAGAAAATTATAACCTCAAACCATCCCCTAATTTATTTGAGAGCAGTGATTTTCACCTATGTGTTCTTGGGAGCTTTGCTTCTCAAAGGGGATTAACCTGGCTCCAAGACCCAGGATTAATTCTTTTCCCTTTTACTAGCCCTGGCATTAACCTTTTCAGTCGCCCTAATATCAATAGGCCTTGTATTAAAATTTCTTCCCTCTAGAAACCTTATAATTAACCCTTACCCTTCCTGAAGTCCCTGCTATTTGCTCTTCCACCAGAGAGTCTATTTTTAATTCTCCACCTTTCAGAAAGCTACAAGAGCCAACAACCTGCACCCAGTCCACAAGTTATTGTCTTCATTTATGGGCACACATTGGCTGGTCTTTGGATGCACTTCCACTCATGTGTTCTAGGGGAGCTTTGGTTCTCAGACTTGTTTAGGCTAGTTCCAAAACCCAACCACATTTGTTGGTCTTTGGATGCACTTCCACTCATGGGAGCTTTGGTTCTCAAACTTGTTTAGGCTAGGTCCAAAACCCTACCACATTTGCTGGTCCTTGGATGCACTTCCACCCATGTGTTCTAGGGGAGCTTTGGTTCTCAAACTTGTTTAGGCTAGTTCCAAAACCATACTGATTTCTCTTCACCTACAAGAGAGCTTATTATTATTTCTCCACTTTTCAGAAAATTACAACCACAAACCATTCCCTAAATTATTTGAGAGCAGTGACATTCACCTATGTGTTCTTGGGGAGCTTTGCTTCTCAAAGGGGATTAACCCGGCTCCAAAACCCAGGATTAATTCCTTTTCCTTCCACTAACCCTGGCATTAACCTTTTCAGTCACCCTAATAGCAACAGGCCTTGTATTAAATTTCTTCCTTCTAGAAACTTAACCCAATAGTTTACTCTTGTCGTTTTATGAAAAGTGGAGAATTAATTAACCCTTATCCTTCCTGAAGTCCCTGCTATTTGCTCTTCCACCAGAGAGTCTATTTTTAATTCTCCACCTTTCAGAAAGCTAAAAGAGTCAACAACCTGCACCCACTCCTCTAGCTATTGTCTTTATTTATGGGCACACATTTGCTGGTCTTTGAATGCACTTCCGCTCATGTGTTCTAGGGGAGCTTTGGTTCTCAAATGTGTTTAGGCTAGTTCCAAAACCCTACCGATTTCTCTTCACCTACCAGAGAGCCTATTATTATTTCTCCACTTTTAAGAAAATTACAATCTCAACCCATCCCCTAAGTTATTTAAAAGCAGTGACATTCACCTCTGTATTCTTGGGGATCTTTGCTTCTCAAAGGGGATTAACCCAGCTCCAAAACCCAGTATTAATTCCTTTCCCTTCCACTCACTTTGGTATTAATCTTTTCAGTCACCCTAATATCAACTGGCCTTGTATTAAAATGTCTTCCTTCTAGAAACCTTATAATTAACCCTTACCCCTCCATAAGTCCCTGCTATTTGCTCTTCCACCGGAGAGTCTGTTTTTAATTCAGAAAGCCACAAGAGTCAACTACCTTAACCCACTCCTCAAACTATTGTCTTTATATGTGGGCACACATTTGCTAGTCTTTGGATGCACTTCAACACCCTACCAATTTTTCTTCACCTACCAGAGAGCCTATTATTAATTCTCCACTTTTCAAAAAACTACAAGCATCAATAACCTGCACCCACTCCCAAAACTATTGTGTTCATAAATGGCCACACAGTTACTGATCTTTGGATTAGGTGATTCACACTCATGGGTTCTAGGGGAGCTTTGGCTCTTAAACATGTTTAGGCTAGTTCCAAAACCCTACCAATTTCTCTTCACCTACCAGAGAGCCTATTATTATTTCTCCACTTTTTCAGAAAACGACAAGAGTAAACTATTGAGTTCAAAAATGGCCACACAGTTGCTGATCTTTGGATGCACGGACTCACACTCATGGGTTCTAGGGGAGCTTTGACTCTCAAATGTGTTTAGGCTAGTTCCAAAACCCTACCAATTTCTCTTCACCTACCAGAGACCCTATTATTACCGGTAATTCTCGACTTTTCAGAAAACGACAAGAGCTATGTGTTCATAAATGGCCACACAGTTACTGATCTTTGAGTGCGCTGACTGACACTCATGGGTTCTAGGAGAGCTTTGGCTGTCAAACTTGTTGAGTCTAGTTCCAAAACCCAGTATTAACCCCCTTCCACTAACCCTTCCTTTTCTGTCCAGAAACACCGGTATTAACCCCTTCTAGGCACCCCAATAGTAACAGAGAGCTTGTAATAAACTTGTTTTCTTCTACAAGCCCAGGTATTAACTTGTACCCTTCCCAAGGACTCTAATTTTCACTTGCACCTACCAGAGAGACTATTATTATCTCACTACTTTCCAAAGGCCCGGCTACTAACTCTGCACATTGGAGAGACATCCGCATTAACCTTCAACCTTCCAGATGCTCGAGAGACCTTGGCATTAACTATCCATCTTCCATAGACCTTCGTATTATCTCTACACCTTGTCAAAGTCCTCCTTCCATTAAGTCTATCCTTGACTGAGACCCCCGGATTAGCCCTCCCTCTGCCCAGCAACCTTGCTGATCTTTGCATGGAAAAGTTTTGTGTTTGCACATTGCCCCCCCAGGCTGAATCAGCTGATGGGGAGGGGGGCATTTGAGACCTGTAGGATTAAAGAAGGATTTGGGAGGAATGTTAAAACTATCATTAACATACCAGACAGGTGAGCGTGAGAGGGAGGGGGGAGGGGGGGGCTGAGCAAGAGAACTCGAAGAGACAGTTCAGAGCCTGAGAGAGAGAATAAATACAGAGGGGGACCAGGCGCACGGAAAGTAGCAAGCTGTATAATTATATTATCATAATTTGGCAATTTAGAAAGGATTTTCCCTACTTTTTTTTTCCTTGCTGAAACGTTCACCAAGAATTTACACCACCCTAAACTCGGCTTAAATCATTATTTTTATAGAGGGAAGCCGGAGAAAGGATCTTCCCCAAGGAGGTGTAAATGCTCTTTATTGTCAACTGTTTTTAACTGTTACCACTTTTTTTTTGGCAACCTGTTTGAAACATTGTATCTTTTTAAATTATTTAAAACTCAACTAAATAAGACATTTAGCCCCGATTTGCACTTGAGAACAGCATATGTAGGTGATTTTGAGGGTTATTTTGTGTGTTTTTTCATTTATTTTTTTTTTTTACAAGTGAAGTACCATAGAAGAAGGTTTTTGTCCACATAGACTTGTGGTGGACAAACACTTTTCCCCTCAATTAGTGCACACACAGCCAGGCACACAGCATTTCCTCCACTTTTATTTGGCTTGAATGCAACAGTCTAGGGGTGTCTTTTTAGGGTTTTATCATAACGTTGAACTTGGATGGGGTGAAGGGAGCACAGAATACCCCAAACACTGATGAGCTGAACTTTTTGGGGATTCTTCTCTCTCTCTCTAAGCGGGACTAAAAAAAGTAACGCATGACTCTCTCCTGCTAACAGGTGACCAAGTCTTCCTACTAGAATCTAAGAGCTACACACTAGGGTCATGCACTCAGGTCACAAAGTCACAGGATCTTCGGTTGTCTCCTTCCGATATCCACCAGGCACTCTTCAATGAGAAGACTCACACCACCATAGGAGAGCTGGACACTCTTCCCCCAACTTCCTCCTTGGATAAAAGGAAAGGAGCGCCCAGTGTCCAGAGAAATGCAACTTCTAAAGTAAGGTTCATAGGCTTTTTTTTAAAAAGTAGCAAGACCTACATCAAGCCAACACATTTCAGGGGAATAGACTCCTATTCAACTAAAGCCGGCATCTTGCCATCCTGGTTTCTGAAACCTTGATCCAACATAACCATTCATGGGAATTGTTCCCATTAAATAGTCCGCAGCAACAGCCCTGAAGAAGGTGGAGTCTATTCCCCTGAAAAGCATTGGCTTGATGTACGTGTTGCTACTTTTTAATAAACGCCTATGAACCATACTTTAGAAGTTGCATTTCTGTGAACACTGGGCGCTCCTTTCCTTCTATCCAAGTTTGCATGCTGAAATGACTATAAGGTCACACAGAAAAGGCAGCAGCCCAATCCCCAAGGGGGACCATCGCCACCATATATCACTGGGCACTATCCACCAGAAGACATTCCTTCCTTTTTGCCCACACAAATACCCACCCAAGACCAGTGACCAATCCATTCAGTCCAGCGCAGTCTTTAACACAAGCCCAACTTCCTCCTGAGCTTCTCTAGACCCAAACTGACCCCAGGACCAGGCTTAGCGAATAGGTCCCCCATCTAAAGCTTCATATGGGACCTCGATGTCTTCTAATTGGCACCTTCAGTAATCCTGCCTCAGGGGCAGAGCCCCTGCACTGGAGTCTCCTCCAGCAATTCTGAACCAAGGAACTTTCTCTCAGGCTATTTATGGGCTCTCCAGCCACCTACTGGGCACACCTTCCCATGGATTGGCTGGAGTCCCATAAATATTAAGGCTGCTTAGTCTGTTCTTTTTCCCACTATAATTCTAGAATCCTCTAGAAAGAAGTAAACAGAGTAGCAGCCTGTGAGACAATGAGAAGACCAGAACAATCAACCTCTCCTCCACTGATTACAGGGGAGCCAAACTAAATGTACCTAACAGCCTAGAATACTCTAAGAGGGTGCTTCACCCGTATTATGGGAACATCTGAAAAACGTGGGTGACGTATTTTTGTGAATTTTTTTACGTGCTCCCAATGATGTCAATGGGACCAAGAAGTTGTCGAACGCTCAAAATTGATCAAGGACACTTTTAATGGGGTTTGTCGTGTTATGCGATTTGGATCTTTGAGCTTCAAGTTACAAAATGCTCAGGTGTGACTGGGTGCTTTGGGGTCTATTTATCAGTGTTCACACCCAAGACTTCCCCATTTTTTTCCCAAATGGATTTTATTGGTGAATCTTGGGTAAACGTTGTGTGACTCTGGGAGGAAACACTGGTAAAAAGACCCCTTAGGATGGCTACAGACACATAGGTATCCACCTGAAGATGATGGGTGGCAATAATATCTGTCTGTCCTGCGCCGGGCCCCTGCCGTAAATGCTCACCTGATTGTGACAGCGGTTCATGCACAGTACTTAACCACAACATACAAAGCCATTCACAACTCTGCCCCGAGCTACATCACCAACCTTGTCTCCAAATATCACCCAAATCGTCCTCTCCGCTCTTCTCAAGACCTCCTACTCTCAAGCTCTCTCATCTCCTCCTCCCATGCTCGTCTCCAGGATTTCTCCAGAGCCTCTCCCATCCTCTGGAACTCGCTACCTCCACCGGTCCGGCTATCCCCTACTCTTGCTACCTTCAGGCGATCCCTGAAAACCTCATCTCTTCAGGAAAGCCTATCACGTCTCCAACTAATCTCCTACCACTTCCATCAGCTCATTCCGCACAGTTACAACCTTTTGTACCACCTGCCCCACCCTATTAGATTGTAAGCTCTTCTGAGCAGGGCCCTCTAAATCCTCTTGTATTTTATTGTATTTTAACTGTATTGTCTCCTTTTTATATTGTAAAGCGCTGCGTAAACTGTTGGCGCTATATAAATCCTGAATAATAATAATACTTGAGGTCCACCTCCATTCTTTGTAGAAAAGCTGGAGAACATGTTTCCGGCTATCTAAAGGGTTCATGGTCCATCAGATTTAGAACTCATACTTAACATATATGAACGTCCCCTTTAAATCTAAATGTGCAAGGCTGTTTGAACCTAGTAAAAAAAAAATAAAAAAATGTGCTATTCATTAAAGCATGTGACAAACGCTGCATGAATCCTTCTAGTATTGCATGATCCCATATATATATATGTTCAAATGTTTATTCTAATATATATATATATATATATATATATATTAGAATAAACATTTGAAATAAAAAATTGTGTTACTGTTCCTTTAAATATTATAGAGCCGCATGAAAAATAGCATAAAGTGCAATCACAGAGCCATACTACTCAGTGATATAGTAAATGCTCAGTAACACTCATTATATAAATATAATCTGTGCAGATGGACAAATGTTCACATGGATCTTCTAGATTCATAATAGAAAGTCCCAAAAGATAAAAGATTAAATTATAATTCTACAATATTTAAAGGAACAGTCACACCATTTTTTAAATTCAATATTTACAAAATATAGATGTAAACGAGCATGGAACTTGTTGTTTCATGCTCGTTTACATCTATATTTTGTAAATATTGAGCAAGCACCGCTGGATTCCTGCCGTTGTGCGTGATGACGTCAAAGTGTTTGGCTCCAGCGTGGGTCACCAAGGTGCTTTATGATCTCTTTGTGGTATCAAATCCTTTGGTGAGGAGTTCACCTTATCGGTGGGCGGTGTGATCTGGTGGCACCTTCTACTCCCACTGCACTGATGACGCTATGACGTGCGTGATGACGTCAAGTGTTTGGCTTCAGTGTGGGTCGTCAAGGTGCTTTATGATTTCTTTGTGGGATCAAGTCTTTTGTTAAGGAGTTCACCTTATCTGTGGGCGCTGTGATCTGATGGCACCTTCTACTCCCACTGCACTGATGACATCATGACCTGCGTGATGACGTCAAAGTGTTTGGCTTCAGTGTGGGTCGTCAAGGTGCTTTATGATTTCTTTGTGGGATCAAATCTTTTGTTAAGGAGTTCACCTTATCTGTGGGCGCTGTGATCTGATGGCACCTTCTACTCCCACTGCACTGATGACGTCATGACCTGCGTGATGACGTCAAGTATTTGGCTCCAGTGTGGGTCGTCAAGGTGCTTTATGATTTCTTTGTGGGATCAAATCCTCTGGTAAGGAGTTCACCTTATCGGTGGGTGGTGTGATCTGGTGGCACCTTCTACTCCCGCTGCACTGATGATGTCATGACGTGCATGATGACGTCAAGTGTTTGGCTCCAGTGTGGGTCATCAAGGTGTTTTATGATCTCTTTGTGGGATCAAATCCTCCGGTAAGGGGTTCACCTTATTTGTGGAGCGGTGTGATCTGGTGGCACCTTCTACTCCCGCTGCCCTGAGCGTTTTGGATGTGAATCTTTTATCATTTGGGACTTTCTATCTTGAGTATGGACTATCCCTGTGAACATTTGTCCATCTGCACAGATATTATTTATATTCATCATATGTCATACTTTGGTTATATATAATGAGTGTTACTGAGCATTTACCATAGCACTGAGTATTATGGTGTTATTAAACCACTTTATGTAGTTTTTCATGCGGTTCTATAATATTTAAAGGAACACCCACACATTTTTATTCTAATATACACTAAATTGCCAAAAGTATTGGGACACCAGTCTTTACACACACATGAACTTTAATGGCACCCCAGTCTTAGTCTGTAGGGTTCAATATTGAGTTGGCCCACCCTTTGCAGCTATAACAGCTTCAACTCTTCTGGGAAGGTTGTCCACAAGGTTTAGGAGTGTGTCTATGGGAATGTTTGACCATTCTTCCAGAAGAGCATTTGTGAGGTCAGGTACTGATGTTGGATAAGAAAGCCTGGCTGGCAGTCTTCGCTCAAATTCATCCCAAAGGTGTTCTATTGGGTTGAGGCCAGGACTCTGTGCAGGCCAGTCAAGTTCCTCCACCCCAAACTCTCTCATCCATGTCTTTATGGACCTTGCTTTGTGCACTGGTCCAAATCATTTGGTGGAGTTAGCGATTATGGTGGGGGGTTGTTTTTCAGGGGTTGGGCTTGGCTCCTTAGTTCCAGTGAAGGGAACTCTTAAGGCGTCAACATACCAAGACATTTTGGACAATTTCATGCTCCCAACTTTGTGAGAACAGTTTGGGGATGGCCCCTTCCTGTTCCAACATGACTGCCAACCAGTGCACAAACAAGGTCCATAAAGACATGGATGAACGAGTTTGGGGTGGAGGAACTTGATTGACCTGCACAGAGTCCTGACCTAAACTCAATAGAACACCTTTGAGGTGAATTAGAGTGGAGACTGCGAGCCAGGCCTTCTCATCCAACATCAGTGCCTGACCTAAAAAAATGCGCTTCTGGAAGAATGGTCAAACATTCCCATAGACACACTCCTAAACCTTGTGGACGGCCTTCCCAGAAGAGTTGAAGCTTTTAAAGCTGCAAAGTGCGGGACAACCCAATATTGAACCCTACGGACTAAGACTGGGAGGCCATTAAAGTTCATGTGCGTGTAAAGGCGGGCGTCCCAATACTTTTGGTAATATAGTGTAATTTATACATATATGTGTATGTAGATAGATAGATAGATAGATAGATAGATAGATAGATAGATAGATAGATAGATAGATAGATAGATAGATAGATAGATAGATAGATAGATATATCATGCAATACTAGAATGATTTTTTTTTTGTATTATCTTCTAGTTTGGTCAAGGTGTGTATGGGCATGTATGATTGTGTAGCTATATTATTGGTTATTAGTATATTATGTCTGAATTATTAACCACTTCAATACCAGGCATTTAGACAACCTCCTGCACAGACCAATTTTCCGCTTCCAGCGCTGTCGCAGTTTGAATGACAATTGAGCGGTCATCCAACAGTACCCAAACTAAATTTTTATCATTTTGTTCCCACAAATAGAGCTTTCTTTTGGTGGTATTTGATCACCTCTGGGGTTTTCATTTTTTGCTAAACAAATAAAAAAAGACCGAAAATTTTGAAAAAAATTAAAGTTTTGCTTTTGTTTCTGTTAAAAAAAATTGTAAATAAGTAAGTTTTTTCTTTCACTGATGGGCACTGATAAGGTGGCGTTGACAGGCACTGATACGGCGGCACCGATGAGGTGGCACCAATGAGCAGGCACTGACACGGCGGCACCGATGAGGTGGCACCAATGAGCAGGCACTGATGGGCACTGACGATGGGCACTGATATGCGGCACTGATGGGCACTGGTAGGCGGCACTGATGGGTGGCACTCATGTGCAGCACTGATGGGCATTAATAGGCGGCACCGATGGGCACTGATGGGTGGCACTGGTTGGCACTGATGGGCACTGATAGGCGACACTGATGGGCAATGAATGGCGGCACTGCTGGGCACTGATAGGGTGGCGCTGATAGGCGGCACTGATAGGCAGCACTGCTGGGCACTGATGGGCACTGATAGGCGGCACTGATGGGCACTGATGGGCACTGATACGTGGCACTGATGGGCACTGATACGCGGCACTGATATGAGGCACTGATGGGCATCCCTGGTGGCACTGGCAGTGGTAGGCATTGAAGTGGGCACTGATTGGCAGCTGCCTGGGCACACAGTGGTATTTCCCTGGGAGTCTAGGGGCATACCTGGTGGTCCAGTGTGGATGGCTTCCCTGGTGGTCCTGGGCGGCATCCCTGGTGGTCCTGGGCGGGATCCGAGGGGGGGCTGTGCTGATAAACAATCAGCACAGACCCCCCCTGTCAGGAGAGCAGCCGATCGGCTCTCCTCTACTCACATCTGTCAGACGCAAGTGAGGAAAAGCCGATCACCGGCTCTTCCTATTTACATCGTGATCATCGTGATTGGACACGGCTGATCACGTGGTAAAGAGTCTCAGTCGGAGACTCTTTACCTAGATCAGTGTTGCAGGGTGTCAGACTGACACCCCGCAACAACGATCGCCGCGATGCACGCCCTCTGGGGCGCGCAGTGGCTCGATATTTCTGATCACGTCATATGACGTCCGGTCAGGAATATCAAACCACTTTGCCGCCGTCATTTGGTAATAGGGCGGGCGGCAAGTGGTTAACTATTGTATAACTTTAAAGCAATGGGTCTCTGAACAATTTATTATTAATTGTGGAGAAGGAGTAGGATTAAATAAGTTTGTACTTCTTCCTAACTCCTTTTTGGATATGTAAATTAATTTATTTTGTATTTATTTTTTTTGTCTTCTCTTATAACTAGTTGTTTTGTGATTGTCTACTGAATGATTACCTCTTTTTTTTTATTATTTATTTATTTTTTTTTACATGTTTGAAACAAACTAAACTAAACGAACTAGTAGAATGAATCACACAGCGTTTGTCACATGCTTTAATGCATAGCACTTTTTTTTTTGTTTTTGTTTACTAGGTTGATAGGGTCCAACGCATTTTGATTTAAAGGGGACAGCGCGTTCACATATTTTATGCATGAGGTTTATTTGCACATCTTCTATCCAGATTGCAAGGTGGTGGCAACAGTCCTTATTGTTTTTATTTATTTGCTAGCGCAGAGATTACAAAATTACAAAAATACAAAAGCAAAAAAAAAAAAAAATACAAAAGCAGCTGGAAGCAACTCCGAGGCAAGCCAAAGAAGAAGTGAAGGCAACTTCAGAGGTCAGCAGGACATTCTCAGGGGTTTCCGAAGTTGCCTTCACTTCTTCTTTGGTTTGCCTCGGAGTTGCTTCCAGCTGCTTTTGTATTTTTTTTTTTTTTTGCTTTTGTATTTTTAATAACTTTCACCCATGCAAACTTAAAACTAAAGCAGCCCAATACTTGCAAAGCAGTCCTCAATATTAAGACTATATCTGGTAATTATTGGACCGCCTGCAGCCAATCTTACGATATGATATAAGTCGGTACCATTTCTACACTCTGATAGCAGGCAGAGGGCATTGTGTCCTCCATTGGCCCCCCTCACAGTGACGTATAAAGTGCTAGAGAGCATCCTGGAGGTCAGGCTTTGGCCCCAGGTATACACATCATCATGGTCTATAGCTGTCAATATGTGTATATACAGCTGTGGGCTACAGATACATCACTGGAATCTGGCAGCAGGTGTGCGACCGCTTGCTATCCTCTGCCTCTAGGGCCACATTAACCCCCTCAGTGATGAGACACGCAGGGGCACCCCAGACGGATCGCGTTACTCCTAGTGTGACTCCCAACGCCGGCGTACAGTGACATCATCGCAGAGTCATCTCTGTCTGATGGGGGAACATTTGTTAAACTGCTTAGCTGTGTGTTTTCTTTAATGATTAAATTATTTTTATTGGGTGATGGAGTCAAATATACACTTTTTTTTTTAACACATCTGCTTCATATAATGTTATAATACAAAGCAGACTGATAATACACGGTGTGCATTGTGGTCACTGTTTGGTGAAGATCCTTTTCTGTCCCAGCATGACTGTGTCCTTGTGTACAAAACCAGCTCCATAAAAGATATTGTTTGACCAGCTTGGTGTGGAGGAGCTTGAGTGTCCTCCATAGAGCCCTGACCCCAACCTTACCGAAACAGAGAGAGAGAGATTGATTGAGTATAGATCTATGTTTATCCCACCTCTAGAGATATAAAGATCTATATAGAAGAATTGGGACCTCCTTCCTCCTTGCTGGTGACCCCTCTAGTAATATAAAGATCTATATAGATAAATCAGGACCTCCTTCCTCCTGCTGGTGACCCCTCTAGTGATATAAAGATCTATATAGAGGAATCAGGACCTTCTTCCTCCTGCTGGTGACCCCTCTAGTGATTTAAAGATCTATATAGAGGAATCAGGACCTCCTTCCTCCTGCTGGTGACCCCTCTAGTGATACAAAGATCTATATAGAGGAATTGGGACCTCCTCCCTCCTGCTGGTGACCCCTCTAGTGATATAAAGAACTATATAGAGTAATCAGGACCTCCTCCCTCCTGCTGGTGACCCTCTCTAGTGATATAAAGATCTATAAAGATCTGTGGTCTCCAAACTGAGGCCCGAGGGCCGGATGCGGCCCTTTGCTTGCCTTTATCTGGTCTTTGGGGCACTATCCCTCCCACTGATACGAGACACTATTCTGTCATCTGACACCAACAGTGGAGCACCATTTCTCCCACTGACACCACTAATGGGGCACTATTCCTCCCTATGATACCAATGAAGGGGCACTATTCCTCCCCCTAATGTGAGATGTTTAATCCCACTGATGCCAGGAAAATTTCCACCCCCACTGGCCAAAGTCCGGCCCTCCAAGAGTCTGAAGGACAATAAACCGGCCCTTTGTTTAGAATGTTTGGAGACCCCTGATATAGAGGAATCAGGACCTCCTTCCTCCTGCTGGTGGCCCATTTAGTGATATAAAGATCTATATAGAGGAATCAGGACCTCCTTCCTCCTGCTGGTGGCCCATTTAGTGATATAAAGATCTATATAGAGGAATCAGGACCGTGATATAAAGATCTGTTATAGAGGAATCAGGGCCTCCTTCCTCCAGATGGTGACTCCTCTAGTGATATAAAGATCTATATAGAGGAATTGGGACCTCCTCCCTCCTGCTGGTGACCCCTTGATCCCTCTAGTGATATAAAGATCTATATAGAGGATTCAGGACCTCCTTCCTCCTGCTGGTGACCCCTCTAGTGATATAAAGATCTATATAGAGGAATCAGGACCTCCTTCCTCCTGCTAGTGGCCCCTCTAGTGATATAAAGATCTATATAGAGGAATCAGGACCTCCTTCCTCCTGCTGGTGACCCCTCTAGTGATATAAAGATCTATATAGAGGAATCAGGACCTCCTTCCTCCTGCTGGTGACCCCTCTAGTGATATAAAGATCTATATAGAGGAATCAGGACCTCCTTCCTCCTGCTAGTGGCCCCTAATGGTATAAAGATCTATATAGAAAAAGGAAACCTGAGAGGTTACTGGAATAGAAAAAAAATCATTGTAGTTCTAGTCGTGGACTTCCAGCCGTTCTCTGTTGGGTTGAGTCATGGCCAACACATGAGCCTGAGGGAGGGGGAATCAGACAATGCCTCATACGAGGTGCTTGTTGTGAATATTATAAACTTGTATGTACAGGAATCAAATGCACAACAAATCTGTCATCCAGAACAATACAGCTGATGTTATGCCAGGCAGATTTCTACATTGTACACGGCGTGCATGCTCAGACCTCTAAATGGAGAACTCAGATGATCGTCACTTCCATGTGGAATGTTTGTCTGCTCACACTGAAGGGTATTTCTCAGAATACTGATTCATCCATCTCATTCAACTACTGGAACTTCTTCTGTGACATTAGCTTCCATAACCCTCAGGAGCCATCTAAATCACATTGTACTCTTAACCACTTCAAGACCGCAATACGTATATTTATATTTATATATATATATATATATATATATATATATATATATGTTGAGGCTTTGAAGTGGCTTTCCCGGGGGTTATGGCTGAAGCTATCAGCCATAACCCCAGTATTCTTTTTTTCAGCCGGTGATTCTCTTTCTCATAAGTGATCTGAGCGGCTGATTAGCCTCTGGATCGCTTTTAGATGCAGCGTAAGGGGTCGTCGCCCCCCCATCCTCCTGCCGCTCGCCAAAGTTTCTCGGGCCTACCACATCTAAGGACCAGTAATCTGCAAAATATTTGGTCTTGGGTTTAGATAAACTTTGGGGTCCGGTGGTGAATCAATCATGCACCTGGAGTAGACACCTGAAGTGAATGTTTGGTGAATATCCAATTCCTACCCCTTTAATTGCACCTTCCCTGTTGACTCCAATTCATTTTGCCAAAATCAGATTTTTACAAAAATTTGGAAAAACACATTTTTTTTGGCTCATCCCTAGTTAGGGATGATGGTTTATGGCCAGATTGGAGATTGTTGGTAGGCCCCTCCATGACCCTGGTTGATTTTCTTTAGCCTAGCCCAGTAAATTGATTAGCTAGAAAGGATCGTCATGGCCAATCACTATTGTACCCCTGAAACAGACAGCCCACAAAGCTACCCGTTCCTCCTCCATGACCACCATCTGCCATATTTGTGGGAACATCTTTTGTAGTAATGCCCAACCACCATCAAATTTTTAGGCAGCCCCAGATTATAAGTGCAGGCAGGGCCACCAATAGGGGGGTAAAGACACTCCTTCTGTACCCAGCCCTGACCCCATTGGGTCAGCAAGGGGCAGCATCCGCAACTTGGTTTGGGGACTCTTACCCACCAGAGTTGGGGCTTGAGTTGACTTCCCCTTCCATATTCCCCAAGGTGGATTTTGGAGCTTGGGCTACGGAGCTTGTGCTTAGGTTGGGCAGCTGGGCATGATGCCGGCTACCCCTTCCTCCTCTATGGCCACCAACTGCCATGCTTGTAGAAAGATCTATTGTAGTGGTGTTCAATCACCATCAGATGTTTCTAGCCCTAGATTAGAGGATTATGGGTGAGGGCAGGGCGATAAAGACGCTACTCCTGTACCGGGCCCTAGCCCCTTTGGGTCAGCAGGGGGGCCCAAACAGGGGCAGCATCTGCCGCTCAGTTCAGGGATTCCTGGCCATCGGAATTGGAGCTCAAATCAACCCCCCTCCCCACCTTCCATAGCCACCCAGCTGGGATTTTGGAACATGGGCTCAGGTTGGGCAGCCGAGCATGATTATGGTTACCCCTTCATCCTCCATGGCCACTAGCTGCCATGTTTGTAGGAGGATCTATTGTAGTGATGCCAACCACTGTTAAATGTTTCTAGGCGGCCCTAGAGTAGAGGGTTATGGGGGATGGCAGGGCTGCCAACAAGGGGGTAAAGACACTACTCCTGTATCGGGGCCCTGGCCCCATTGGGTCAGCAGTGGGACCCAACAGGGTCAGCGTCCGCCGCTCAGTTTGGGGATTCCTGGCCATCGGAGTGGGGGCTCAAATCAACCCTCCCCCTTTTTTTATAGATTTTGTAGCTTGGGCTCAGGTTGGGCAGCCAAGCAGGATCCCGGCTACCCCTTCCTCCTCCATGGCCACCAACTGCCATGTTTGTGGGAGATATATAGAGGGCTATGATTGCCAATGGGGGGGGGTGCAGATAATACTACTGTACTGGGCCCTGGCTCCATTGGGTTATGGAAGGATCAGTAGGGGCAGAATCCACAGCTCGGTTTTGGGACTCCTGCCTGCCGGAGTTGGGGCTCGAGCTGGCTCCCCCTTCAATAGCTTCCAGGCAGGATGCTGGAGATCGGGTTGCAGAGCTTGTGCTCAGGTTGGAGAGGCGGGCATGATGTCTGCTACCCCTTCTCCCTCCACTGCCATGTTTGTAGGAGGATCTGATGTAGCGATGCCCAAACACCGTCAAATATTTCTAGGCGTCCCTCGATTTGAGGGTTTTGGGCGCAGGCAGGGCTGCCAAAAGGGGGGGTGCAGATACTACTCCTGTACTGGGCCATGGCACCATTGGGTCATGGGGGGGACCAGTAGAGGCAACATCCGCAGCCCAGTTTTGGGACTCCTGTCTGTGTAAGGTGTCCTGAAGTGACCTCCACCAGAAGCCCAGGTGACAGGGTGACAACGCAGGCATGTGATTGGGAGACGGGGACAGAGCGTTGTCACCCTCTAACAGGAAGTGTCCGAACAAGGACCTTCATGGCAGGATCACCAGGGATGATTTTATCATACATCAAAGCTTCTATGAGATGTCTGAGATCAAGTTTGCATCTAATCATTGAGATTATGTAATATATTTCCATATACTGATCTGATTTGTTCATTTACTGAATTATTTATTAACTATGCTATGAAAAATAAAGAATGTTCATTTGTTACTTTGTATCCCTGTTGATTGTCCAGAAAGGTTTCTTATTTAGTTACATTTTAGTCAATTTTAGCACATTTAAAACACACACCAAACCCAATATAGGGTTTATTTATGAAACATTCGTTGGACGAATGTCACAAGCGTTTGCCCAGCCTGCACGAATCCTCACGATAAGGTTCCTATGATCGTCATCTCCATCTAGTGGCCCACTACCTCAATCAGGAACACATACTGCATTTTGGCCACTAGATGGAGCTGACGATCATAGGAAATAATCCTATTAGAGAAAAATGGGGAAAATTCGTGCAGACTGGCAAATGCTTGTGACATTCATCCAATAAATGTTTAATAAATAGACCCCTGTGTGTTCTTGAAGCTGACCTCCACCCCCCCCCCCCCCCCTTCAGTCTTGCACAGAAACGGCTTCCTCTGAAAAGGCTTTCTCATATTTCACCGCACACTATAAGCCTCTCACAATGTGCATTAGAAGCAGCAGCAAGTCAGATAGTGCCTGCCTCATTTCCTGGTTGGAGGACATCAAGCATCATCTAGCTCTTTCCTCCCCAGGCCCACTCCTTTTATTCATTGGATTTGCCCCTGACCGCCCCTTTCATTCATTGGATTTACACCTGGCCCAACCCTTTCATTCATTACATTTGCCCCTGGCCCACTCATTTCATTCATTGGATTTGCCCCTGGCCCGCCCCTTTCATTCATTGGATTTGTCCCTGACCCGCCCCTTTCATTCATTGGATTTGTCCCTGACCCGCCCCTTTTATTCATTGGATTTGTCCCTGGCCCGCCCCTTTCATTCATTGTATTTGCCCCTGTCCTGCTCCTTTCATTCAGTGGATTTGCTCCTGGCCTTCCCCTCTCATAAATTGTATCTGCCGCAGCCCGCCCCTTTCATTCATTGGATTTTCCTCCGGCCCGCCCCTTTCATTCATTGGATTTTCCTCCGGCCTGCCCCTTTTATTCATTGGATTTGCTCCTGGCCTGCCCCTTTTATTCATTGGATGTGCTCCTGGCCTGCCCCTTTTAATGTATTGGATTTTCCCTTGACCTGCCCTTCTCATTCATTTTATTTGTATTTGTCCCTGGCTCGCCCCTTTCATTCATTGGATTGGCCCCTTTCATTCATTGGATTTACACCTGGCCTGCCCCTTCCATTCATTGAATTTGCCCCTGGCCTGCCCCTTCCATTCATTGGATTTGCCCCTGGCCTGCCCCTTCCATTCATTGGATTTGCCCCTGGCCTGCCCCTTTCATTCACTGGATTTGCCCCTGGCCTGCCCCTTCCATTCATTGGATTTGCCCCTGGCCTTCCCCTTCCATTCATTGGATTTGCCCCTGGCCTGCCCCTTCCATTCATTGGATTTGCTCCTGGCCTTCCTCTTTCAGTAATTGGATCTGCCCCGGCCCGCCCCTTTCATCCATTGGATTTTGTTTCTTTCATTCATGGAGGTTCAGCAGCACACGTCTTCATGCAAATTTAACCTGCCTAGGCCCACCCACTCCTCAAGACCAACACCCACCCATCAATCCATTTTATTATTTTTGCATAACTCCTCCCACTGCTGGTATCAGGACTGAGGACTTCTGAGAGAGGCGGGGTGCTGTGACATTTTCAGGAAGCTATGTATAGCCCACTGCCGGCCCCTCCCACCAGCCATAGAGAAGCACAGAGACCCAGTGATGACATCACTGGGTCTAAAATAAGATATGCAATCAAAATGGAAACGTTTTTATTTAGAAATGTTGATGATGGGGGGAGGGGGAACCAGGGCTAAACGTCACATTTTTTACGTGCGTTACCCCAACATATGATATATGTGAATTAAATCTGAGCAACACCTTTCGCTGTTAAATGCACAGATGTGAAAGTGCGTTGTTGCAAAAATTCAAGATGATTTTTTTATTGCATGAGACATGAGGGGCCCCCAGGGGCCCCGTAGTCCCAGCGTGTATCAGATCCCTGCATCTTGTGACAGATCTGATCGATTCGGTGATGGATTTTATACGCGGAGACATCGTTTTCAGTATCACGCCTCAATGGCGGGGGGAGGGCAAGGTGGCCCTTTTAGCGTCACCCCCCGGAGGGCCCGATGGTGGGCACCTCCGGAGAGCAGAGCTCAGGACACACACAGATTCCCCCCAGGAAGAGCGGGGGAGGGGGCTCATTAAAAAGCCCTCAATTTATAATAATTACACTAATTGGCGCAATGTAAACATGTCGCGTCCCATTTCCTGAGTGCGGCTCAGCCGCTCCCCCCATCCCCCCCCCCTCCGCCAACATCAGCAGACAGCTTTAAACAAACTCAGCTAATTACCCCTCCAGCCTTAAATAAACTCCAGATGGGGGCTCCCCCCCCCCCCCATCTTCCAGGGACTGTCATCCCTATCAGGGTCTAGGACAGTCATCAATAACTAATCAATGACTTATCGGTGGTGATCGATGCCAGAGATGACAGTTCCTATGTTGAGGGATGGGTTCCTTAAAAAAAAAAGTGGTTTGCAGCACCAGAGCCCTGGGTTCAGTCTTCACCAGAGGCTGAGCAACCAAACCTTCCACCCATTGCCTGACACTCCCTGAAACTACAGGACCATCACCGAGCACAACATTGTATCAACTTGTGAACAACGCAAAGAGCTGGTAAATGTCCCGAGATCTGATTGGCTGTGGCTAGCCATGGGGGGAGCCATATCTACAAGAAAAACCTAAGTTCCCGGGTCTGTACACCTTCTGTGGCCATTATGAGGGGTGCCCTCCATCCCTGTGCTGGGTTCCTGGGTCTGTACACCTGCTGTGCCCATTATGAGGGGTTCCCACCATCCGTGTGCTGAGTTCCCAGGTCTGTACATCTGCTGTGCCCATTATGAGGGGTTCCCACCATCCCTGTGCTGAGTTCCCAGGTCTGTACATCTGCTGTGCCCATTATGAGGGGTTCCCACCATCCCTGTGCTGAGTTCCCAGGTCTGTACATCTGCTGTGCCCATTATGAGGGGTTCCCACCATCCCTGTGCTGAGTTCCTGTGTCTGTTCACATTCTGTGGCCATTATGAGGGGTGCCCACCATCCCTGTGCTGGGTTCCCGGGTCTGTACACCTGCTGTGCCCATTATGAGAGGTTCCCACCATCCCTGTGCTGAGTTCCCGGGTCTGTACACCTGCTGTGCCCATTATGAGAGGTTCCCACCATCCCTGTGCTGAGTTCCCAGGTCTGTACACCTGCTATGCCCATTATGAGGGGTTCCCACCATCCCTGTGCTTGCTGAGTTCCTGGGTCAGTTCACATTCTGTGGTCATTATGAGGGGTGCCCACCATCCCTTTGCTGAGTTCCTGGGTCTGTTCACATTCTGTGGCCATTATGAGAGGTTCCCACCATCCCTGTGCTGAGTTCCCGGGTCTGTACACCTGCTGGGCCCATTATGAGAGGTTCCCACCATCCCTGTGCTGAGTTCCCGGGTCTGTACACCTGCTGTGCCCATTATGAGAGGTTCCCACCATCCCTGTGCTGAGTTCCCAGGTCTGTACACCTGCTATGCCCATTATGAGGGGTTCCCACCATCCCTGTGCTTGCTGAGTTCCTGGGTCAGTTCACATTCTGTGGTCATTATGAGGGGTGCCCACCATGCCTTTGCTGAGTTCCTGGGTCTGTTCACATTCTGTGGTCATTATGAGGGGTTCCCACCATCCCTGTGCTGAGTTCCCAGGTCTGTACACCTGCTATGCCCATTATGAGAGGTTCCCACCATCCCTGTGCTGAGTTCCCAGGTCTGTACACCTGCTATGCCCATTATGAGGGGTTCCCACCATCCCTGTGCAGAGTTCCCGGGTCTGTACACCTGCTGTGCCCATTATGAGAGGTTCCCACCATCCCTGTGCTGAGTTCCCAGGTCTGTACACCTGCTATGCCCATTATGAGGGGTTCCCACCATCCCTGTGCTTGCTGAGTTCCTGGGTCAGTTCACATTCTGTGGTCATTATGAGGGGTGCCCACCATGCCTTTGCTGAGTTCCTGGGTCTGTTCACATTCTGTGGTCATTATGAGGGGTTCCCACCATCCCTGTGCTGAGTTCCCAGGTCTGTACACCTGCTATGCCCATTATGAGGGGTTCCCACCATCCCTGTACTGAGTTCCTGGGTCAGTTCACATTCTGTGATCATTATGAGGGGTGCCCACCATCCCTTTGCTGAGTTCCTGGGTCTGTACACCGGTTGTGCCCATCATGAGGGGATGCATAGAGAGTTGTGATCTTCCATGGAAACTCCTGAGATCCACAGCTCTTCATTTATGAATGTGCTTCACTCCACCTCCTGTGTGATCAGTGACCCTGGGGTGGCCCTGATGAGCAGGGTGACAGTTTGGAGAGTCAGCTCCACCATCAGTCAATGATTATCCAGCTTCGTCCATCCATCATGTCAGATGAATCCAGGCTGGACAGTGACTGGTGGGCGGCCAGAGGAAGAGTCAGCAGATAATGGGGTCGGGAGGGCCAGGGGTGGACAACCATTGATTGAAGAGGGAAGACAATGGTTCCTCAGGCACACATACAGAGAAATATGTGTACAATACAGGGGGGCCACACCCGGCCTTTATCTGTACATAATGACCCCCTCATCACACTCAGCATTGTGCTGAAATTAAACCATTTCCTGAGCAGAGCTGGACAACGGAGGGGCCGCCCACACCACCACCGCCTAGGACAGAAGAAAATGTAGACAATATGTCGCTGGTCATCAAATCCCAATAACAGAACAATACAACGCATTCACTTCTCTGCAATGGGTTAAAGTTCTTTATGTATAAATTTTGAATTTCCCTAAATTCACTTTTAGATTTCTAAAAAAAAAAAAAATATTTATGATGAATTGGACTAAAAATAAAAAAATAAATATAACATTTAGAATAATAATAAAAAAAAAAAAAATTATATATATATGTGTATATATATATATATATATATATATAGATATAGATATATCTATCTATATCTATAGATATATCTATATATCTATAGATATAGATAGATATATCTATATCTATAGATATATATATAAACATGAAAATAAATAAATAAAAACCACCAAAAAAATAAAAATAAATAAATAATATTTTTTAAAAACTCAAATTCGGCCAACAAATTCTAATACCTGACTGATTGATTGCAACCACAAACAAAAGACCTGATAAAAATGAAAAACAACAGATATGAAATTTTATTTTATTTCATTCCATTCTATCGTTGTGTGTGTTTTACTTTTTGTATGGTATTATTACATTTTCTTTTTTCCCCACATATAGTTTTTTTAAATAGATTTTTTTGCAGTATTTTTTTTTTAATTGTTACGTAAAATGCAAAAAAAAAAAAAAAACTTTATTCGGATTTAAAAAACAAAATGTCCACCGATTTCCAATACCTGACTGATTGATTACACAAAAAGAATTGATCAAATAAAGAAAAGACATGAAATTTTAACTTGCTCTTTTGCTTTTTTTTCCTTTTTATTTTTTATTGTTATTTGAAGCATTCTATTGTAGATATTAATGGTGTGTTTTTCTTGCTGTAAGGTATTTTCTATGAATAGTTATATGGAATAGGAAAATAAAAAATTATATATTTTGGATTTTTTTTTATTTATTATTTTGTTGCATATGATCTCATTTTTCTATTTTTTTTTCTTTTTTCATTTTTTCAGCCCTGATAAGGGGAAATGGTTCCAGACTCTGAAATGTGTTCTTTTAAATTCTGCTGAATAGAATATTATGTTGGAACCTTTGACCAGTATCCGGTGCTCTCACAAATGCTAATATAGTTGGGCTTTGCTCCTGAACCCCCTACCCCCCCAGGAGGCTTTTGAAACACATGGAGGGGGCAGCCTCAGTACCAGGACAATATCATCCACTGCCCAGGGCAAAAATGCCAAATTATACCTCCCACCCCCCTTTATTATGTGAAAGCTTATGGGGGGGGGGGGGGGCACAGCCTGCACCTCCTCCCGGCACTCTCCTCCTCTCCTTGCCATTTCCAGCACTGGGCTGACAGAAGTAGTGATGCGGCTGTCACTACTCCTGTCAGTCTTATAATAGAAGGGACTTGCAGAGGCCCCCTTCCCCACAATACTCATTGCGCCCAGGGCACCTGTCCCTTCTACCCACCCCCATTGTCCCAGCCCTGGACAGCCTTACCAAACTGCTCAGCTTGATTAATAATTCAAGAAAAGGTGGATGTGAGGCGCAGGAATCCATTCTTTTATCAGTCGTGGAGTGTTGGTTGAACTTGATGACTGGACCTCGATAGTTCTAACAGAATTTTTTTTTTTTTTTGCTTCCTGCTGTCTCAGTGACAACCACACCCACTAAATATATGGGTGTCACGGGGACAGGAAGTGAGTGCTAATCTCATGGAGTCACTTACCAGGCACAAGGAAGGCCAGACAACTGGAACTGTATACTGGTTCAGGGTTAGTAACTCTAAGGGGCCCATTTATAAAGAAAAAATAGTCTCAGCATTCGCATCCCTGTGTTGTTTATTTTCTATGATTGCCAGTGGCATCTAGTGGCCATAATTTGCTATTTTCTTGATTGAGGTATTTTAGGAAAATGCTGCATTATGGGCCTTAGGTGGCGCCAACGTTTATAGGAAACAGGCGCATTACAGCTGTGCAAATGCTAACACATTGGCGCAATTCATTTTTGAACACTTTTTTTTGTTATAAATAGACCTCTAAGTATTGGAGTAGGAGGATCACTGTGACATCCAAGCAAGTAGCATTTTCAGAAGATCAGCAATGGCAGCCTTTTTGTTTCACTTATGAAAGGTTTCCTTGTGTTGAATCTCTCCAGTTCACCCACTACTCTGTCTTCTGATTACTGATAGTCTAGGAACACCATTTTTCTAGACTTGTGGCTTTGCTCTCCTGGGTTTACAAGCTCCACCCACTGTGCTATCCAATGCCAGCCAAACACATGGTGAGATATCCTGCATTACTTTGTGTCTCTGCCCCTCCCACAATGGTGAGATCTCCCTGCATT
Organism: Aquarana catesbeiana; assembly: GCA_037953035.1. NCBI lineage: Eukaryota > Metazoa > Chordata > Amphibia > Anura > Ranidae > Aquarana > Aquarana catesbeiana. The sequence continues at coordinate 174,799 of JBBHAA010002354.1, forward strand.
AGTTTGTGTCTTTGCCCCTCCCACAATGGTGAGATTTCCCTGCAGTAGTTTGTGTCTCTGCCCCTCCCACAATGGTGAGATATCCTGCATTAGATTGTGTCTCTGCCCCTCCCACAATGGGGAGATTCCCTGCAGTAGTTTGTGTCTCTGCCCCTCCCACAATGGTGAGATCTCCCTGCAGTAGTTTGTGTCTCTGCCTCTCCCACAATAGTGCGATTCCCTGCAGTAGTTTGCTTCTCTGCCCCTCCCACAATGGTGAGATTTCCCTGCAGTAGTTCGTGTCTCTGCCCCTCCCACAATGGTGAGATTTCCCTGCAGTAGTTTGTGTCTCTGCCCCTCCCACAATGGTGAGATTTCCCTTCAGTAGTTTGTGTCTCTGCCCCTCCCACAATGGCGAGAGTTCCCTGCAGTAGTTTGTGTCTCTGCCCCTCCCACAATGGTGAGATATCCTGCATTAGATTGTGTCTCTGCCCCTCCCACAATGGGGAGATTCCCTGCAGTAGTTTGTGTCTCTGCCCCTCCCACAATGGTGAGATCTCCCTGCAGTAGTTTGTGTCTCTGCCCCTCCCACAATGGTGAGATTTCCCTGCAGTAGTTTGTGTCTCTGCCCCTCCCACAATGGTGAGATTTCCCTGCAGTAGTTTGTGTCTCTGCCCCTCCCACAATGGTGAGATTTCCCTTCAGTAGTTTGTGTCTCTGCCCCTCCCACAATGGCGAGAGTTCCCTGCAGTAGTTTGTGTCTCTGTCCCTCCCACAATGGTGAGATTTCCTGCAGTAGTTTGTGTCTCTGCCCCTCCCACAATGGCGAGAGTTCCCTGCAGTAGTTTGTATCTCTGCTCCTCCCACAATGGTGAGATTTCCTTGCAGTAGTTGTGTCTCTGCTCCTCCCACAATGGCGAGAGTTCCCTGCAGTAGTTTGTATCTCTGCTCCTCCCACAATGGTGAGATTTCCCTGCAGTAGTTTGTGTCTCTGCCCCTCCCACAATGGTGAGATTTCCATGCAGTAGTTTGTGTCTCTGCCCCTCCCACAATGGTGAGATTTCCATGCAGTAGTTTGTGTCTCTGCCCCTCCCACAATGGTGAGATTTCTATGCAATAGTTTGTGTCTCTGCCCCTTCCACAATGGTGAGATTTCCCTTCAGTAGTTGTGTCTCTGCCCCTCCCACAATGGTGAGATTTCCCTTCAGTAGTTGTGTCTCTGCTCCTCCCACAATGGTGAGATTTCCCTTCAGTAGTTTGTGTCTCTGATCCTCCAACAATGGTGAGATTTCCCTGCAGTAGTTTGTGTCTCTGCCCCTCCCACAATGGCGAGAGTTCCCTGCAGTAGTTTGTGTCTCTGCTCCTCCCACAATGGTGAGATTTCCTGCATTCGTTTGTGTCTCTGCCCCTCCCACAATGGCAAGAGTTCCCTGCAGTAGTGTCTCTGCCCCTCCCACAATGGTGAGATTTCCTTGCATTAGTTTGTGTCTCTGCCCCTCCCACAATGGTGAGATTTCCATGCAATAGTTTGTGTCTCTGCCCCTCCCACAATAGTGAGATTTCCTGCAGTAGTTTGTGTCTCTGCCCCTCCCACATTGGCGAGAGTTCCCTGCAGTAGTTTGTGTCTCTGCCCCTCCCACAATGGTGAGATTTCCATGCAATAGTTTGTGTCTCTGCCCCTCCCACAATGGTGAGATTTCCTTGCAGTAGTTTGTGTCTCTGCCACTCCCACAATGGTGAGATTTCTATGCAATAGTTTGTGTCTCTGCCCCTCCCACAATGGTGAGATTTCCCTTCAGTAGTTGTGTCTCTGCTCCTCCCACAATGGTGAGATTTCCCTTCAGTAGTTTGTGTCTCTGATCCTCCAACAATGGTGAGATTTCCCTGCAGTAGTTTGTGTCTCTGCCCCTCCCACAATGGCGAGAGTTCCCTGCAGTAGTTTGTGTCTCTGCTCCTCCCACAATGGTGAGATTTCCTGCATTCGTTTGTGTCTCTGCCCCTCCCACAATGGCAAGAGTTCCCTGCAGTAGTGTCTCTGCCCCTCCCACAATGGTGAGATTTCCTTGCAGTAGTTTGTGTCTCTGCCCCTCCCACAATGGTGAGATTTCCATGCAATAGTTTGTGTCTCTGCCCCTCCCACAATGGTGAGATTTCCTTGCAGTAGTTTGTGTCTCTGCCCCTCCCACAATGGTGAGATTTCCATGCAATAGTTTGTGTCTCTGCCCCTCCCACAATGGTGAAATTTCCCTGCAGTAGTGTGTGTCTCTGCCCCTCCCACAATGGTGAGATTTCCCTTCAGTAGTTTGTGTCTCTGCCCCTCCCACAATGGTGAGTTTTCCATGCAATAGTTTGTGTCTCTGCCCCTCCCACAATGGTGAGTTTTCCTTGCAGTAGTTTGTGTCTCTGCCCCTCCCACAATGGTGAGTTTTCCTTGCAGTAGTTTGTGTCTCTGCCCCTCCCACAATGGTGGGATTTCCCTGCATTAGTTTGTGTCTCTGCCCCTCCCACAATTAAGAGATTGCCTTGGAGTAGTTGGTGTCTCGGCCCCTCCCACAAAGCCATGATGAACTTCTCTATCTCTCTTGAGTAGTTTGGGTAAACTGGGAATTCTGGTGGCAATCTTTAAGCACTGGTGGGTGGACATGGCCTTTAAGAGCACCAAAACCAGGCAACCTCATGTCCACGGCTCTGCTCAAATATTAAGTGATAACGTCCTGCATGACATGTGAAGAGTTTCCCTGGAAAGAACTGAGTATTTTATCACTTTTATTATCAAATAATTTAATATAAAAAGTAAGGAACAGAATGAAATCTTCACAAATGCATATATATATAAATATATACACGTACTGTACAATCGTAAGTAACCGCGGTCTTCACAGTGCGATATATAGAAAACACGTGTACGTTCCAGACACACTCAGGGCGGAGAGGCGGTTACGTTGGTCGGCGTACACAACAGAAACGCACGTACGATAATTCTGTTCCCTGTTCACCGTGTATAAGGCCTTATACATTACGGCCACACACTTTATATTGCATCGGTGACATCATGGAGGACACCACTGGGCATCAGAAGTCATTATCAGGGCTTCCTCCTGACGTCCGGACTCGTGGTCCAAGACCAAAGACTTTGGTAAGTTGTAGGCCAACGGTAACAGTCCAGCGGCCTCTGTAAGCCAAAGATTGTCAATCTTCTGGTCAGCTGCAGGCCAATGGTAACAGTCCAGTGGTCCCTGTAGGCCAAAGATGGTCAATCATTTGGTTGACCAGGCCAGTGGTAACTATCCAGTGGTCTCTGTAGGATAACGATGGTCAATCATTTGGTTGACCAGGCCAATGGTAACGCACTAACTGCTCCTTGTAGGCCGAAGGTGGCAACGAAATGGTTAGCTGTGGCCCAGGGTCAGGGTTTCAGAGGATGGCCTGACTCTGCAGTCAGAAGAGTTATATTAACTGGTAGTGTATACGGTTCAATGACCATTTGTTGTCTTTAATGGCCACTTGTGGTTCAAGAAACAGAGAGGGTACCAACTTCCATTGCAGTCTCTTGGGTAGTCCTTGGCACGAGCTTGCAGTATAACGGCTGAAGGCACTGGGTTGCAGTTTCATAGTCAAGTGTAGAGCAAATTTGTAATCCAAAAGCCTTTGGAGGCACGCTGAAGTCTGTCCATCCTTTGAAGGCACTGGACAACTGTCTGGAATGGCCTCTGAAAGAAATGGGTGATGGTCCAACTGCCTTATGGAGGCAATGGGTAACAGTCAGATAGTCCTTTAAAGGCACTGGAGAACTGTCCTTGGAGGCACTGGGTAACAGTCCAACTGTCCTTTATAGGCACTGGGAAACTGTCCAGCTGGCCTTTGAAGGCACTGGGAAACTGTCCAACTGACCTTTGAAGGCACTGGGAAACTGTCCAACTGACCTTTGAAGGCACTGGGAACCTGTCCAACAGTTCCTGGAGGCACTGGTTTGCAGTCCAAAAGTCTTTTGAAAACCATTAGTAACACGGTGCAGAAACTGGCGGAAGCTTCTCCGGTGGAATGATCTGTTGTAGACTAGATAGAATTTTCTTCTGGTGGCCAGCAAGGGTGATGCCCATTCGAAGGAGATCTCTGAAAGGGAAACAAGAGGATTACTCAATATGCATTCAATTTATGAGCCCAAATAACAATTCCTCTGTCCCTAATCAACCCCAGCCTGCCTTCCATATCAAGCTTTCTCTACTGCCCCCTATGTCCTGTTTGAATAACTATAGCCACCCCCCCCCCCCCTCTTACCTCCTCTACTGCCTTGTCATTGCATATTACTTGCAGTATAGTTAGACATTATGAACATATCAAAGACAGAGCTTCTGTACCCTCTAATTTGGCAAGAAAGTCGCTATTTTACAGCCTGTGACCTTGTCACAGGGCCCCGATGCACTCGGCACTTCAGTACCCTGTTGGAGGAGTCACTCTTAGGGAATGCCCAAAAACCAGCCTACTGAATCGGTGAAGATTGAGTGCTTATGGGAACTGTTGCCTATGAGGGCATGTTCACGTTATAGGAGAGTAACGTAAGGCGCCCTTTGTAGACTTCAGTTCGCATGGGCCCTCCGCTTTCACAGTTCGAGTGGTTGGCTCTCAGGGCCTTTTAGGACTACATTCTGTGAGTGTAGGGGCGGGCCTATGGGGGGCTTAGACAGGTTTTTGGGTGGCCAATTTTAGGTTTGATGTGCATCCAAACAAGTGACTGCAGAGGAGGTTTCCTATTAACTAGAAGCAGGTAGGCTGGATGACCCAGTCTGCAGCTTCAGAATCTGACTTGAGGTTATTGGAGTAACAGAGACAGTTTGTTATTCAGACACTGATAAAAACATTTCCTTGCTTGGATGACATACTCTGTGGTGATCTGCCGCACTCGGCTGAAGGTGGTAAATCCGGCGCTCCTGAAACCCTCTTCGTAACGACCCATCTTGATGGCGTGCAACCACTCGCCCACCGTGGCAAAGGAGGAGTAGTGGGGTGTGCGCTGGTCCAGGAGGGGCTGCTGCGACGACCTGCCAGGGGCAAGGGGGGGAGGGGGAGAGAAGATCCATGGTGGTCAGAAATGCTGCAGAAACACAACTGACCCTCCCCCAAAGTCCAAGGACAATGTCTCTGCTCTGCACAACTGATCCTATGCACCACAGTCATGGCCTTATTTTAAGTAAGATTTTGATTGGACATTTTTACAAAAGGGTGCAGTGGGCGGGTCAATTTTATACCACCAATTTAATAAATTTAGAATAGTCAGCCTTTGTGTTACAAATCAGTTGGTGAAGTTAACTGGACATACCAATCAAAATCGTACTGCCTATGGCCAAAAATTTGTGAAAATACAGTAACCTCACAAAAGTGAGTACACCCCACACATTTTTGTAAATATTCTATAATATCTTTTCATGTGACATCACTGAAGAAATGACACTTTGCTACAATGTAAAGTAGTGAGTGTACAGCTTGTATAACAGTGTAAATTTGCTGTCCCCTCAAAATAACTCAACACACAGCCATTAATGTCTAAACCGCTGGCAACAAAAGTGAGTACACCCCTAAGTGAAAATGTCCAAATTGGGCCCAAAGTGTCAATATTTTGTGTGGCCACCATTATTTTCCAGCACTGCCTTAACCCTCTTGGGCATTGAGTTCACCAGAGCTTCACAGGTCACCCCTGGAGTCCTCTTCCACGCCTCCATGATGACATCACAGAGCTGGTGGATGTTAGAGACCTTGCGCTCCTCCACCTTCCATTTCAGGATGTCCCTCAGATGCTCAATAGGATTTAGGTCTGGAGACATGCTTGGCCAGTCCATCACCTTTACCCTCAGCTTCTTTAGCAAGGCAGTGGTCATCTTGGAGGTGTGTTTGGGGTCGTTATCATGTTGGAATACTGCCCTGCGGCCCAGTCTCAGAAGGGAGGGGATCATGCTCTGCTTCAGTATGTCACAGTACATGTTGGCATTCATGGTTCCCTCAATGAACTGTAGCTCCCCAGTGCCGGTGTCTTATCGAATTCAGTCCCCTATCATATAGTGTCCTACCTGTACTGCGCAGGCGCAGTACGGAGGACAAAAGAGACTCCGAAAGTCTCCGAAGTTCAACAGCTGATCGTCAGCTGTACACGGCGCCTGCGCATTTATTCTTACCCTATGTCCAGGATCATTCCCTACTATCCAAGTGGACATAGAGTTAGAATAAATATTTGCCGAGCGCAGCGAGGCCGTGCCCGAAGCGTGGCGAGCGAAGCGAGCCCGCGAGGGGCCCTCTTACACTGCCATCGCTAACAGGTGCCCGAGCGCCGTGTACAGCTGATGGTCAGCTGATCAACTTCGGGCATTTTCGGCATCTCCTGCTCCTCCGTACTGCGCAGGCGCTGCGCCTGCGCAGTACGAGGCGGACACTATCTGATACGAGGACACTATATGGCAGAACACCGGCAGCACATATGCAGCCCCAGTGTCTTGCCTACAGTCATGCTTGACTGTAGAGAAGACACACTTGTCTTTGTACTCCTCACCTGGTTACCACCACACACGCTTGACACCATCTGAACCAAATAAGTTTATCTTGGTCTCATCAGATCACAGGACATGGTTCCAGTAATCCATGTCCTTTGCCTGCTTGTCTTTAGCAAACTGTTTGCAGGCTTTCTTGTGTATCATCTTTAGAAGAGGCTTCCTTATGGGAAGACAGCCATGCAGACCAATTTGATGCAGTGTGCGGCGTATGGTCTGAGCGCTGACAGGCTGACCCCACACCCCTTCAACCTCTGCAGCAATGCTGGCAGCACCCATATGTCTATTTCCCAAAGACAACCTCTGGATATGACGCTGAGCAGATGCACTCAACTTCTTTAGTCGACCATGGCGAGGTCTGTTCTGAGTGGAACCTGTCCTGTTAAACCGCTGTATGGTCTTGGCCACCATGCTACAGCTCAGTTTCAGGGTCTTGGCAATCTTCTTATAGCCTAGGCCATTTTTATGTAGAGCAACATTTTTTTTTTCAGATCATCAGAGTTCTTTGCCATGAGGTGCCATGTTGAACTTCCAGTGACCAGTATGAGAGTGAGAGCGATAAAACCAAAATTTAACACACCTGCTCCCCATTCACACCTGAGACCTTGTAACACTAACGAGTCACATGATACCGGGGGTGGCTGATTGTGCCCAATTTGGACATTTTCACTTAGGGGTGTACTCACTTTTGTTGCCAGCGGTTTAGACATTAATGGCTGTGTGTTGAGTTATTTTGAGGGGACAGCAAATTTACACTGTTATACAAGCTGTACACTCACTACTTTACATTGTAGCAAAGTGTTGTCACATGAAAAGATAGAATAAAATGTTTACAAAAATGTGAGGGGTGTACTCACTTTTGTGGGATACCGTAGATGTAAAGAGGATACAGGCAGCACAGGATACTATGGAGGCTGAAGGGTTAAGCCCATCAAATATGTCTCATATGTATAAAATATATAACAGTAATGAACATGTAGACACTGGAAATCGTTAGATTAACGGTTCCCCATGCGGAGATATCATTAATCTAGGGTCTACTTAAGAACTAGGATCGTGCAGCTGCTAGTTCTATGACTGCATGGAGTCACTGATGGCTGCTGGTCCACATTTAATGATCTGGAACCAAATCAGTGTGACTGGCGGCCCAGAATGATGATCCCATGAGGGGTGTTTATAAACAAACCCTGCCGACTCCAGCATAGAGAAGTACATTGACAGCTGAGACAAACAGGCTGCTGCTGTCAGTGAGCGGGAAAAAAAAGTTTAACATATGATTTCCAATAAAAATAGCAAATACATTTAGGGGTGGTCACGGGACCATTTGGTCATTTGTCTCCCGAAGAAGAGGGCTGGGGGTGGAGATTGAAGGGGATGTCGCAGATCCTAGGAGACTCTGTGTTCCCATACTGTAGGTGGAGACATGCAGGAGTCCCTGTCACCCAACCATGGGCATGGCAGCTAACATCAACAGTCCTAGAGGACCATGCATTCTCATGCCAGAGGAAGGGTTGTGCAGGAGTCACTGAAACTGGAGGGGGCATGGCCACGGACGTCAATGGTCCTAGAGGACCTTGGGGGCATGACAGCTGATGTCAATAGACCTAGAAGATCATGCATGCTCAGGCTGTAGGCTGGGACGTTTAGGAGCCACTGTCACTGAAACTCGAGTGGGGCATAACAGCTGAATACAATGGCCATAGAGGACGTTGGGGGCATGACAGCTGATGTCCATGGACCTAGAAAACTTTGTGTTATTGGACTGTAGACAGGGACAAGCAGGAGCCACTGGCACTCAACCATTGGCTTGGCAACAGCCCTAGAGGACCTTGTATTTTTGAGCTGTAAGCTGGGATGTGCAGGAGCCGCTATCACTGAAACTGAAGGGTACATGGCTGCTGACGTCAACGGTCCTAGAGGACATTGGGGGTATGACAGCTGATGTCAATGGGCCTAGAATACTTTGTGTTCCCGGACTGTAGGCGGGGACATGCAGGAGCCACCGTCCCTCAACTATGGGCATTGCAGCCAACATCAAAAGCCCTAGAGGACCATGAATTCCCAGGCTGTCGGCTGGGATATGCAGGAGCCACTGTCACTGAAACTGGAGGAGGCATGGCAGCTGACGTCAATGGCCCTAGAGGACGTTGGGAGCATGACAGCTGATGTCAATGGACCTAGAGGACGTTGGGAGCATGACAGCTGAGGTCAATGGACCTAGGAAACTTTATGTTCCTAGACTGTAGGCAGGGATATGCAGGACCCACTGTCTCTAAACCATGCGATTGGCAGCTATCAACAGCCCTAGAGTATCTTGTGTTCTCAAGTTGTACATTGGATGTGTGGGAGTCACTGTCGATTAAACCATGGGCATAGCAGCTGACCTCAATGGTCCTAGAGCAGCTTATATTTTCAGGCTGCAGGCTGAGACATGCAGAAGCCGGTGTCACTGAAACTAGAGGGGGCATAGAGTAGTAGCTGACGCCAATGATCCTAGAGAAACTTATATTCTCAGGCTGTAGGCTGGGACATGCAGGAGCCACTGTCACTGAAACTGGAGGGGGCATGGCAGCTCACGTCAATGGCCCTAAAGGACGTTGGAGGCATGACAGCTGATGTCAATGGACCTAGAAAACATTGTGCTATTGGACAGTAGACAGGGACATGCAGGAGCCACAGGCACTCAACCATTGACTTCCCAACAGCCCTAGAGGACCTTGCATTCTTAGGGTGTAGGCAGGGAAGTGCAGGAGCCACTGGCACCCAACCATGGGCATTGTGGCCAACAGAAAAAGCCCTAGAGGACCTTGCAGAAGCCGCTGTCACTGAAACTGGAGGAAGCATGGAAGCTAATGTCAAGAGACCTAGGAAACTGTGTTCATGGACTTTCGGTGGGACATGCAGGAGCCACTGTCACTCAACTATGGGCTTGGAAGCTAACATCATGGAGGACCTTGCATTCTGGAGCTGTAGGCAGGAATATGCAGGAGCCACTGTCACTCAACTATGGGTTTGGAAGCTAACATCATGGAGGACCTTGCATTCTGGAGCTGTAGGCAAGAATATGCAGGAGCCACTGTCACTCAACTATGGGCTTGGAAGCTAACATCATGGAGGACCTTGCATTCTGGAGCTATAGGCAGGAATATGCAGGAGCTGCTGTCACACAAATCGGAGGGGAACGTGGCTGCTGTAATCTGATTTTGGGACTACTTACATGACGCCATGTCAGATCGGCTTCCCGTAATTCCCAAATCAGAGGAACAAACGCCAACTGACCACACGAGGAACGGATCTGCTTCCATGCCAGGCATGGTCAGTAATAAAACAGGAAGGGGTTATTTGCTTTGGTTTCTGGCAGGATCACCAGGTAAGTTATGGTTTTAGAAGATGAGAATGAGGATCTTGTACTGGGATTACAGAGAGGAGAAGACTCGTCCCCAAGTTTTTAACCAAAGGGATAATAAATTTTAACTAAGAACAACGGAGGCCCCCAGCGATATACTTCGTCGGGCGTCTTTGTTACATGAGACGTATTTGATGAAGACTTTCACATTTTCAATGTTTAACCTCTAAAGCATCCGATGCAGCAAACTTCCTGCACAGTCCTCCTCTTCCTCCGTCCTTCATGTACAGGATAGATCTGCCCGGGCCGGAGTCTGTTAATTAGGAAGACGAGTGCACAATAATCCCATTATCTCTCCCCGCTACGCCCCGTCCTTTCCATGGCGGCTTCCTCTCTGCCGCATTCTAACCTCTGAACTCCGACCTCAGCCCTGGAGAGCAATGCTCCCGCAATCAGTCTCACTTCCCCCGCTTCGCATAACCCCCCCCTCTCAGTGCTGCACTCCAGCAAGAGCCTCATAGGGAAAGACTACTATTAATATGTGATTTTATTATCTACTTATCTATTGCAACAGATAAAAACATTCTGAAAAGATTACAAGTTTTGGACGTAGTTTTGGAGATGATTTAGACCGTTTGCCGTGTTATTACTGCTGTCTGTGTCCCCGCTGGAGAGATTCACCCTCTCTTTGTGTCCTGGTGTCACCGGCACAGAAAGTGAAATCCAAACACCAAACAGAAATAGAGGGGAAAACTTCCAACGGGGACAACTGCGAGGGGAGATTTCATCTCTCTTCCTGTTGTGACTCCAGGAAAGGAAGTAAAGGATGTCCTTGTAAAACATAGTATTGAAAATATAAAAACGTATAAAATATTATTAAATATTACTATAAAATATAATATAATTATAATATACGCTATTAAATCATTTCATTTATAATAATTATTTATAATTAAAAATAATACATTTGCTACAATAATTGTTACTTTTGATAACTAAATAATTATATTATTAGAATGATATTATATTAGAATTATATAATTCAACATCTGATGATAATTTAATAATATTATATTAATTATATTATATATAAAATATAAAAATAATAATTTGCTAAAAGAATTGTTCCTTTTGATAACTATTATATTATAATTATATTATAATCCTATAATTCAATATTTAATAATAATTTAATAAAGCTGTATTATATTAATTTCATTATATAAAAATAATTAGCTATAATAATTGTTACTTTTGATAACTATATAATTGTATTATAATTATATAATTCAACATTTAATGATAATTTAATATTATATTATTGATATTATATGTAAAATATAAAATATTTTGCTAAAATAATTGTTCCCTTTGATAACTATTATATTATAATTATATTATAATCCTATAATTCAATATTTAATTATAATTTAATAAAATTATATTATATTAATTTCATTATATAAAAATAATTTGCTAAAATAATTGTTACTTTTGATAACTATATAATTATTTTATTAGAATTATATTACATTAGAATTATATAATTCAACATTTAATAATTTAAAAATATTATATTAATTGTGATTGCGATTGGTTCTGTTATGTGCACTTTACACATCTGTAATTTCAGTTCTTCTTTATTGTTTTTATGTTGTAAAATCAAAATAGACACCTTTAAAAAAAAAATATTATAAATAAAAATATTAATTTGCTAAAATAATTGTTCCTTTTGATAGCTATTATTTTATAATTATATTATAATCCTATAATTCAATATTTAATAACAATTTAATAAAATGATATTATATTAATTTCATTATATAAAAATAATTTGCTAAAATAATTGTTCCTTTTTGATAACGATTATAATTATATTATTATAGTTATATTATAATCCTATAATTCAATATTTAATAACATTTTAATAAAATGATATTATATTAATTTCATTATATAAAAATAATTTGCTAAAATAATTGTTCCTTTTTGATAACGATTATAATTATATTATTATAGTTATATTATAATCCTATAATTCAATATTTAATAACATTTTAATAAAATGATATTATATTAATTTCATTATATAAAAATAATTTGCTAAAATAATTGTTCCTTTTTGATAACAATTATAATTATATTATTGTAGTTATATTATAATACTATAATTCAATATTTAATAATAATTTAATAAAATGATATATATTAATTTCATTATATAAAAATGATTTGCTAAAATAATTGTTCCTTTTGATAACAATTATAATTACGGTATATTACTATAGTTATATTATAATCCTATAATTCAATATTTAATAATAATTTAATAAAATTATATTATATTAATTTCATTATATAAAAATAATTTGCTAAAATAATTGTTCCTTTTGGCAACGATTACAATTATATTATTATAGTTATATTATAATCCTATAATTCAATATTTAATAATGTTATATTAATTATATATTAATTATATTTTAAAAAATATAAAATGCTGAATTAAATTTGTTAGCAGGAACATCTTTATTTTTACTCTGTCTTCACTTCCTTCGACATTCCCTTTGCAGCTGCCATGTGACTGTGACTCTCATTTTCTGAGCCTGACATTATTTTCTCAGGCATCACAAAACACCTGATGTTTACCTATCTATTTGTGGCCTGCACCCATCCCCCACCACCACCACCATTTTTTTGGGGTCTAAAAAACAAGTTTTGTCCTTATTCTTGTCATACACAACAGGACAAGTCCTTAAACTTTAAAGGGAACCCGTCACACATACATAACAATGCCTGCAATAATATTTCAAAGGACACAGCCTATCAATTCACAAGGAACCAGTGATTAGGATAAGTAGGACTCATTTTTATAGTGACCCACGTCGAGAACAAGGCCGTCTCTGTCATGTATGGATGACAGGTTCTCTTGTCTTTCATAGTTAAACCCTTGACTTGACCCCTTGGCCTCCAGGCACCCACTCACCCCGGCTGTTCCCTGGTGGTGATTTTCAGACTGGCGGGGTTGCGGATGAGCTTGTCGAGTGCGCTGACGATTTCCGCGAAGCGGGGGCGGGAGGCCCTGTCCCGTTGCCAGCAGTCCAGCATGAGTTGATGCAGCGCGGAGGGGCAGTCGGGTGGGGCGGGGAGCCGGTAGTCCTGCTCTACGGCGTTGATCACCTAGAGAGACACAGACACGAGAACTATATGTAGGACCCTATATGTGGTGACCTTTTACGAGGAGAACACAAGCAGTAGAGGGGAACTCACGTCTTGGTTGGACATGTCCCAGTATGGCCGCTCTCCGAAGGACATGACTTCCCACATGACGATGCCGTAGCCCCAGACGTCGCTGGCGGAGGTAAACTTGCGGAAGGCGATGGCTTCTGGCGCTGTCCAGCGAATCGGTATTTTGCCACCCTAAGAAGAGACAGATGTAGATGTCTTAATGACCCTTCTGCGCTTTCTACTCATTTCCTTCTAGATGATAACGGGGCCTCAGACAGTCTAACTGACAGGGCCCCACCCAAAAGCAGACCCCTGCCAGGCTCGGGTCCCCTTCTGTCCCTAACAAAAAACATGGTAATGCAAACTATCTGCACCATGTCATTTCAGCTATGGGTGGTGTTTGGTGTGCTGAGTCACTCACTGACTTTCTATTATATCTTAATCTTGAGAACTCTAAAAGGCAAGGTGCCCTTGCTGTAGTTCCTGGTTCTGTTCCTGTCCACCAGGAAGTTTTGGGTAAAAATACCACCTTTGTGTGTATTACTTTTACATTCTTCAGAATATAAGATAAAAAAAAAATCTAATAGGGATGGTGTGAACCCCTTATAATGGGCACAGCAGGTGTACAGACCCGAGAACTAAGCGCATGGATGGTAAGAACCCCTCATAATGGGCACAGCGTTTGTACAAACTGAGGAACTCAGCACAGGGATGGTGCAAACTCCTTATAATGGGCACAGCAGGTGTACAGACCCAGGAACTCAGCACAGGGATGGTGGGAACCCCTCATAATGGACACAGGGATGGTGGGAAGCCCTCATAATGGGCACAACAGGTGTACAGACTGAGGAACTAAGCACGGGGATCGTGGGAACCTCTCATAATGGACACAGCAAGTGTACACTCGGGAACTCCGCACAGGGATGGTGGGAACCCCTCATAATGGGCACAGCAGGTGTACAGACCTAGGAACTCAGCACAGGGATGGTGGGAACCCCTCATAATGGGCACAGCAGGTGTACAGACCCGGGAACTCAGCACAGGGATGGTGTGAACCCCTCATAATGGGCACAGCAGGTGTACAGACCCAGGAACTCAGCACAGGGATGGTGTGAACCCCTCATAATGGGCACAGCAGGTGTACAGACCTAGGAACTCAGCACAGGGATAGTGGGAACCCCTCATAATGGGCACAGCAGGTCTACAGACCTGGGAACTCAGCAGAGGGATGGTGGGAACCCCTCATAATGGGCACAGTAGGTGTACAGAACCAGGAACTAACTGCAGGGTCCTCCCTAGTATAGTCCCAGAGAGACAGAAGAGATTGTCAGAGGAGTTAACTCTCCAGTATCCACCAAAACAAGGGTCTTGGATGGAAGCGATATCCTATATCGTATTCTAATGGCGGTCCCCTTATTTTGGTTGTAATGCCCCAAACCTCTCCAAAGCTAATACCTACCAGACAGGACGTATATGTTGGGTCGGTGGATCCTTCCTGCAGGAACCTGGACAAGCCAAAATCAGACACTTTGCACACCAGGTTGCTGTTCACCAGAATGTTCCGTGCTGCCAGGTCCCGGTGGACATAATTCATCTCTGCTAGGTAACGCATGCCAGAAGCGATCCCACGCAACATCCCTACCAATTGGATAGGCGTGAACTGTCCATCATTCGCCTGTCAGGGACAAGACAGTGAACGCAAAATTTAAACATATACAAGACCAGTTTCCCCCATTATACTATATAGGAACTGTAGTGGCAAATATTGGTGTAGAACATCTAGCTTGACCCAATTCATTCATCAGCAAGATCAGAAGTAGATTTAATATTCAATAAGTTATAAACTGGGTCTCCACCATCACACAATCATCCATGACACCTTCCACCATTACCCCATTCTCTAGCACCCCTTCCTCCATCATCATATCTTTCACCATCACACCTTCATTCATCACCCTTTTCACCATAATTCCAACACACCTTCCTTCATCACATCACTCTGTTCTCCAGGACCCCTTTCACTATCATCACACAATTGTCCACCGACCCTTCCTCCATCACACATTTCTCCATCAAATTTCCCCACCAACACCACATACTATATCATTCCATCCAGCATCACCACATTTTCCAGCACCTCTTTCAACATCATCACATTCTCATCACATCTTTCTTCATCACTCCTTTTACCATCACCCCTTTAAACATTGAATACCTACCATCACCCACTATCTTCATCATATCATTGTCCATCACCACTTCCAACATCAACCACCTACCATCACCCCTCCCTCCATCATATCTTTGTCCATTACCACTTCCAACATCAACCACCTACCATCACCCCTCCCTCCATCATATCATTGTCCATCACCACTTCCAACATCAACCACCTACCATCCCCCCCTCCCTCCATCATATCATTGTCCATTACCACTTCCAACATCAACCACCTACCATCACCCCCTCCCTCCTTCATATCATTGTCTATTACCACTTCCAACATCAACCAACTAGCATCACCCCTCCCTCCATCATATCATTGTCCATCACCACTTCCAACATCAACCACCTATCATCACCCCTCCCTCCATCATATCACTGTCCATCACCACTTCCAACATCAACCACCTACCATCACCCCTCCCTCCATCATACCATTATCCATCAGCACTTTTTTTTAATCAAAGAACGTTTATTGAGCATATAAAGTATATTAACATTCGTTTGAAAAAGTGCAACAGGCACTACATACAGAACGGTCTTGTTGACATACATAGCGTCTCGACAGATATCAGCAAAAATGCTAGCAGATTACAGTCTCTTGGGTAGCCTGACAATGTGAGCCCGCCGGGGGGAGACGGGAGGATCCCGAGGCGAACCAGAGGAGTGGTCGGGGAAGAATATGTCTAATCCTCTGCGTTGCAGGTGGAGGTATCTTCCAGCCATCTATCCCATATTTTATGGTACTTGTTTGGGCAGCTTCTGTTAATGTACAGCGCTTTTTTGTAGGGGAGGGTGTTGTTGACAGCTCTGATCCATTGCTGCAGTGTAGGGGGGGCCCCCCTCATCCACAACTTGGCGATCTGCAGGCTGGCCAAGAATAATGTTTCTTGTAGGAATATGTTTAAGTATTTCTCGCCTTCAGAGAGTGAGAGGAGCCCCAACACACACTGTCGGGGGCATACGGTCAGTGGGGAGCCCATGCGGTCGTGGAGGAAACGAACCACCTGGGTCCAGTATTCCTGTATGGACGCACAGGTCCAAAGTAGGTGGTAGAAGGAGCTGTTGGGGTGGTCCCATCTGGGACAGTTGGGGTTTTGCCCCGGTCTATATTTGGAGATGCGGTGGGGCGTCAGATACGACCTATGGAGGATGTAGAGGTGGGTGAGGCGGTCAGATAGCTTAGGGGATACGGTTCTGCAGGTGGCAAGTGCCTCTTCCCAATCATCCATCAGCACTTCTAATATCGACCACCTACCATCACTCCTCCCTCCATTAAACCATTATCCATCAGCACTTTCAACATCACATTTTCCTTCATCACCCCTCCCTCCATCATATCATTATCCATCACCACTTCCAACATCACCCCTCCCTCCATCATATTATTATCCATCACCACTTCCAACATCACTCCTCCCTCCATCATACTATTGTCCATCACCACTTTCAACATCAACCACCTACTATCACCCCTCCCTCCATCATAACATTATCCATCACTGCTTCCAATATCGACCACCCACCATACTATTATCCATCACCAACCACCTACCATCACCCCTTCCTCCATCATCCCTTCCACTATTGCACCATTGTACAGCATACAGCGTCTGTCTTCCACTTGTCATTCACATATATCCTCTAATACCCTTCTAATTTTATCATATAATTTCATATTTCTCTCTAGAATAAGTTTTTAAACAAAAAACAGCCTTGCCAAAACACAAATTCGAAATATATTCAGCAGCTCTGGCTGTGGAAGTTTACATACCCTAAGGAAGGAGTCCAGGGCACCGTTCTCCATGTACTCAGTGATAATCATGACAGGGCAGTTGTTGGTTATGACCCCCTCAAGGTGGATGATATTAGGATGGTGAAACTGCCCCATGATGCTGGCTTCGCTCAGAAACTCCCGCCGCTGACGTTCTGTGTAACCGCCCTTTAGCGTTTTGATAGCCACATAGTTTTCCTTTTTCCCGGGAACTTTCAGGCGGCCGCGACACACTTCCCCAAACTCACCTGCCAGAGAGGAAAGGTTATTAGAAGTACAGAAAGCCTGGCTGTTACCAGATAACCAACACCCACCCAAAAATGCTGAACTTTCATTCCTTTAGATACTTAGGTATTAGTGGTGGTAGGAGTGATGTAAGGAAACCTAACTAAAATGCTCCCTCTATCTCTCTACATTTTCAGTCTGCTTCTAGGTTTTTTTCAAATCCACCATAATACATCATAATTCAAGAAACAACCTCCACCATCCCCATCTCTGGTGCTCACCAACTCCGATGACCTAGAACGTGTCTTCTGTAAACACCATATAGATCTATGACCCCAATACTTCACACCTTCACCCATCTCCTACATATTCTCCAACCTCCCCTTTGGCTATATACACTTCCTATTTAACCATTGGTGACCTAATTGTGCCCAATTTAACCTCTCAACAAGAAAACATCATAATTCAAGGAGCAACCTCCACAATCCTGATCTTTGGTACTGACCAACTTCAATGACCAAGAATGTGGCTTCTGTACACACCATATGGATTCATGGCCCTGCTCCTTCCTACCTTCACTAATCTCTTACACAACCTTCTCTTTGGGCAGTTACATTTCTTATTTAACCTTTGATGACCTTATTGAACCCAGTTTAAACAATCTCCACCATCCCCAATCTTTGGTACTCAATAGCTATGATAACCTGGAATGTGTCTTCTGTACAGCTAATAGATTCATAGCCCAGCTCCTTCACATGTTCACTCAATTCCTGCGTATTTTCCACCACAAAATTCTCTTTGGTTATTTACACTTTCCACTTAACCTATAATGACCTAATTCTGCTCGATTTAATCTATCAACAAACATCATCCATCATCCATCATAATCAAAAGGAACAGCCATCTACCATCCCGACCTTTGGCACTCACCAACTCCGACGACCTAGAATGTTTCCTCTGTACACCCCATATAGTTATTAATGGCCCTGCTCCTTCCTACGTTTACATCTCCACCACAACCTTCTCTTTGGTTAAACACATTTCTTACTTAACCTATGATGACCTAACTTTGCTAAATTTAATCTATCAACAAACAACATCCATCATAATCAATGGAACAACCTCTACCATCCCCACCTTTGGTACTCATCAGCTCCGATGGCCTAGAATGTGTCTACTGTATACAACATATAGATTCATGGTCCTGCCGCCCATCTCCTACACAACCTTCTCTTTGGTCATTTATACTTCTTATTTAAACTTTCATGACCTACTATAATTGTGCCTAGTTTAATCCCCCACCAAAAAAATCCACCATCACCAATCTTTGGTCCTCACCAGCTCCGATGACCTCCTCAATTTTCACGTATGAAGCGTCAATCTCCTTGGCAAATTCCCTCACGGCCTCGTTGGGGTCTTCATAGGTGAAGGGGTCAATGTACAACTTCGTGCCTGAAACAGATAAATCAGTAAATAAGCCGTACAAAAAAAACACACGGGATTACTACCACCCAGGAGGTATACACAAGACCCATTGAGTCATATATTTAGTTGGACTGAAAGACTTTGCACAGTTTGCCTCTCATCTGTATCTTTAAAGGAAAACATAAGCTGTTTAAGTATGTAATTTTTTTCAATTTTGGGTTTAAAAAAGGCTTTCCAAGCCAACTAGATGAGGACACTGAAGGAATACGTAAGTTAATCTTTTAACAGATTAGCTGTTTCTTCTAACTTACTGTGCCCAATGAGATACTGGCCCGGTTTGTCGCAGTACTCTGGCTCTTTGTGGCTTCCATGTTTCCTGTGTGCAAAGAGAGATAGAAAAAAAAAAATTGTTTATGGCAATGAAAAATTTTTTGCATCTGCATGAGCTTATCAGAAAGTGGGTGAGGTGGCTTCACCTTTGAGGTCTGCACCCCAAATTCCTCACACTTAGGTGACAATGTGATGGAAGAAAGGGCTGCATTTCGGGGGCACTTACCTTACACACACTACCGCAATGATGATAACCACGATCACCAGGATTGCCCCCACACCAGCCGTCCCAGCAATTAGTTCCACCTGAGGCTGAGCTTTCTCTGGGTCTAAAACAAAATATAACATGTCAGCCATAATGTTACAAAGCCGATATATTTAAGTATAGAGCACATGAATATCAGGGCTAGGCAGATATATGTATATCGCAGTGGTGCTATCTGGGTGTACGTTGCCCCTTCCCCTGCACTCACTCTGTGAAAGTGTTCGAAAGAGGACATCTCCGCTAAACGCCCCGTACCCGGCTTCTGTCCTCGCCCGCACTTGTACCACATATACCGTCCCTGTGCGGAGTCCAACCAGGCGTGCCTCGCTGCCAGGGGTCTTCAGAAACATGGTGATGGGCTTTTCCTGATCCTGAGGAAGAGAGAAGGGGATTATTATTGCCACCAAATACACGTCCTAAGGAAAGACAGGTCCTTCTAAGAAAGACAGGTCATCCTAAGGAGAGAGGAGAGACAGGTCATTCTAAGGAAAGACGGGTCATCCTAAGTAAAGAAAGGCCATCCTAAAAAAAGATAGGTCATCTCAGGACAGATCCTCCTGATCACAGTACCAGGAGGAGATTGTATAAACTGGGCTCAATAAGGTCATCAAAGGTTAAATAAGAAGTGTAATTGCCCAAAGAGAAGGTTGTGTAAGAGATTATTGAACGTAGGAAGGAGCAGGGCCATGAATCCATCTGGTGTGTACAGAAGCCACATTCTTGAAGTTGGTGAGTACCAAAGATCAGGATAGTGGGGGTTGTTCCTTGAATTATGATGTTTTCATGTTTGTTGAGAGGTTAAATTGGGCACAATTAGGTCATCGATGGTTAAATAGGAAGTGTACATAGCCAAAGAGGAGGTTGGAGAATATGTAGGAGATGGGTGAAGGTGTGAAGTATTGGTGTCATAGATCTATATGGTGTTTACAGAAGACACGTTCTAGGTCATCGGAGTTGGTGAGCACCAGAGATGGGAATGGTGGAGGTTGTTCCTTGAATTATGACGTATTATGATGGATGTGAAGAAAACCTAGAAGAAGACTGCAAATATAGAGAGCTAGAGGGAGCATTTTAGTTAGGTTTCTTCACATCACTCCTACCACCACTAATACCCAAGTATCTAAAAGAATGAAAGTTCAGCATTTTTGGGTGGGTGTTGGTTATCTGGTAACAGCTAGGCTTTCTGTACTTCTAATAACCTTTCCTCTCTGGCAGGTGAGTTTGGGGAAGTGTGTCGCGGCCGCCTGAAAGTTCCCGGGAAAAAGGAAAATTATGTGGGTATCAAAAC
>JBBHAA010002355.1:0-142151 GCA_037953035.1 Aquarana catesbeiana
TACAGTGACCTACCTGACCCCACCTGACCATTACACTGACCTGCCTGACACCTACACTAACCTACACTGACCCCTACACTGACCCACCTGATCATTACACTGACCTATGTGACACCTACACTGACCTATGTGACACCTACACTGACCTACGCGACACCTACACTGACTACGTGACATCTAGAGTGACCTACGTGACATCTACCCCTGACCTACGTGACACCTACCCTGACCTACGTGACACCTACCCTGACCATACGTGACACCTACACTGACCTACGTGACACCTACACTGACCTACGTGACACCTACAGTGACCTACCTGACACCTACAGTGACCTACGTGACACCTACACTGACCTACGTGACATCTACAGTGACCTACCTGACACCTACACTGACCTACCTGACATCTACAGTGACTTACGTGACTATTACACTGACACATACACTCACCCACCTACCTGACACCTACACTGACCCCCTTCCTGACACCTACCTGACACATACTTACACCTACACTGAACCCCCTTCCTGACACCTACCTGACACATACACTGACACATACACAGACCCCCAATGACTTCTACTTCCTGCACTACTCACCCCCCCTCCCCTCCCCCACACAGCTCGGTGCAGATCCATCCTCTCCTTACCTCTGCTCTTCGTGGCTTCATTAAACATTGTCAGGCTCCCCTCAGCACTGGGTGTGCAGAATTGCTTAGGAGTCCCCTCCAGTGCCATCCACCCGTTCCATGATCTCCCCGCCGGGGCCAGGCCAGCATCATCCACCCGCTCCATGGTGTCCCCGCTGGGCGGGAGGTCAGCTAACAGACACTGCACCTCCAATGCTCCCATCTCCACCAAGCCCCGCCCCTCCGCTCCGCTACACACAGCACCACCCCAGAGGGACAGGCTGAAGCAAAGGAATCCCGGAGCAGCTCTGAGAGTTTTTTATTGTGTGAGGAGGTGTCACAGCGCAGCGTGGTGCTCAGCGGGACACATGGTGATTGGTGGCGGCACACAACAGATGTGTTCCTGACACTGAATGGGGCGAGCGATCAGGAGAGGAGAGCCAGCTCACACACGCCTGGAGCTTCCCCAGGACAGAGGCCGTGGTTGCGCCCTAGGCGGCTGCCTACTTCGCCTAGTGGTAGCGCCGGCCCTGGATTTGGGGTACATTGGATATAAAGATGTATATACATCTTTATGGGACAACAAGCACGACCCTGGTAAAGAAACATTGTGGAATACTTACCTTTCTAAATATTTGTTAGGTGAAATGTCAGCTCTCTTGAACATCTGGGGTACTGCTGCTCTCTGATCCCTGCAGATGTGTGCATTAGCCTCCCAGGTGTTGTGGTACCTCCCAGAGACTGCTGTCTTCTAGTGATATAGTTATCATTGGACGGGATCCCCCCCAATGGGGGATACACCCTCCTACACACTGAAGTATAAGAATATTGTTTTTCTTCTCCCCCAGGTCTCCTATGGATGGTCGGGGTCCGGTCTGCCTTTCCAAATATGGTGTATGTGAAGAAGGGGTCAGACTTTGGTCTTTGTGACATGAAGTGTCCTCAGAGGTCTGTGTTCTTCAACTCTTCCCACCCTGTCAAATGAGCCTCGCCGAGGTCCACTGTGACAGCCTGAAGGTCGGAGGTCACCCGGAGCCCGATTCCAGCTGAACACGAGCAGCGGGTGCTGGAAGATGAGAGACCTCAGGAAGGAAGATTCCTGTGAATACATTGTTTGGTATCGCCCACACAATGGCCGGCATCAACTGCGCCATCTGAGCTCCACACACATCTCTGTACTAGGTAATTTACTTTCCTCAGGGGGAATTTGGTAGTAACCTCTATAGTTTATCTACTGTAGCTGAACAACTCCAGGCAAACTGTAATGATCAGCCTTGAACGTTCATCATCTGACCGTTGCTACTCAGCACTGCAGCTCAGACCCACATAGTACACACCTACCCTAATCATAGAAGTGTCCAAATAGACTGCTGGACGTTCTGCCTGATAAGTATATAAATCTGTTTCCTCATATTGCAGCTTACCAGTCGACTGGTAATCCTGCAAATGACTTATTTCCTCTCATCGGTTGGCCATACTTACTCATTTGTGGTATCTACAGAGCAGGCCATGGTTATCACACAAGGTGTACAAACATGTCTTCTTCTGTTCATCTCCATTAGGTGTAAAGAGGGGGGGGAGGAGTACTTTTCAAGGCACTGTATATCTATTCTAAGTTGAAGTAGTACTGATTAGCTACTACAACCTAATCATTTTCCCCATTGCTTGGGCATGAGTAATGCAGGGCTTGAGATAGAAGTAGACATGTTCAGAACAAAAAAAAAATTGTTTAGTTAAAGAGGGAGTTCCACCCAGGGGGGCCATCAAAAAAAAAAAAAAAAAAAGAAAAGTCAGCAGCTACAAATACTGCAGCTGCTGACTTTTTAATGGACACTTACCTGTACCTGGGTCCAGCGATGCGGGGGATCGAAGCCGCTCGTCTCCTCCTCCGCTCGTCGGCGCCAGCATTTCAACTGTGGGCGCCGGGCTGTGGCTTCACAGCCTGGCACCCACTGCGCACGCGCGCCGCGCGCCGTGATTGGCCGCTCAATCACCTGGGACCTGTAATGGGTCCCAGATGATTGACAGGAGGGGAGGGAGCAGAGCGGAGCCCTTCCTGTGCCGAGGGGGAAGTGATGTCACCAGCCCAGGCTAAGGAACAGGCAGACTACGAGGGACCACCTAGCAACAGGCATTTAGAGGTAAGTGAATAAAAAAAAAAAAAATATCCAAATGTTTTTTGTTTTTTTTTTTTTTTTTTTAGAATTTTTTTCCAGGTATTTTTGTTTTTTGGGTGGAACCCCACTTTAAATTTCATTTCAAATGATTTGTTAAGTTAGTAATTTCGCTTCTTTGCTGTAACTACATTAATTTCATTAATTTAATTTTTAAGTTTTGCTTATTTTGTTTTTGACTGGATTAGAATTTTTTCAATGGATTTGGACTTCGAATCGAAAATATCGAATTGATCCAAATTCATTGTGAGGAATAGCTAGTTCTATTCTATTTAAAGCAGGAGTCTTGCAAAAATTTTTTTTAAAAAGTCAGCAGCTACAAAATACTGTAGCTGCTGACTTTTAAAATAAGGACACTTACCTGTCCAGGGGTCCAGCGATGTCGGCACCCGAGACCGAACCGTCCCTTGGTCCACGGATGCTTCCCCACCATCTTCGGTAAGGGAATCAGAAAAAGAAGCCTTGTGGCTTCACTTCCCGGTTCCCTACTGTGCATGCGCGAGTCACGCTATGCAATCCGAATGGTCCCTGCTGTCTCTGGGACCCGTGTGTGTCCCAGCAGACAGCACGGGGGGACGGGAAGTGGCGTAGACTCCCGTGGGGAGTCTATGCCGAAAGTGGGTGCAAATACCTGTCTTAGACAGGTATCTGCACCCCCCTCCCCCCTGAAAGGTGCCAAATGTGACACCGGGGGGGGAGGGTTCTGAAAAGCGGAGGTTAAATTTTTGTGTGAACCTCCGCTTTAAAATTAGAATTTTGGAGGATGGTTATATTCTATTCTATTTTATTATATTATATTTTTTCTATTCTATTCTTTTATATTCTATTCTATTAAAATAATCAGAATTGTATACCTATTCTAATTCTCGCAATTATTCCAGATCCGGTTCTCATCTTCAACATCTCCAGTAACTTCAGCCGGTTGGGTGAGGAGATGGCGGTGAGTGTCCAGTTCTCTGGAGAAGAGAGCGCTGTGACCTGGGAGGTGGACGGGGATCCTCTCCCTGAAAGATACCGGCTGATAGATGACAATAGGACGCTGATTATCCCCAGTGTGCAGAGAGACGACGCCGAGAGGAGATTCCGGGTCAGGATCACAAACCCGGTCAGTGAGGAGATCCGGGAATACCGGCTGGAGATCAGAGGTGAGAGGGGCAATTACTGGGGTAATAATCTGATCTGTATAGAGAAAGCATCTTGGAATCGATATATGGAAAAAAAAAAATTGAACCAACATCATCAGCATTGACACAGCCCTCATAAATTCTGACTGTATTATGCTTAACCATTTCAGCCCCGGAAGGATTGACCCCCTTCCTGACCAGAGCACTTTTTGCGATTCAGCACTGCGTCGCTTTAACTGACATCACTGAATTAAACAAATTACAGACAAAATTTGTGAGGTTTGGGTGAATCCTTGTGACAGTTGTCCAACAAATTTTAAATAGACGCTTTAGCGTGATTGTGACACCAACTGGTAACATTGTAACATTGTGACATGTTGTCTCTCTTTCTCTGTTCTGCCTTCAATCAGGGATATTACAGGTCAGTGTAGAGTTTATGTATTATTCATGCAGAGACATGCTTTATATTGCATGGTCACGTACTGATACATTGTATATTTATTGTTGTGTAATCCTGCATACAGATATCTTCTATACATTGTATTTTTTTTTACAGAGACTGATTCATTGAATGGAAGATCAAGAGTACCTATCCTTGCTGCTGTGGTCTGTGTTGGGGTGATGACTTACCTTATCTATCAGGTGTGTAATCTTTCCATCTCTTCTATTTAATCACTGTGGTGTCCAGTGGCGTCTCCAGCTTTCATATTTTAGGGGGGCACAGGGACAAAAGTAAAAGTAAGGGGGCCAACTATAACATGCAATATTTTATATATATATATATATATATATATATATATTATATATATACATACACATATATACACAGTGTCTTAAAAAAGTATTGGTGGTTGCAGCCAAGTGGAAGGGAGGACAGAGTGGAGCAGCCAGGTGGGTGGAGGACAGAGTGGAGAAGCCAGGTGGAGGGGAGGACAGAATGGGGCAGCCAGGTGGAAGGGAGGACAGGGTGAAAACAGCCAGGTGGAGGGAAGGACAGGGTGAATGCAGCCAGGTGGAGGGGAGGACAGAGTGGAGCAGCCAGGTGGAGGGGAGGACAGAGTGGAGCAGCCAGGTGGAGGGGAGGACAGAGTGGAGCAGCCAGGTGGAGGGGAGGACAGAGTGGAGCGGCCAGGTGAAGGGGAGACAGAGTGGAGCAGCCAAGTGGGGGGAGGAAAGAGTGGAGCAGCCAGGTGGGGGGGTAGGACAGAGTAGAAGCAGCCAGGTGGAGGGGTTACACAGTCACACCAGTGATAAAGGCCTGTCCCTCTATGGAAGCCTTCATCCCTGGTCCCCACATATTTTCCATTAGCCCTTAATGTGGCCAATAGGAGCAGGGATTGCTGGGCGGGTGAAAGAGAGCCGCTTGGCTCGAGGAAGAGGAGCAGAGGTGGAAATTCCCCGCAGCTGCGACTCCGTCTGTGTTCCTTCACAGAGCCTGTCCGTTTCGGCACCGCTACCCTGTGCCCTGGGTCAGCTGCGGCTGATGGAGGTCAGCACCCGCTACCCAAAAAATGGCATTTTAATTGGGGGGGCACATGAGGGGGCACAGTATAATGTTGTTGGGGCCATGGCCCCCTCTGCCCCCCCAGTGACGCCACTGGTGGTGTCAGCCTATATATGGGGCCTATTGCTGGAAACAGAAGGCTGAATTGGATGAGATTACCTTGGAGCACCAAGGTTGTCTTTTTTGGGGTGGGAATGAATGTGATATATATCTGGACCCCACAAGGATGGAACATAAGTCTGGTCGGGGCAGTGACACCGGTACAGATACAGCTGTGTAGGTGACACTCCAAGGCTGTGATTGGGGGAGAAGAAGGGGAAACACCCCCGAGCAAAGTTTGAGAAATGCTGACCAATGGTAATAGCTATTATATGGGAAGATCGGCATTGGGATGTAAGGTCTATAGACAGAAGCAAGTTTGATCTATATGACTGGCCTGCTGCATTCTGAACACAGGAAGTCAGCTGCTTGGCAAGGGGAACATTCAGCGATCGCTTTGCATTTTATCAATAAGTTCAAAGCATTCTCTAATTCAGAGATCCCCCAACCTTTTGGCACCAGAAACCCATTTACCGGAAGATAGTGGCGCACCGAAATGAAAATTCTTGTGCTGTGACCGAAAATTCAGGATGCACTTGGCCGAAAACCAAAAAAAAAAAGGCATTTAGTTAAAGCAGAGGTCCACCCTAAAAAAAATACATAAACACGCTCCTTAAAATAGATTAAAAAACATTTGAAAAAATCAATTTTTTTACTTACCAGAAATGGCTGTTGCTAGGCAGATCGTCCTAATCTGCCACTTCCTACTCCGCGGTGCTTGTCCTCCTCGCGTTGTCTCCTGGGAGATGGGGCGCGATGTCTTCTGGGACATGTGTGTGTCCCAGTAGACAGGCGTCCATTAACAAAGCATCGCGTGACTCACACATGCGCAGTAGGAAACGGGCAGTGAAGCTGCAAGACTCCACTGCCTGTTTCCTTTCGTTAGGATGGCGGCACCGGCACCTGATCCGGTGGGCGGATTGGCCTTGTGGGGGGGGGGCATCGCAGGCTTGCTGGACAGGTAAGTGTCCCTATTAAAAGTCAGCAGCTACAGTGTTTGTAGTTGCTGACTTTAAAAAAAAAATACGGCCGGACCTCCGAAATAATGTGGCTGGTGTTTTTGCATTGAAGTCAATGGGACGCAATATTGTATTGAAGACACTAGGGAGCGTTTTTGCATTGAAGTCAATGGGACTTGATTTTACATTAAAGTCACTAGGGGGCATTTTTTTTTTTTGCAAATATAATTTTTATTAGTTTTCACAAGAAGGGTAGAGCCCCAGAGAATAAAGAGATACATTCGAAAGAAATAGTGGGGGTCGCAGCCTCCCGAAACTACATCTAAACATTGTATAAGACAGTTTGAGAGATTTGTTGAACAGATTCTGTTAGTTTTCCGATCTTCCTAAGATGTGCATATTATGCTGTATTATTGTCACGTAGCCCCAGTCCTGTGGATACATGTATACAACACCCGTCTAGGTAACTATTTATGTTTCATGTCTTATACATGTAAACTGTTTGATTTAATTAGGTGGCGACAACCAGAGCGTGAAGTACAGAGAAGGTAGAGTAAGTAATAGGAAGAAAATGAAAACAAGAGAAGGAGGAGGGTAGGGTGGGGGAGAGGGAAAAGGGGGGAGGAGAGTTGAGGGGGGGAGGTGGTCAGCGTAGTGATGCATTCTATGTTGAGTAAGCTGTGGGTTATCATTAATTTAGGTTCCCAAAAAGAGCTTTTCCTTCATCTGAATACTTAAACATGTTCCAGAGTGTCCATGTTTTTTGGTAGACTGCCTGCCTGTTTTGAGCTGTCATTATGAGATCTTCCATTGTGTTAATATTTTCTACTTTCTGTAGCCACATCGAGATGGACGGTGGGGATTGTTGTTTCCAAAGGGCGGGAATGCAAGATTTAGCTGCATTTGTTAAATGACGCAGAATAGATTTTTTATATTTTTTGGGCGTTATAGAGGAAACATGGAGGAGAAAAAATGCAGGATCATTCGGAATCTGATAGTTCGTGAATCTCTGGGATATGGAGCGAACCATAGTCCAGAAGTTCTTTAGCTTAGTACAGGACCAGAATATGTGCAGTAGCGTTCCCTCATCTTTCTGACATCGCCAACAGTATTTTGATGTACCGGGGAACATAATATGCAAACGGCTAGGTGTTAAATACCACCTAGTTAAGAGCTTATAGTTCGTCTCCTGTATTTTAGTGCATATTGAAGATTTGAGAGAGAGCGCAATCATATTCTGCCTCTGTATTGTCGTGAACGAGATTTGAAGGTCTGTTTCCCATTTTGTAATGCATGGAAGGTCGAGAGGTTGTGAGGGAGTATTTAGAATAGCGTACATCTTAGATAGGAGCTGTGATAACGGTTCTGTCTCTGAGCATAATTCTTCAAATGTAGTTAAGGGCCTAGTGTATGATTCAGGGTTTGGGAGTGTCTGGAGAAAATGGTGCATTTGTACTGTACTCCAGAATCCAAGTTTGAATGGGCCTACGGGGTCCATTAACTCTGGGATGGAAGGCCATTTGTCTTGTCGCACGAATTGTGAGGCTCTAACATAATTAGAATCCCTCAGTGTCTGAAACTGTCTTGAATTGATTCCAGGTAGAAATTTGGGGTTTCCCAGTATGGGGGTTAATGGAGATTCTTTAGTCGTCAATGAGGTTTGTAACGTTGCTTGTAAGCATTGTTTAATAGTATTGCCTATGAGGGGGTGAGATTTCAGGTCTAGTGGGAGAGAGTCCCAGCACCATATCGCCGTCTGAAGAGGTATTGTAGACTGATGTTGCTCTATTTGTGCCCATAATTTAGTTTCTTTATGTCGTTGCCAGTCAACTACCCTGCTTAGGTGGACTGCTTGGTAGTATTTTCGGATGTCTGGGAGCGCAATGCCACCATACAGTTTTGGTCTGGAAAGCTGTTGTCTTGGGATACGCGGCGCTTTATGTGCCCATACAAAGCGCATGAACAGGGTTTGTACTTGTTTGAGATATGCGGCGGGTATATGAATTGGTAGAGCTTGAAATAGGTACAGATATTTTGGTAGTATACTCATCTTAAGGAGATTGCACCGCCCAAACCAGGAATGCA
Source organism: Aquarana catesbeiana (assembly GCA_037953035.1). NCBI lineage: Eukaryota > Metazoa > Chordata > Amphibia > Anura > Ranidae > Aquarana > Aquarana catesbeiana. The sequence goes on from JBBHAA010002355.1 coordinate 8,578, forward strand.
GTCCAGTATTCCAGTCGTCTATCAATACTTTAGTCCTAGACAATAAGGGAGGGAAGTTGCTGGCATAAAGAAGGGCTGGGTCAGGTGGTATTTTCGTACCTAAATAAGTCAGTGCAGAAGTAGTCCATCTGAATTTAAAACTTGATTGTAAATTTGCAAGACAAGAGGCTGGTACTGAGATTCCCATTGCTTCTGATTTTGAAAAGTTGATTTTTAGATTTGATAATTTCCCGTATCTTTCAAATTCTCTAAGGAGGTTGGGTATAGAGATCACTGGGTTGGTTAGGGAGAAAAGCAAATCATCTGCGTAGGCTGAAATCTTATGTTGCATGGGACCGAGCGATATTCCTTGTATATCAGGGTTTAATCTTATTTGGGATAGGAAGGGCTCTAATGAGAGGGCAAAGAGTAGGGGAGAGAGGGGGCATCCCTGTCTCGTTCCGTTCGTAATTGAGAAGGGATCTGATAGGACCCCATTCGTTTTCACCTGTGCAGTAGGGTTTGAATATATACCGGCTATTCGGCTGAGCATCACTTCTCCTAGACCTATATGTTTGAGAACCGCAAACATAAACTGCCAATTTACGCGGTCAAACGCCTTTTCAGCGTCAGTATTAATAAAGACACAGGGGATTTTTCTAGATTTGGTGATGTGTAGTAAGTTTAACACCTTTGTAGTACTATCTCTAGCTTCCCTTGAGGGAATAAATCCCACCTGGTCTAGATGAATAAGTTGTTGGAGGTGGTGTGCCAGCCGAGTCGCCAGAATTTTAGTATAAATCTTGAGATCGAGATTTAACAGTGATATTGGTCTGTAGCTACCACAGGCTGCCAGATCCTTCCCCTCTTTGTGTATCACCGAGATGTGGGCTCTAAGAGTTTCTCCAGCAAAAGTATCTCCTGCTCCTATCTTGTTAAATAAAGTGACCATACGTGGTCCTAGTATGGGGAAGAGATTTTTATAATACGACAGTGTATACCCGTCAGGGCCTGGGGCTTTACCTGGTTTCATTGATCCTAGAGCTTTTTGGACTTCTGTTAGGGTAATGGGTTCATCCAGTTCAGTTCTGATTTCTGGAGAAAGGGATGCCATTTGAGAGGACATTATATATTCCTCTATTTCAGTAGTGGAGGGAGTTGATTGTGGTAGATTGTATAATTTGGCGTAGAACTGTCTAAATTCTTCAGTAATTAGTGCAGGTAAAGTCTCTTTTTTGCCCTTGGAAGTAGAAATATGTGGAATATAGGTTGCAGATTTGTGGGTTTTAACCATTTGAGCCAATAGTTTCCCGCATTTATTTCCTGACTCATACATCTGTTTATTGCATATTTGTATGGCTGCTTTTGCTCTATATTGTAGAAGGTCTGTAATTTTCCGTCGGACAGTTGTCAGATTCAGGTCAGAGGTCCTTGTAGGGGCATGTTTGTGTCTGGCTTCTAAGGTAGCTAGTTCTAGTAAAAGTTGGGTCAGTTGTGCATTTCTTTCTTTTTTGATACGAGCACCATGGGATATAAAGATCCCTCTAAGGACTACTTTGTGAGCTTCCCATAGTATACCCGGGTCGCAGTCTGGTTGGTCATTTTCTTTAAAGTACAGGTCCAGTGTTCTAGTCACTTCAGTCAGTATTTCGGGGTTCTGCAGGAGGCTTTCATTTAGACGCCAAAAACGGTGTCTCAGGGATGTAGTGTCCGATAATCTATAGGTGAGGAATATAGGTGCGTGGTCTGACCATGTCCTATTTCCAATTGAGGTTTGTTCTACAGCATGTAGCTGAGTGTGGGGGATCAGAAAATAGTCAATTCTGGAATACAATTGATGCGCATTTGAGTAAAACGTAAAATCACGTTCACCTGAGTGTTGTAGGCGCCAGACATCGATTAGCTGGGAGTGATGTAGTGTCTTAGCTATTCGCTTAAGTTGGCATGGTGGGATCGCTGCTCTGCCCGTAGATGTGTCCGCCGAAGGAATTAACGGCGCGTTAAAATCACCTCCTATAATTAATTGGCCTTCCCTAAACTCGGTTAGTTTCTCTAGAGTTTCTCTCAAGAATGTGGCTTGTTGCTCGTTAGGGGCATATATGGTTGCTAACGTTACCTTCACTGTACCAATTAGTCCTGTGAGGAATATATATCTACCTGTCGGGTCTATTTGGGAATTTTGTAATTGCCAGGGGATCTTACTGGAGATTAGGATGGATACTCCTTTGGATTTGGCCTCCGTATTCATTGAGTGATAGGTTACCGGGAAGTATCTGTTTTGTAGGTACGGCAGTCGATTGGTCTTAAAATGTGTCTCTTGGATAAAGGCTATGTCTGTATCGTTTCTCTTTAAGTCATTTAATAACATACGTCTTTTTTCTGGTATATTAAGCCCTTTTGCATTTAGGGACATAACTTTGATTTTGCTGACTGCCATATTGTAGTATGGCGGGGGGGGGGGGGGGAGGGTTGGGAGGGGGGGGGGTGGGTTCAGTAGAAGGGAGATATAGGGAGGGAAAGATGGAGAATAGAAAAAGATATTAAAGCTAGTAGAATAATGAGAGGGTTAGCGGAAAAAGGAGAAAAGCACAAGCAGAACCTAGTGTCCCGCTCGTTTCCCAACCCCTATTAAATCGGGGAGTATGTTTCACACACAACCCCCAGGAACTAGGGGGCATTTTTGCATTGATATCAATAAAACGCTATTTTGCATTGAAGTCGCTAGGGGGCACTTTTGCATTGAAGTGACTAGGGGGCGCTTTTGCATTGAAGTCACTAGAGAGGGCTTTTACATTGAAGTCACTGGGACGTACTTTTGTATTGAAGTCAATAAGGGGCGTTTTTGTTTTGAAGTCAATAGGATACGATTTTGCATTGAAGTCAATGAGAAGCAGCATTTTTTCTATTGGCAAAACGCAGATAATCCTATTTTAAGACGATAATTTTCGGTAGCCGATATATCGGTGTATCCCTGACAGAAGACAATTGTCCCACGGACAGGGAAAGGGGGGCAGTGGTTTGGGTCACTGGGTTGGTGTCAGGATCTGGATGATTCCAGCATTTATTGTGTACTTTATTTCTATACAAGCAAGCACCAAGTGAAGCCAGAGCACTTCTCTCCTATGAGAATGGAGGACTCCAAGTATTTTTCTAATTACAGTTTGGACACTGTAAGTTGTGGTAGTTCCCTGAATATTGGAATGCTGCCTATACAGCCTATACAGCAATGGTGACAACAAGACCCCCGGTCACCAGTGTGGCCTAACATTCCCATAGACACACTCCTAAACCTTGTGGATGGCCTTCCCAGAAGAGCTGAAGCTGTTATAGCTGCAAAGGGTGGGCCAACTCAATACTGAACCCAACGGACTAAGACTGGCATGCCATTAAATTTCATGTGCGTGAAAAGGCAGGCGTCCCAATACTTTTAACAAAATACATCTGTGTATATGCATTCCATACCAGAGGGACCACTCTGGAAACTGACTGTAGTTGGCGCTACTACAGTGATGGCCTTGATCTTCCATGGTCCTCTGGAATATTTTCGTATAAAGTACACGGCAGTTCCAAAATATTTTCCTTTGTCCTCTCTCCATAAATCCGTGGCAACTTCTACATCAAACTTTGGTGTACTGCTTCACCTCCCCATGCTTAGTGTCATACTGGGGTTCCTTGACTCTAGTTTTCTTCCTCCATGAGTGCCTTGGGGGTCCTACCCCAGGGGAAAGCTCTACAGATTCCCTATGTCTCATATGCAGCACAGTGGTGTAGTGGATAGCACTTTCAGCTAGCAGCAAAAAGGGTCAAGGGTTTGTATCCCAACCATGACACCTCTGCCTGGAGTTTGCATGTTCTCCCTGTGCCTGCGTGGGTTTCCTCCGGTTTCCTTCCACACTCTAAAGACATGCTGGTAGGTTAAATCGGATCCTGTCTTAATTGACCCTATTATGTATGAATGTGAGTTAGGGACCTAAGGTTGTAAGCTCCTTGAGGGCAGGGACTGATGTGAATGTACAATGTACAGTCAGGTCCATAAATATTGGGACATCGACACAATTCTAATCTCTTTGGCTCTATGCACCACCACAATGGATTTGAAATGAAACAAACAAGATGCGCTTTAACTGCAGACTTTCAGCTTTAATTTGAGGGTATTTACATCCAAATCAGGAGAACGGTGTAGGAATTACAACAGTTTGTATATGTGCCTCCCACTTTTTAAGGGACCAAAAGTAATGGGACAATTGGCTGCTCAGCTGTTCCATGGCCAGGTGTGTGTTATGCCCTCATTATCCCATTTACAAGGAGCAGATAAAGGGTCCAGAGTTAATTTCAAGTGTGCTATTTGCATTTGGAATCTGTTGCTGTCAACTCTCAATATGAGATCCAAAGAGCTGTCACTATCAGTGAAGCAAGCCATCATTAGGCTGAAAAAACAAAACAAACCCATCAGAGAGATAGCAAAAACATTAGGTGTGGCCAAATCAACCGTTTGGAACATCCTTAAAAAGAAAGAACGCACCGGCGAGCTCAGCAACACCAAAAGAACCGGAAGACCACGGAAAACAACTGTGGTGGATGACCGAAGAATTCTTTCCCTGGTGAAGAAAACACCCTTCATAACAGTTGGCCAGATCAAGAACACTCTTCAGGAGGTAGGTGTATGTGTGTCAAAGTCAACAATCAAGAGAAGACTTCACCACAGTGAATACAGAGGGTTCACCACAAGATGTAAACCATTGGTGAGCCTCAAAAACAGGAAGGCCAGATTAGGGTTTGCCAAACATCTAAAAAAGCCTTCACAGTTCTGGAACAACATCCTATGGACAGATGAGACCAAGATCAACTTGTAGCAGAGTGATGGGAAGAGAAGAGTATGGAGAAGGAAAAGAACTGCTCATGATCCAAAGCATACCACCTCATCAGTGAAGCATGGTGGTGGTAGAGTCATGGCGTGGGCATGTATGGCTGCCAATGGAACTGGTTCTCTTGTATTTATTGATGATGTGACAAAAGCAGCAGGATGAATTCTGAAGTGTTTCGGGCAATATTATCTGCTCATATTCAGCAAAATGCTTCAGAACTCATTGGAAGGCGCTTCACAGTGCAGATGGACAATGACACGAAGCATACTGAGAAAGCAACCAAAGAGTTTTCTAAGGGAAAGAAGTGGAATGTTATGCAATGGCCAAGTCAATCACCTGACCTGAATCCGATTGAGCATGCATTTCACTTGCTGAAGACAAAACTGAAGGGAAAATGCCCCAAGAACAAGCAGGAACTGAAGACAGTTGCAGTAGAGGCCTGGCAGAGCATCACCAGGGATGAAACCCAATGTCTGGTGATGTCTATACGTTCCAGACTTCAGGCTGTAATTGTCTGCAAAGGATTTGCAACCAAGTATTAAAAAGTGAAAGTTTGATGGATGATTGTTAATCTGTCCCATTACTTTTGGTCCCTTAAAAAGTGGGAGGCACATATACAAACTGTTGTAATTCCTACACCGTTCACCTGATTTGGATGTAAATACCCTCAAATCAAAGCTGAAAGTCTGCAGTTAAAGCACATCTTGTTCGTTTCATTTCAAATCCATTGTGGTGGTGTATAGAGCCAAAAAAGATTAGATTTGTGTCGATGTGCTAATATTTATGGCCCTGACTGTATATGTAAAGCGCTGCGTAAATTGACGGCGGGGACGTGTTGTGTTTAGTGGTTTGAGAAGTTCTTTGAGGTGGGGGGGGGAAATGTCCATGAATACATTGGTGTGTGAGGAGGGAAACCTTGTACTCAATCCTAGTGGAGACAGGAAGCCAGTGGAGTGAATGAAGAATGGGGGTAATGTGCTCATGTTTCCACACTCTCATCAGGATCCTTGCTGCAGAGTTTTGGATGTACTGAAGCCTCTGCAGACTCTTTCTAGAAATCCCAATGAGAAGTGCGTTACAGTAGTCCAGTGTGGAGGAGACAAAAGCAGTCACGGGGGTTGAGGTGGGAAGAAGACTTGTCAGTGAAAGTGATTCTACATCTGAGAAAAATCAGGTCTGTCCCCTGTGGGGCAGGGCTGTGTAAATCCTGGAACTGGGTGAACAAAAACAAAATTCTTTGACAGATAAGACAGCGCCTATAAATTGTCCTTGCAATGGAAGAATAGGGATTATCCTGAGTAAGACACCTGATTTGCTTTATATTTTCAGTGCTATCGTAAAAAGGAGAGCCAAGATCATCAAAGTCCTGAGATTCCTGAGCATGAACCTCTAGGTGTCACGGTGAATGGTCATGGGCAACCCATCCAGAATGGAACCAAAGCCACCAGAGAGTATGGATTCCAGTCCAGCAAAGAGAATGGATCTGTGTTGGACAAGGAGAATGGATTCCACTCCGTTTAAAGTGATGTTTGTGAACATACTGTATACAAGTTTTTATCTTACTTTACGTTGCACTGTCAATACTCATAGATGAGGGGTGGACTATACAGTACAGAGGTCCCCTTAGGTTAACTCAGGTTTGTATCTATGAGCCCCCCTTTTTTAACTTTTTTAATTAGCATTAAAAGCACAGTGGTCCTCACTGTTAACCAATAGGAAGGAGTGTTAGGAAAATTTGTAGCAAATAGCTCGTACATCTCCCATGCTAGATTTAAGCTGAATGGACAGCAGCCACCCTAAGTAAGGAAGGATCAGGAAAAAGGTTAGACGGGAGATCTTGCTTTAAATAATAAAATCATGTCCGTGATCTGATCTGAGGACTTGTAATAGAGGCATATAATATAGAACAGCCCTCAAAATTTCCACTCGCCTGCTTGCATTTGGCGAGTGGAAATTAGCTGAGGGCAAGAGAAGAGCCGTACCGGAGGGGGGGGGCAGGTGCTGCCAGCAGGCATGGTTGAATGGAAGACGATTCTGCGAACAGCCAGGAAACTGTGGGGAAGGGAGAAGAGAGGAAGAGGAGAGCCGGACGGATCACACAAAGAGGGGAACTCCTTTGTCAAACAAAGTCCCGCCTCCTGGACCGGCTCCTATGATAGACAGCACATTGGTCCAATGCCGGGAAATTGAAGTAGTACGATGTCTATATTAGGAGCCGGTCCAGGAGGTGGGACTTTGTTTGACAAAGGAGTTCCCCTCTCTGTGTGATCCGGCCGGCTCTGCTCTTCCTCTCCTCTGCCTTCCCCACAGTTTCCTGGCCGATCGGTTAGGGAAGAATCGGCTCCCATTAAGGCTGCACTGATGGGCACTGATAGGCTGCGCTGATGGGCACTGGTAGGCTGCGCTGATGGGCACTGGTAGGCTGCGCTGATGGGCACTGATGAGGCTGTGTAAAAAACAGAACACTGTATTGCAGCACTTAGGACTTTCATGCTACGGTATGAACTTACACTTCCAATTATTTATTTCATCAGTATATTTAAAATGCCAAAACTAAAATTGGGAAAAGAAACAAAAAATAATACAACGGCATAAGAGGAAACAAAAAACACTAAATTGTTGGTCCTGAAAAAAGAGCCCAGTAGATTGTAACAACATATATCTTCCTCTAATGCAGATTAAATAATAAATGGGGTATCTCCCACAATGAGGGGGACCTCAAACAACGAGTTCTAATTTTAAACTCTACATCAGTGGTCTCCAAACTGTGGCCCTGGGGCCAGATGTGGCCCTTTGCTTGCTTTAATCCGGCCCTTGGGGCACTATTTTCATCTACCGATACCAACAATGGGGCATAATCCCCCCCACAGACACCAATGAAAGGGCAGAATTCTTTCCAATGACACCAACGATGGGGGACAACTCTTCCCAATAACACCAAATTTTGGGGTACAATTCCTCCCAATGGTACCAACAATGGGGCCCATGAAACCAATGATGCGGTGAAATTCCTCCCACTGACACAAAACATGAGGCGTTACTCCTCCCACTAATACCAAAGATGGGACATTGTTTATTCCCACTGATGTTGGGACCTTTTCTACTCCCAATGGCCACAGTCCGGCCCCCCTTAAGTCCGAAGGATGGTAAACTGGCCCCTTGTTTCCAAAGTTTGAAGACCCCTGCTCTACATGTTTTGCGGGGTATCCACTTCTTCAGGAGTTGTATTCATGAGGGATATAATCTAAAAAGGAATATACAAAAAGGGAAACAAAATAATACATAGAGACACAAGTTCAAAACATCCTTCTGATCATATATAAGTGTAGAAAAAGCATGTATGTGTGTATGTGTATATATTATAATATAATTTTAAAGGTTCCTAGAAATTCAACCATAAATAGTGAGCAGGCCCTTGACAATTCCGAAACAGTACACTGCCAACAAATCATATAAACATGACGTTTATATGGTTTGTTGGCAGTGTACTGTTTGGGAATTGTCGAGGGCCTGCTCACTATTTATGGTTGACTTTCAAGCAACCTTTAAAATTATAATATATATATATATATATATATATATATATATATATATACATACATATATATACATATACATACATGCTTTTTTACATTTATATATGATCATAAGGGTGTTTTGAACTTGTGTCTCTATGTATTATTTGGCTTCCCTTTTTGTATATTCCTTTTGTAGATTATATCCCTAATGAATACAACTTCTGAAGAAGTGGATACCCCACGGAACATGTAGCGTATAAGATTGGAACTCATTGTTTGAGGTCCCCTCTCATTGTGGGAGATACCCCATTTATTGTTCAATCTGCATTAGAGGAAGATATATTTTGTTACAATCTACTGTGCCCTTTTTCTGGACCAACAATTTAGTGTCTTTTATTTCTTCCTATGCACTCGTATTATTTTTTACCATGAATATTACCATGAAAGTCCTATGTGTCTAAATCCAGTGTTCTGTTTTTATATGCGATATTATAGGACGTTGGTACAATTATCTAGCGTATTGGTGTAGCACTACTGTACACCAATGAGGCTGCACTGATGGACACCGATGAGGCTGCACTGATGGGCACCGATGAGGCTGCACTGATGGGCACTGATGATGCTGCATTGATGAGGCTGCACTGATATGCTGCACTGATGGGCACTGATATGCTGCAGTGATGAGGCTGCACTGATGGGCACTTATAGGCTGCATTGATGGGCACTGATGAGGCTGCACTGATGGGCCCTGATAAAGTTGTTGTTGTTAATATTTATTTTTGTAACTTAATTCTTCATAAAACATTTAACAGGGTAATTTCATGAGATCATTTATGAAGGAGTGTTTAGGGATGGAATTAGGCAGGGTAGGGGTTAGGTGGGACAACTGGTGGTGAGTAACTCTTAAGGCCTGGCTAATAGCTCAGGACTTGATATTTCGAGCCCTGTTAGAGGAGGTGCAGATTTGCATTATGCGCCTTTTTCTAGCCAGTGAATCTGGCCATAGATGGATCGAAATTCGACGGATTTAGAATGGACTGGCCGCATTTTAATCCATTTACAGCCATTCCCACACAACATAATCAATCAAAGTTAAATTCTGTCACACGGGACTGTTGGAAAACGTATGTCCATCAGCGGTGATCAGTGTATTCTGACAGCAGAAGAGTCCCTGCTGGCAGAACACAATGGCACAGATGGGAGGATTCCTCCATTTACATCGCTTGTGTGGATGGGGGAATCCATTCAAGACATCTATGGCTAGTCTAAGAGTTTTTTTAAATGTTGTTAGCCGCTGTGTGGTATCATCCTCACCTTGTCCTTCGCCCTGAATTCTTGTTTATTATAGCCAGGGTGTAAATGGTAAGATTCAGTAGTAACACCCAATCCTAGATGCTGGCAAATAATATCAAAGAGAATGGAAATGCTACTTATTGTATTTAGACCGATAATAGAGAATATTAGTATTAGTGTGCTCCATTCACTGATGCAATTTTCTAAGCCAGTGGGAGGAGGAAATGCCCAAAGCTCGGTGGTCTTTGGGAGTAAAATATGCCCCCTGGATTAAAAATGGCCTAGTGCCTGTGGATAGTGTGAGGAATAGTGCTATTGTTAGTGTTTAACGAGAAAGACATTACGGATGATGTCGTCTGCTGGGGGTCCCAGACGTAATGTAGTTATTCTGAAATGGGAAGGTGGTGCAATCTCTCCAGCGCGGCGTGCAGTGGTGGATTTGATTTTGGAGATGGGTTTTGGGGCAAATGACCTGTATGCCTTTATACATGTAGCTAGGACATAGGATTATACGGTTAGCTTCACCAGGCCAGAGGGTCTTGACCTGTTCTGGGAGCGATATGAGGCTCGGTGCAGGTCGAGACTTGAATGGGAAGGTCTGGCCCCAGTTGCGGTTTCTCAGAGGTCAACAGCAAAAAAATATCACAATTATCCTCACTAATAAGAGCGTCCCTGCTCGGGATCTAGAGGTTTGGTTAAGGAACTATGGGGAGGTTTTGACCAAGCCCAATAAAATCCTTGATGACTGTAACATCTGGACTGGGGGATGGTCAGTAACAGTCTGGTTGGCCAGGGATGGGAATGTTGTCTGTCACCTGCCCTCCTCAGCTTTCATAGGGAGGGATAGGATGACTGTTTTTTACCCTGGACAGCCGAAGCTGTGTAACCGTTGTGGAGAAAAGGGGCATTTGAGCTCCTCCTGTTCAGCCTTGATGTGTTCAGTGTGTCAGGGTCAGGGTCATATGGCTAAGGACTGCACTAAAATGATCAGGTGCAACCTGTGCCTGCACCTTGGCCACCCCTACAGCAGATGTCCTGAAGCCTGGCACAATATGGCGAAGGAGGTACTAGATGACTTGTCAAGGCTGGAGAGGTTGGAGGGTGAGGCCCCTGGTGTACCATCCCCCTCTGTGGTGACCGACTGCCTTAGTCCTGCTCAGGATCCCTCTCCTGTTCCTGTGGCCACCCCTCCTGTGTCTGTAAGTATTCCTTCTGTATCTGTCTCTGTGTCCCCCCAGCCTACTGTACCCTCTCCTCTTGTGTCAGAACCTTCCAAGTCTGTGCCCCCCCGAGTAAGTTCCCCCCAGGAGTCTACCCCTCCTAAGTCTGACTCAAAGGGAGCACCCCCCCCACCAGGAGTGGTAGCGAGTACTAAAAAGGTCGCTTCTTCCTCTGTAAAGGAGTCTTCTGTAAAGACTTCAAAGAAAAAAATAACAGATGAGGGCATCTCTGAAGTTGACCTGCAGTACCTGGAGGAGAGAAGGAAGGTTGGGAAGCAGAAGAAGCAGGCGGTGAGGATGGAACGGGCTCCAGTGCCTGTCTCCAACTGTCATAGGTCCTCTAAGTGGGATATTTCCTCATCTGGAGCTTCTTCGGAGCGAAGTCCCGATTCTGAAATGGAGTTTGAGGTGGCCTCAAGAAAGAGAGAGGCTTCTGGTGATGAGCAGCAGAGGGGAGCTAAGAAGCAATCCACACAATAACCCAAATGGCGGTTCCCCCTCCGTTAAAAGCGGTGACAATAAGGCCTTCTTTTTGTTCAGCCAATTAGATGCTGAAATTTTATTTTTGCAAGAGACTAGACTCACCTCCTTGGCAGATATTCATATGGCCAAGAGAGAGTGGAGGTATGGTCCATCTTACTGGTCTCTTGCGGCCGAGCCTTATGGGTGTGTGGCGGTGTTGTTTATAACTGGCATGGTAACTGTCTGGCAGGTTATTGAGGTGGAGATTGGGCAATGTATGGTCTTAGATGTCCTTGTGGGAGGGCAGGACCTGCGCCTAATTAATGTTTATGGGCCGCACACAAAGTGGGACAGAAAATGCCTTTTTACAAGGATCAAGCCATTTCTTTTAACATCCCGGCAAGTGGTCTTTGGAGGTGACTTTAATACAGTAACTAGGCCCAAGGACAGGAAAGACTTAAAGGACAGGCTGGGATATGATAGTGTTTTTTTAAATAGTATGGTTAGGGATGCTGGTCTTGTGGATGTGCGCATTAAGAACCTCCCGGATGACACTGGGTTCACCTTTCATCGAGGTAGTAGTCAGAGTAGAATAGATAGGTTTTTTTTTTAAGGAGACCTCTGCTTTCTCGCCCCCAGTGGTGCAGGCAGTAGAGTTCTCTGATCACTGTATGCTATCTGTGGTCCTGAATGCTTCAGACGCCCCTCAGAGGGGCAAGGGCATCTGGAGATTGAATTCGACTCTACTCAAGGAAGAACATTTTAGACAATCCTTTGAGGAATTCTTTCAGGCTCAGGTGACCATCCTGGACTTTTGTAGCAGCAAGGCTGAGTGGTGGGAGCTGACCAAAAAGAGGATCGCTGGATTCTTCAGGGGCCTAGCCAATAGAAAGCAGTTTGATAAATACATGACCTACCAATGTTTAGGGAGGAAGCTGGATATTCTTGTCTCGAGAGGAGGAGATCCTGGGGCAATCTCCGAAGTGAAACTCCTTCTCAGGAAGTGTCAATATGACCAGCATGCCTCGTTGGTTCTGGAGAGGGACTATGGGAAGTACCACTCGCCTGACCCTTATCAGAACTGCAAACAAGGTGTAGCTATTAAAATGGTCATTGGCCTTAAGGACAGTACAGGTTCCTTGACAAAGTCCAGGTCAGGGATTGTGGAGGTCGTGAGTTCCTTTTATGCTGACCTTCTTGGGAGGAAAGAGCTTGACCGTGACAAGATGGAAAGCTTTTTGGACTCCAGGTCTAAATGGTGGAGATGTTCCATTGATGAATTTGACAGAGGAGATCACAATTGAAGAGGTGATGAGGGCATTTAAACAGCTTGCCATCAAAAAGTCACCTGGACCGGATGGCTTGACAGCTGAGTTTTACAAAGCATTTAAGCCTATTCTGGCCCCACATTTGGTAGAGGTTTTTAACAGTTGCCTTGCTGAGGGGGTGCTTTCTCCTTCCAGGAGGCACTCAGCTATGATTCTTCTTTCAAAAGGTAAAGATCCTTTGATGATTGAGAATTGGCGCCCCATCAGCCTTCTTAATGTTGATAGAAAGATTCTGGCACCTATCGTCAGTAGCAGAGTCTTTGCTTTCTCGCCATCAGCACTGTTCGGTCCAGGGTAGGAGCACCTTCACAGCAGTTTTAGATGTCCAGGAGGCCTTGGAGCAGTGCAGGGCTGCAGGCTGGGGAAAATATTTGCTAACATTGGATCAGGCAAAGGCTTTTGATCGTGTTAACCATGAGTACCTGTGGTTGCTCCTTAGTAAGTACGGTCTGCCGGGTTGTTTTGTCAATTGGTTGAAAGTCTTTTATAAGGGGGCAGAAAGCTTTCCTCTTGTTAATGGTTGGGTTGGGCAGTCCTTTGAGGTTGGCTCTGGAGTGCGTCAGGGTTGTCCCCTGAGTCCCCTGCTCTATGTGTTTGCAATCGACCCCGTCATCAGGAGGCTAGAGAGCGGCATGTTGTGTGGGGTACCAGTGGGGCTCTCGGGTGAGTCGCCTTTGAGGGTTGTTGCCTATGCGGACGATGTGTTGGTGATTGTCACTGGGACCGATGAAGCAGAGGAGGTGGTATCTCTGACATCACGTTACTCTGAAGCTTCAGGCTTCAAGACCAATCAGGAAAAGAGTAAAATTTTCTGAATGGGAAAGGAAGGTGAGGGGTTTGATCTCCCGGACACCTTTCCAGTGCCCCAGGAAAGAATTAAGATTCTAGGCATTGAATTCAGACCCGGCAGTTATGGCCTCAAAAACTGGGAAGGCAGACTGGAAATTGCCAATACTAAGGTGATCAGCTGGAAGAGATGGAAGTTATCTCTGAGGGAAAGGGTTGATCTGATTAAGACTTACCTGATTCTGATCTTCTTGTATGTCAGCTTTGCCTGCATCTTGCCAGTGTCTCTCTATGCTAGGGTCAGTAGAGTGTTCTTCCAGATGCTGTGGGGGAACAGACTGAACCCCATAAAGAGGAATGTCACCTATCTATACAGGAGGGAGAGTGGCTTAGGTATGGTCAACCCAATTCTTTTCTTTTCGCTGCTTTTTCTCAAGTTTAATATTGGTAATATGCTTGCAGTGGAACCTCCTGGATGGGTAGCCATATTTAGATCTTGGTTTAGGTCTTTGGGAAGAAGGTGGCCAAGTGAAGAATCTCAGGGGTCATCATGGTCAGCTACCAGCCTATGTCGCTCTGTGCCTGAAGTTACTGCGGCATTGGCGATTGTCAGCTGAAGATCTCAGATTGGTTCCGAGGAAAGTCCTTATGAGTCGAGTCTTGAGCAAAGTCTTTCATGACCCACAGGCCCAGTTTTGAGGGCAGGGTTAAGACTGATTATTTTGGATAGAGTTCCCTTTAAATTTAGGGATCTGGCCTGGTTGTGCTTCCATTGGAGGCTCTATGTTCGGGGCAATTTGAAATTCTGCATTGAGATGGATCGTAGCTGTCCTCAGGAGGAGTGTGCAGGTGAGGAGGAGACTATGGACCATTTTCTGCTTCATTGCCCTTTTAACATAGAGGTGTACAAACAGGTGGGGCGGGCCCTCGGTGTTCCTTTCCTCTCCAGGCTGGGTTATGCTGAGTGGGTGTACGGAGCATTCAATACTGGTGGTGTTTTTTGTTTGGATACACTTTTTCTAGTTAGCCTAGTAGTCCGTTTTTTCACCTGGAATGCACGGTGTCAGGTCTGCACTCGGCATAAAATCCTTCCTCTTGAGGTGGTGGTGTATGACATTTTGCATGAGGTGGAGAAGATTCGGGTGCTTGAGAGAGACAAGCGGAGTCGGGGGGCTTGGTTGAAGGCGTGGAGGGGTTTCAAGCCTCCCTGACTGCCAGGAGTCTCTTTATTTTTTTGATTAATTTTTGATAAATGACTGCATACATAGGTGATGGGTTGTGCCTCCTAGGCCCTCTCTGCTGCTTTATGTAAATAGTTTTCTAAAAATGTGTTGGTAATGGATTATGTATATATTGTAAATATTCTAAACATGAATGTGTATTACTTTGATTTCTGTTGAAGTTTTGTACTATGGTTTTGTTTTTTACTTTTGTATAAAATTGGTTGCTTGATTCTTTTCAATAAAAGATCAATAAAGCCTCTTTATTAGGGTCAGTGGGAGGAATAGTACCCCAATGGAAGGTTAAAGGCAAGCAATGGATTACTGAACAGAGCCAAGGTCAATACATGTTGTGTTACGGCATTTCTTTCAGTTGATTTGGAGACAGATAGGCCTGATACATGGTAGGCTATGACAAGAGGATCCTCTAATATCATTGGCTTGGAAAATGTACATACGTTTAAAGTGGTTTCAAGGCCTTTACACAAAGCAACATAAGTACCCAACTAGACCAGAACAATGAACTTTCTTTGTTTCGTATTTGGTAAACTTTTCTGAAGGCAGAAGGAGCATTCTGTGCAAATAAGATTAAAAGCCTCTGTGTGCAGCAGCCCCCCTAATACTTACCTGAGCCCCATCTCTTTCCAGCGATGTTCAAGAGTGCCTTGGCCTTCCTAGACTCCCCCCTGATTTGCTGAGACACAGCATTGATGCCATTGGCTCCCGCTGCTATCAATCAAAATCAGTTAGCCAATCAGGAGAGAGAGAGGGTGGGGCTGAACCAGGGCTCCATGTCTGAATAGACACAGGGAGCTGTGACTCGGCTCAGGTGCCCCCTTTTAAGTTGCTTGCTGTGGGGGCACTCAACAGGAGGAAGGGGCCAGGAGAGCCAAAGAGGGACCCGAGAAGAGGAGGATCCAGGCTGCTCTGTGCAAAACCAACTACACAGAGCAGGTAAGTATAACATGTTTGTTATTTTTAGAGAAAAAAAACCTGAGAGTTTACAATCACTTTAAGGTTTCATCTCGGGAATTCTACTCTTTGTTGGAAAGTGCCACATATATTTTAATGTACGTTTGTATTTAAAGTCTTAGTTTTCACTATATGACCACAAGATTGTACGCACCCGACCTTCACAGCTGTATTGAGCTAGTTGGACATCCAATTCTAAAACAATGGACAGTAATATGGCGTCTCCTTATCCTTCATGGGCTATACCAGCTTCCACTCTTCTGGGAAGATTTTGGAGGGTATCTGTGATAATTTGTGCCCATTTGTGAGGTCAGGTATTGATGTTGGATGAGAAGACCTGGCTCACCATCAGCGTTACAGTTCACCCCAAAGGTGTTCAGTAGGGTTGAGGTCAGGGCTCAGTGTTGGCCACTCCAGTTCCTTCACACCAAACTGGGCAAACCATGTCTATATGGAGCTAGGTGTGTTCACAGGGGCACATCATGCTGGAACAGAAAAGGGTCTTCACCAAACTGTTACCACGAGGTTTGAAGTACAAAATCAACTAAAATATCTTTGTATGCTGTAGTATTAACGGCATCCTCCTGTAGAAACACCTGAACGCCATGATTTGAATGGGGGCTTCATATGTTTGGCCATAAATTGTACACTTTGTACCACATTCCCCAATATCGGAGTGCAGGAGATGCTTGTAGTTGATGGAAATGGACAACCGGCAGTTTAAGAGAATGTGGTAGACATGTGCACTGCTGAAAAATGTGTTTGTTTTGTTTCGTTTGTCTTTTGTTTTTTAGTAAATTCAAAAATTCGTAAATTTGAAAATTCGGAATTCGTACATTAGAAAAAATTGAAAATTCGTTAATTTGAAATTCCGGAATTCATAAATTCGGAATTCGTAAATTAGAAATTCTGGAATTCATAAATTCAGAATTCGTAAATTTGAAAATTCGGAAATTCATAAATTTGAAAATTTGAAATTTCGGAAATCGTAAATTTGGAATTCGGAAATTCATAAATTCGAAAATTCGGATATTCGCAAAAATTCAGATATTCGGAATTAACGAATTTGTCTAAATTCGTTAAAAAACAAATTTGGAACTAAACTAACTGCACATGTCTAGAATGTAGTTAAGAAATAACGATGGTGTATATCAGCCAGAAGTACTCGGTTAAATTCAACTGAACTTGTTCTGCAATGCAGAAGACTTGCCGTTTCATCAAGCAACTTTGTAAGCTCTGACTGCCAGGAACATACTCCAGGATTTAAAGACAGGCAGATTTGTTCACGTTTTATTCTCTAGATATTTTCTTATTTTCAGTTCACATTATAATTTACACTCACCGGACACTTTATTAGGTACACCTTGCTAGTCCCGGGTTGGACCCCCTTTTCCCTTCATTCTTGGTGGCATGGATACAACAAGGTGTTGGAAACATTCCTCAGAGATTTTGCTCCATAGTGACATAATAGCATCACACAGTTGCTGCAGATTTGTCGGCTGCACATCCATGATGCCAATCTCCCGTTCCACCACATCCCAAAGGCGCTCTATTGGATGAGATGTGGTGACTGTGGAGGCCATTGGAGTACAGGGACCTCATTGTCCAGTGGTGAGATGATTGGAGCTTTGTGACATGGTGCATTATCCTGCTGGAAGGAGCCATCAGAAGATGGGGACACTGTAGTCATAAAGGGATGGACATGGTCAGCAACAATACTCAGGTAGGCCGTGGTGTTTAAACCACACTCACTTGGTACTAAGGGGCCCAAAGTGTGCCAAGAAAATATCCCCCACACCATTACACCCCCACCACCAGCCTGAACCGGTGATACAAGGCAGGATGGATCCATGCGCCAAATTCTGACCCAACCATCTGAATGTCGCAGCTGAAATCCAGACTCATCAGATCAGGCAACGTTTTTCCAATCTTCTATCGTTCATTTTTGCTGAGCTTGTGCGAATTGAAGCCTCAGTTTCCTGTTCTTAGCTGACAGGAGTGGCACCCGGTGTGGTCTTCTGCTGCTGTAGCCCATCTGCTTCAAGGTTGGATGTGTTGTGCATTCAGAGATGATATTCTGCAGACCTTGGATGTAACGAGTGGTTATTTGAGTTATTGTTGCCTTTCTATCATCTGGAACCAGTCTGCCCATTCTCCTCTGACACCAACAAGGCATTTTCCTCCACACAACTGCCGCTCACTGGATTTTTTCTCTTTTTCCCACCATTCTCTGTAAACCCCGAGAGATTGTTGTGTGTGTGAAAATCACAGAAATACTCAGACCAGCCCGTCTGCCACCAACAACCATCCCACTTTCAAAGGCACTTAAATCCTCTTTCTTCCCCATTCTGATGCTGGGATTGAACTTAAGCAAGTTGTTCTTACCGCATCTAGATGCCTAAATGCATGTGCTGCCATGTGATTGGCTCCCATGATTCGGTGCCCTCCCCTGCTTACCGGAGCTGCCAGCAGCGGCGGAGGCGATCGCGTCTGTCCCCTGGGCTGACATGGAGATGAGTGAGGGGAAGATGGCCCCCAGCTGTCTCCATGACACTGCGACGTCAAAACGTCACTTCCGCCCATAGCTCTTAAACTTTTTTATTTTTTTAATGACAACATTTTTATTTTTTTTTCTTTATTGCATTGTAGTGTAAATATGAGATGTGAGGTCTTTTTGACCCCCCGATCTCATATTTAAGAGGTCCTGTCATGCTTTTTTTTCTATTACAAGGGATGTTTACATTCCTTGTAATAGGAATAAAAGTGACACATTTTTTTTTAAACAGTGTAAAAATAAAAAGTAAAAGGTAAAATAAATAAGAAACAAAAAATGTAAACGCACCCCGTCCCGCCGAGCTCTCGTGCAGAAGCGAACGCATACGTGAGTAGCGCCCGCATATGAACACGGTGTGCAAACCACACATGTGAGGTATCGCCGCGATCGGTAGAGCGAGAGCAATAATTCTAGCCCTAGACCTCCTCTGTAACGCAAAACATGCAACTGGTAGAATTTTTTAAACATTGCCTATGGAGATTTTTAAGAGTAAAAGTTTGTCGCCATTACACGAGCTGGCGCAATTTTGAAGCGTGACATGTTGGGTATTAATTTACTCAGCGTAACATTATCTTTCACAATGTAAAAAAAATTGGGCTAACTTTACTGTTGTGTTATTTTTTAATTCAAAAAAGTGTGTTTTAAAAAAAAAAAGTGCACTTGTAAGACCGCTGCGCAAATGCGTTGTGACAGAAAGTATTGCAACGACCGCCATTTTATTCTCTAGGATGTTAAAAAAAAAATGTATAATGTTTGGGGGTTCTAAGTAATTTTCTACCAAAAAAAAAATGTTTTTAACTTGTAAACACCACATCTAAAAAAGAGGCCCGGTCTTAAAGTGGCTAAAGAGCTTTTCATTTGTGTGCATATACCTTGTGATGTGAATAATTCTCGACCAAGAATGTCTGGATGACATGATAACACAGCACTTTATAAATGGAAAATGTACACCAAGGACACAAACCGTTAAGTGTACCTGTCTACAGACATTGGATGCATTAGAGTCCAAGACCAAGCATATTCATTTAGATTTGCCAATGAGGCTTCCCTTGTGTGTATAAGACAGCTACACTTTAATTTTAAATAAAACATTGAGAAAATCAAGGTTCAAAGTTATGATTCTGTATTTTATTTAGCAGAACATTTTCACCCCTTCCCGCCCATCCCAGCGTCCCTTTAAATAGTTCTGAACACCCAGGAGGTGGGAACGATCAGCGGTCATATGACCACTGCCATGGTGGTGGCATGATTGGAAGCTGCTCCTGCCAGCCACCGATTAGACATGTGCACTGCCGAAAAATTCATTTGTTTTCATTTTTGTTTCATTTGTTTTTTTGGCAAATTCGAAAATTCGAAAATTCGGAATTCGAAAATTCAGAAATTCAAAAAAGAACAAGCTGACAGGAGAGAGCATAAAGATTAGCTCATCAGTCTTCTACTTCTCCTTTAGGCTGTTTTCCCCACATCCAATTCGCATAGCAGGAGATTGTGACTGGCTCTCTATGGAGCCGTTTCACATACAGCATCTCACAATAGTGAGTACACCCCTTAGTCACATTTTTGTAAATATTTTCTTCTATCTTTTCATGTGACAATACTGAAGAAATGACACTTTGCTACAATGTAAAGTAGTGAGTGTACAGCTTGTATAACAGTGTAAATTTGCTGTCCCCTCAAAATAACTCAACACACAGCCATTAATGTCTAAACCGCTGGAAACAAAAGTGAGTACACCCCTAAGTGAAAATGTCAAAATTGGGCCCAATTAGCCATTTTCCCTCCCCGGTGTCATGTAACTCGTTAGTGTGTCAAGGTCTCAGGTGTGAAAGGGGAGCAGATGTGTTAAATTTGGTGTTATCGCTCTCACTCTCTCATACTGGTCACTGGAAGTTTAACATGGCACCTCATGGCAAAGAACTCTCTGGGGATCTGAAAAAAAGAATTGTTGCTCTACATAAAGATGGCCTAGGCTATAAGAAGATTGCCAAGACCCTGAAACTGAGCTGCAGCACGGTGGGCAAGACCATACAGTGATATAACAGGACAGGTTCCACTCAGAACAGGCCTCGCCATGGTCCACCAAAGAAGTTGAGGGCACGTGCTCAGCATCATATCCAGAGGTTGTCTTTGGGAAATAGACGTATGAGTGCTGCCAGCATTGCTGCAGAGGTTGAAGAGGAGGGGGGTCAGCCTGTCAGTGTTTAGACCACACACCGCACACTGCATCAAATTGGTCTGCATGGCTGTCATCCCAGAAGGAAGCCTCTTCTAAAGATGATGCACAAGAAAGCCTGCAAACAGTTTGCTGAAGACAAGCAGACTAAGGACATGGATTGATAAATTGGAAGATAAATGTATTTGGTTCAGATGGTGACAAGCGTGTGTCGCGGCAACCAGGTGAGGAGTACAAAGACAAGTGTGTCTTGACTACAGTGAAGCATGGTGGTGGGAGTGTCATGGTCTGGGGCTGCATGAGTGCTGCCAACACTGGGGAGCTACAGTTCATTGAGGAAACCATGAAAGACAACAGGGTTTTTTTTTTCAGAAAATAGGTGCAGGAACTCAACCACCACCCGCCCCCCCCCCCCACACACACACACCACTCCCCTCCAAACTGCATTAAATATTGGGAGTGCAGAGTTTAGGGGTGTGCTGCATACAGAGTTCAGGGGTTCTCTACACACAAGGTGCAGAGTTCAGGAGTGCTCTACACAGAGTGCAGAGTTTAGGGTTGTGCTGCATACAGAGTGCAGAGTTCAGGGGTGCGCTACACGCAGAATGCAGCCTTCTTCCACAGCTGCCTCTGCATCCCCCATCCGCATCTCACTTTCACCCTTCTTTAGCTCTGACCTCTGCATGCAACCCCCCTCCACTGCCCCCATCTCCACCCCCCCTTAAAAGATCCACCATCCTCCACATGTCTTACTTTTGTTGCTGTATTAAGCTGAAGCTTCCAGCCGGCTTTAGTACCTCGCCACACACTTTAGCTGGCTCCTCCTCTTTCACTTGCAGGGAGATCCTTCAATGGGGGTGTCGGCATCCACACTCCACCCTTGGCACCTGCATCTTCCTTGTCTTCATCCTGAACTCAGTGGGAGACACTGAGGAGATCAGACCTGTGGGAACCATTGGGAGACAAGCTGTCACTTGTAAACTCAGAAGCCAGACTTCTGTGTTTACAAATGATAGTGGTAAACGGGGAGCAGTGGGCCTGAGCCAGAGGTGGTGGAACTGAGTTCCACCAAGTTCCAGCTGAAAAAAAGGCCTAAATAGCTGTATGTTGAGTTATTTTGAGGGGACAGCAAATTTACACTGTTATACAAGCTGTACACTCACTACTTTACATTGTAGCAAAGTGTCATTTCTTCAGTGTTGTCACATGAAAAGATAGAAGAAAATATTTACAAAAATGTGAGATACTGTACACGTAAACCTTTTGACTATTTCAACTATTTGAGTTTAAACTCTCCGGCATCCACCAAATACTATAATATCAGAATCTTTTAAGTCAATATTCACCCCAACAGAACCTGCTTTTTTTCTAAAATATATGCATACTCCCTAACCACCACACTGTGATTAGCTCCATGATAAATATCACTTTATTATATGACCTTCCTAAATACATTCTCTGATCTATAATAATTTCTTATACCGTTTCAAAAAAACGCACCCAGATCTAATATGTCCTAAAGTATAAACTCAATGTGAAATAATTCTGGTTTTCATTCAGACCTTTGCTACTGTACCACTCTCTGTATACCTTCAATACGGCCTTTGGAGAAATGCCAAGCTGGGGCAACCTGGAACATGCAAGTTCTCTGGAGCCTATATTGCTTACAAAGTGTACTACGACTAGCCTTCTATATATTATATAAATGTCCTCACATTGCCGGGCTTATCAAATCCTAATGAGTGTCAGCTCTGGAGAAAACTGCGTGGTGGTTAGTTTGCTTTAAATTCTCAAACAATCTTTATCCAGATGCTCGTTAATGGTTTAAAACGAGACCCCCGTTTACAGCTTTCTTGGAAGGTTTAGAAGGCTGTTCTTCTTCTCCTCCTTCTGAGAAGCATACAAGCTGGGCAGCTGGAATGGCTCTTTCCTTCTCTCTGGGGAATTGAAAGGACAGGCCTTGAGGTGTTCAGACATGGAAGAGATATCATGGAAGATCCACCGATGGACCGGAGAGAATAGTCTGCTGAAATTCCAGACCTGGAGGAAGACCAGAGAGCAAAGGTGAGGAATTGGGCTGGAGGTCAGCTACAACCCTAGAACCTTCATTACACACTTTACCAAATGTCATATTAGGACTACCACCAGATCAACACCCTACATCTGTAAGTTCCAACATACATTTACAAGCAGCAGTTCCAAAGTGAAGAACAAAAGTTTGCCTTTTCATTCAACTGTTACAATAGCACATCCGATTCCATTCATTCACACAACTGGGAGAGCTGGGAAATCCTCAGGGTCCGTTGTATGCAATATATGAGTCTACTTTACATTTGATTCAGGCTTGATTCACACTTCTGTTTTTCGGTGATGTGTGTGTTACTCATTACATTCATTGCTGTGTTGCAGTGCCATTCATTTTGAATGGTACCCCACTGCACTTAGGAAGGGGTCTCCAAATGTTCTAAACAGAGGGCCAGTTTACTGTCCTTCAGACTTTAGGGGGGCTGGTCTAGGGCCATTGGGAGTAGAAAATGTCTTGGCGTCCAGTGGGAGGAATTGTGCCCAATCAATGGTGGCTTCTAAATTCAAAAACATTTGGCGGTGGTAATACACTAGGTATTTGCACCATAGTTATAGTATATAGTCATTGTTACATAGTAGGTGAGGTTAAAAAACGACACAGGTCCATCAAGTCCAACCTATGTGTGTGATTATATGTCAGTATTACATTGTATATCCCTGTATGTTGTGGCCGTTCAGTTGCTTATCTAATCGTTTTTTTGAAACTATTGATGCTCCCCGCTGAGACCACCGCCTGTGGAAGGGAATTCCACATCCTTGCCGCTCTCACAGTAAAGAACCCTCTACGCAGTTTAAGGTTAAACCTCTTTTCTTCTAATTTTAATGAGTTTTAAACTCCCTTCCACTGAAAAGTTTTATCCCTATTATGGGGTCACCAGTACAGTATTTGTAAATTGAAATCATATCCCCTCTCAAGCGTCTCTTCTCCAGAGAGAATAAGTTCAGTGTTCGTAACTTTTCTTCATAACTAATATCCTCCAGTCCCTTAATTAGTTTTGTTGCCCTTCTCTGTGCTCGCTCCATTTCCAGCACATCCTTCCTGAGGACTGGTGCCCAGAACTGGACAGCATACTCCATGCTTTCCACTGGGCATATGACATCAAAGTCTCCACCTACTCTCCACTGGGCATATGACATTGTGATCTCCACCTCAGCCAATTATAGAAAGCCTTGCATTTCTTCACAAAATAAAAGGCTTCCTGTGAATGGTAGTGCATTGCTCAGTCCAACTCGATTTTGATCCAGGAATGGGACAGGAAAGTCCCTGTCCTGCTGCCGGAACACAGTGCTGTATACTGTATGTAGCTGATGGTACATACAATTTTTTCTCTAACAGCCACCAGTTAAGCTTTAAAATTTCTGTCAGGTTTCTTTTTTCAGAAAGTATCTCTCTTGGAGAAATTTCACCTTTTTAACATTTAAGGGTGCCACTTGGGACATGAATTGAGTTAAAATCACCCCAATGAGACACAGACAACAATAAAAATGTTGTAAACCTTCACTACTCCATTCTAAAACAAAAACGTGTGGGGTTTTTAACCTTTGCCTATCAATCTGATGCTATAACCACTCAAACAAAACCCTTACCTTTTTTCGACACCTCCATGAACTTCCACCGTGGGAGTAAGTCTTCTTCTCCCAGAGAAGATGGACCATCCCCTTCTCTTGCAATAACGAGGCACAGACATCTCTCATAAGGGAAGAGACTTGGGACAGCTGGCAGAGACTGAAGCTGTCCAAGAACCCAGCAATGTGTTGTAGGAGCTCAAGTGGAAGGTTGGAGAGGGAGTCTTTGCTCTTTCCTCGATTGCTCCTTGAAAGATTGGGTCTTACTCCCTCATACAAACTACAGTCCATCAGTGGCTTCACTGCAAATGTCTTGAGTTGTTTGCTGTAGATGACCTGTGACTTCACTCCCGCAGGACGAAACCGATTTTGCATGAAGGTGCAGCCCAAGTAGGAAAGCGGGCAACGTTGCTGGAACCAGCCACCGAGGCTGGACTGTATGTCACAATGGGCATTTTTAAAATGTGAGGAGAACTCATCTCTACGGAAGAAGAGTTGGCATGAAAAGGTAAAGGATGAATTACTCTTGTTATGTCTGCTACATACACTCTCACTCAGGATATCCAGTTTAAGACCTAAACGTCTCATTTCCTTCTCTGTCATAATATCCAATAAAATAGTTTTTTTAGTGAAGGGATCTTGACCAAAATTATAAGTTTGAGTTCCAAAATCAATGAGCAGCCCATCTAGGGCCTTCATCTGTGATACCTCATGACCTTTAAGCTCCCTTTCAAGGGCACACATCAAGATTGTGTCAATAGTCTTAGATTGTGACAAGTCTTCTTCAGGGAGGCCTAGGTCAGACGTGTCCACCAATTTCTCAGCTCTCTCCTTCCTGGGATTTTCTTCCCCGAGTTTGGCTCTACGGCCACAGTAGCTTGTTGGTACTTTAAAGGTGCACACAGTCTTTACCGTCTGGGCTTCCAGGTTTCCATACACAAAGTCCTTCTCTTTGGGAGTGCATGCCGCCATCTGTCCAAATCGGATTAGCATGCGGCCATGATGCACAATGTACATGTTGTAGCTGCCGCAATCCATTTCTGTTTTCAGTCTTTCCAAGACCCCCTCTTGCCATGGAGCAAAGCCAGTCTTTTCTGATAGTTCTGTATATCTTCTCTTGCATTCCTCGTCATTTTCGCCCTCATTAGTTGGATTTTTCCCTTCTTTTGCATTGGGATTACCACCTGGTGCTTTGCTGGCTCCAGCTGATGTACTGGTGCTTTGATCTCCTGCTTCCGCTAGATATTCGGCTGCTTTCTTCTCTTTGCTAAAAATAGCCTCCCACTTGGAAAACTTATCAAAATCATGGTCGAGTTGACCCCGAGCCAAAGCTTCTCGCTGAAAGTCAGTCAGACCATCCAGTTCCACACTGCTATGGTTTGCTACATTAGATGAGAGATCAGTTCCTCCTACAGCACCGGCCTCCTCGTCTTCCTCGGGCCTCTTCAAATTTATTGTGTTTTGAGGGTCTTCAGAGAGTTCTGGGAAAAGTTCAGCCAGTTTAAGAGATTTAAAGAGAATCTTTTGATCCCGTAGAGATAAGGCCAAGTCCAGGCATTCCTCACTTTCTTCCTCCTTCAGAACATTCTCGTAAAGTGTTTGATCCTGATTTAGATTGGGCCAGCGGTTCCAGTCCATGGAACAGCAAACCACACTAGCTGGGCAGATCTTGAGGTGCTTGGCCTGCTTACACCTACTCATGTAGAACGGGCATCCAAAAACTGAATTGAGGCATTGCACCCATTCATTAGGGCATAGCAGCTGATGTTCCTCCTCCTTGCACATATGGAACGTGGCACCACAGTGTAAGCGGCAGCTTATCATTACGCAGGAAATGCCAGTGTTGATGGGAGCTTGGCATCTTTTGCTGAAGCAGTTCTGGCAGTGCCTGTGCTCACCAGGACGAGGCTTTATCGCCTTTCCCTTTAAAAAAAACATATATTAATAAGTAGTTCAGAGGCTGCCCAACCCCACAACCCCACAAGCACCAGTCCATACACACTGCCTTCAATAACTCAGTCAGGGCCGTCTTTAACGCAGGGCAAACATGGCACCTGCCCTGAGCCCAATCTTTGTTGGGGGGCCCAAAGCATTGAGCCCAAGCTACCCACGAATTGGGGCCCCAATGGCACTTTGCAGAGTGCACAGAGGACACGGGAGGCTCTATTCCCGTGCTAGCCAGCAGAGAGGGGGTGGGGCCCGGGAGCTCCACTGACGCTCTGACCCCACCCTATGCATCCTGTATGCTCGGAACAGAGCGGCTGTAGTGAGAGCAGTGATCAGAGTGGGAGTGTCAATGGAGCTTCAAGCCCCACCCGCTCTATACTGGCTGGGAAATACAGAGGTCTGGGGGCTGGGAGCTCCACTGATGCTCTAACCCAGCCCCATGCCTGTATGCTCAGGGTGTAGCAGTAGTAGTGAGAGCAGAGAGTGGAAGCCCCACCCCCGGACCTCTGGCTGTGTGCAGAGAGCTCGGCTTGCCAGGTGTGTCCTTACACCCATAAAATGCCTGACTGCTGAAACCCTGAGCTGTTTTATTCAACTGTAAAGCTGTTCATTGCTAAAAGTTCTCTGACCATCTCCTGTAAAATGTCTGCAGTCTCTGATTGTCACCTGTAGCATTTCCGCAGTCTCTTATTGTCACCTGTAGCATGTCCGCAGTCTCTGATTATCACTTGTAGCATGTCTGCTGTCTCTTATTGTCACCTGTAGCATGTCCGCAGTCTCCGATTGTCACCTGTAGCATATCCACAGTCTCTGATTGTCACTTGTAGCATGTCCGCAGTCTCTTATTGTCACCTGTAGCATGTCCACAGTCTCTGATTGTCTCCTGTAGCATGTCAGCAGTCTCTGTTTGTCACCTGAAGCATGTCAGCAGTCTCTGATTGTCACCTGAAGCATGTCCGCAGTCTCTGATTGTCACCTGTAGCATGTCCGCAGTCTCTCATTGTCACCTGTAGCATGTCCGCAGTCTCTCATTGTCACCTGTAGCATTTCTGCAGTCTCTGATTGTCACCTGTAGCATTTCTGCCGTCTCTGATTGTCTCCTGTAGCATGTCCGCAGTCTCTGGTCATCTCCTGCAGTATACTTGCCATCTCTGATGCTCTCCTGCAGAATATTTGCAGTCTCTGATCATCTCCTGTAGTATTTGTATTAATGTGCCGCTTTACTTGCTCAATTATTTGGGATTGCTCCACTTCTCAGTGAGTGGTAATAATGTGGATTAACCTGTAGCAACCAATCAGTGAACAGTA
Source organism: Aquarana catesbeiana (assembly GCA_037953035.1). NCBI lineage: Eukaryota > Metazoa > Chordata > Amphibia > Anura > Ranidae > Aquarana > Aquarana catesbeiana. Next base: position 35,854 of record JBBHAA010002355.1, read on the forward strand.
GTGATCTGCTGTAACCCCTAGCAACCAGTGAGCGCTAATAATGTGCACCAACCTCTAGCAACCAATCGGCAAGCAGAAATTATGCATTGTAACCTCTAGCAACCAGCCAATGAGGGGTAAGGATAGGCTGTAACCTCTGGCAACCAATTGGAATAGCTGTGTGATCTGCTGCAGTAAACTGATTCTGAGTCCACCTGATATTTTTTGTATTTCTCGGGGGGGCCCAAGAAAATGTTTGCCCAGGGCCCAATCAATATTAAAGACGGCCCTGAACTCAGTCTAGGCAGTGGCGTCTCCAGCTTTCAAATTTAGGGGGGGCACATGGGGGGACAGGGACAAAAGTAGGGGGGCAACTATAAAATGGATATATATATATATATAAATATATATATATCCTGGGGCCCTTTACTACGACCTCACAACGGGCCCTTTCACATGTTCTGCAGTGAGCTCCCTTCCTACTGTATTGGGGTCCCCCAGGGTGGCAGAAAACAAGATATATATGTCACCAGCATACCAGGAAAATATAAGGGTCCAAAGCAGTGGGAGAACTATCAGGGTTGCAAAGGTTGTCTTGCCTCCGGGCCCTGGTGTTCTGTCACTGTGGGGTTCCCCAGCCTCCTCTTGCTGTCCTGCCCCTGCTATTGACAGCGCTGGTCTGGCATCTCTTGGAATTTACAGGCTGGTTCTCCTGTCCTAAGGACGGGAGAAATCAGTCTGTTTTTTCAGTAACTGAAGTCCTGGTGGAGTCCTTCCTGCAACTCGCTCTTCTCCTTGCCAATGAGGATGCAGGGGAAGAAGCAGATCGGGCGGCCATGGTTGTGTGAACGCTCGCATTATGCAGTGTCAGCGAGCAGGGGAGGGGGGAGGAATCACCCGCAGGAGCTGACTGGGGACTCTCTCCCTCTTAGACATTGATTTTTTGTAAAAAAAAAAAATATATATATATTTTTTTTTGGGGGGGGCACATGGTGGGGCACAGCATAATGTTGGGGGGGTCAGGGCCCCCTCTGGCCCCCCCCCAGGGTCGCCATTGAGTCTAGGGGATGTCTTTTTGATATTTATTGCTTGAAGAACATTAAACAGGAGAGGGGTTAGGGCTTGGGATACTCCAAAACACTGCCAGTAACAGGATAATTTTCCCCAGAATCTCATTCAGGGAATCTGCTGTGGACAGGGGGCGGGGGGGGGGTGTCCAGTATTATGAAACCCTATGATAGCAGTCTAGCAGTCTCAGCCCATAGCTACATCTAACTCTTATATCCAAAACCACACAGTCACCAATCAATTCAGGGTTACTACTTACAAGTCCCCAGGACAGCTGCACACCTTCCAGCTTCCTCTGGACATGATCCAGTGATGAAGACAATCCTTCTCCAGATCAGAGCCATTTTTGGTGGAGTCCCACAGCTGGTGTTTTAATAAATATTGTTCCAGGCTTCAGGACCCCAGCTCAGCCACAGCTGAGACCTTAAATAGCACCAACTCAATCCTCCTAGGGCAGAAGCCCCAGAAGCGTTGGAACCCTCCCTGTCAAGGAAAGAACAATCTCTCCAGAGCCCCAAACTATTTATCACCTCCCCAACTACCTTCTGCACACTCCTCTCCAAGGATGAGCCAGGGCATGATAAAAATTCAGACTGGTCATTTGAATCTCCCTCCCTATGTTCTGGAAGCTTTTTTCAGAAACACGGGAAAGCAATCAAACTCCCAGCCTGTGAAAACCTGAACAGACCAGAACAAGCAATCACAGCTCCCTTGAGTACAGAAGGACCCCAAAAACTAAATTTACCTAGCATCCTACGCTAGGAGGGTGCTACACAACAAAGATTTTAGATAACATGGATCTAGCATTAGATATTTTTCTTTGTGTGGTGTGCTAGGTAATGTGAGTGTGTGTAATGCCGCGTAGACACGAACGGACTTTACGGCAGACTTGGTCCGGCGGACTTTCTGAATGAACGGACTTGCCTACACACAATCAACCAAAGTCCGACGGATTCATACGTGATGACGTACAACCGGACTAAAACAAGGAAGTTCATTGCCAGTAGCCAATAGCTGCCCTAGTGTCGGTTTTTGTCCGTCGGACTAGCATACAGACGAGCGGACTTTTCGACCGGACTCGAGTCCGTTGGAAAGATTTGAAACATGTTTCATTTCTAGGTCCGTCCAACTTTTGGGAAAAAAAGTCAGCTGGAATTGTCCGTTGGACTCTGAGTCTGCCGTAAAGTCTGCCGTAAAGTCCGCTCATGTGTACGCGGCATAAGACTTCCAGCTGCTGTATGTATTTCAATACTCCCTCTGATGATGCCGTTTCTCCAGAAGGACAGAGCCGTCTTTGTTCAGGCATCATTGAGGTTCACCACTGAGACTGAGATGCCATCTCAGAGATGACACAATCATGCAAATCCTGGTGCCTGTTCAGTTCTTGGTTGTGCTCATAAATATCAATCACATTCATCAGGGCACTATGGCTCTAGTGAGACTGCCCCAAAGTTTGGAATCTAGATAAATTAAGTCTAATGAGAACACCAGACCAAGTGTAGCACCCTCCTAGTTAGGCTTCTGGCTAGCCTAGGTAAATTTAGTTCTTTTAGCGGTACTGTAATTAGGTGAGTGTCTTGTGATTATTTTGGGCTGTTGTGTGTCTCACCGGTTGCAGGATTAACTGCTTCCCCCTGACTTTCAGAGGGTTCCGGAATGTAGAGGGCTGGGGGAGTCAAATAAGCATCCTGAATATTTATGTGGTCCCAGCCAATCCTTGAGGGAGGGTGCCCAGTAGGTTGCTGGGAAGGAGCATAAATAGTTTGAGGCCTGAAGCAAATGGGGTTCTTGTCCAAGAGAAGAAGACCCCCAGCCTGAAGGTATGCTGCCCTTCTGGGCAGTCAAGCTGTGCTTCTTCATTCGCTAATTGAGGTTCCAGCTGGGTCATCTGGGGGGGCCTATTCTACTGAACTTTGCTGGAGCTGATCGAGGGATTTTTTCTTGGGAATCTGGTCTGGAGAGCCCACAGGAGACATGTCTGGCTGATAATGGAAGGAGGCATCCAAATATCAAAGGGCATTTGTGAGTATAGAGATCCCAGTGACTGTGTGCTACTGCTAACCCTCTGGAATTTGGGTCAGCCTATGCATAGGCAGGCCATACACGGTGCAAATTTCTTTCCCGCAACCACAGGGGAATCAGCAATTGTCTTTTTCCAGCAGGGGGGTGGTAAGCCAGAGAATCTGACAGGCTTATTGTAAATCGATTGATCAACTTGCTCATTAACAGGTCTTTAGGAACTGGCTGAGATTCAAACCATGTACGGCCTGCCTTAAAAGTGGACATTCCTTATGGTGGGCCTTTGTAGCCCAGTTCATCATTTGCTGCTGCAAGGAATGTGCTAGGAAGTTTGAGAAAGTGAGAAGTGGCCTCAAGTTGTTACTTTGTCCTCCATACTGGGTGCACGGGCACGTCCCCCCCTATCCATATGTCTGGCCCCCTAATCTACATGCGGGGCGCCGTACGCATGGATTCCAATCAGGGTTTTTTTTTTAAGCACGTGATTAGAGCCAGAGGCTCTAATAGGCTTCAAAAAAGGGTGGGCTTGGGGGGCAGAGCACTGTGCCCCGAGCCCACCCAGTTGTGTCACTATAGCGAATGAATATTGCTTGTGGCCGACCTGACCGGGGAGGTGTGGCTGTGGGTGCACTTTTTGCCCCCCACCACCCCAGAAATATACCACCAGACGCTACTGATCCCACAGTTACCTTGCACCTATCCAAGTTCAAGTTTAGACTGTTTAACGAGCCAGAATAGTGACTCTGACTGTGTGCCCGGCTAATAGCAGCCTAACTGGGGAAAGAACCTTGGGACTAAATCAGTAGGCCCTTCAAGGGTGAGCACTACACAAGGAGCTAAGAGTCAAACAAAATCTGTCAATACTGGTGTTATTCCATAACAAGAAGACATAAAACCACCAATGCGTTTTGAGGCTCAGAGATTTCCCCCCCAGGGCTACAAGACAAATACAAGGGTGGTTGTAAGAATATAAAATACTACAATACAAATGACATAATAGAGCTGATTTGTGTAGAATTGTGTACTGTTGCAACCACCCTCGCTTGTGTCTTGTAGCCCTGAAGAAGGGGGAGATCATTAAGTCCCAAAATGCATTGGCCGTTTTGTCTTCTTGGGATTAAATATCAGTATTAAAAGATTTTTTTTTTTTAGGTTGCTGCTAACTCCATCCTCCACGTTGGCATATGTGCTGAAGGCTAGATGGGAGGAGAATGTGGGAGCAACAGAGGATGAGGAATGGAGTGATGCCCTAGACACATGCAAACTAGTACCCCCCTAAACTTTCTGACCGCCTCACACAGATCTATATACTCCACCGTTCATACCTTACTCCACTTGGAATATCTAGGTACAAACGCGACCAAAATGCTCTTTGCCCCGATGTGTAACCGGGAAGCAGGCACATTCTATCACTTGATTTGGAGCTGCCCTAGGGTACAAGGCTTCTGGACACAAGTTGTACAGTTCCTGCATGATACAATAGGCTCTCATCTTACACTACACCCCAAACCTTGCCTTCTGGGGATATGTTCAGATCAGATATAGATAAATTCACTAAAATTTTCCTAAATAAAAATGATTTTTTTCTGCGTGGAAAGTCCTGGCAAGACAGTGGAATGAGGATTAATTCACCTGAGTTCAGTACATGGATAGCAGAAGTGAATAGCAGCTTACCATATAAAAAACTCATATATAAGCATAGAGGCTGTCCGTCAAAATACACTAAAATCTGGGATAGGTGGCTACAAGCCTCAGAAACTCTTATGCCCCGTACACACGATCGGACATTGATCGGACATTCCGACAACAAAATCCTAGGATTTTTTCCGACGGATGTTGGCTGAAACTTGTCTTGCATACACACGGTCACGCAAAGTTGTCGGAAAATCCGATCGTTCTGAATGCGGTGACGTAAAACACGTACGTGGGGACTAAAAACTGGGCAGTGGCCAATAGCTTTCATCTCTCAATTTATTCTGAGTATGCGTGGCACTTTGTCTGTCGGATTTGTGTACACACGATCGGAATTTCCGACAATGGATTTTGTTGTCGGAAAATTTTATCTCCTGCTCTCCAACTTTGTGTGTCGGAAAATCCGATGGAAAATGTGTGATGAATTTCCGACAACATGCTCCGATCGGACATTTTCCATCGGAAAATCCGACTGTGTGTACGGGGCATAGGTTAGTAAAGTGAACCTTTCTCTTTTTACCTGTGAATTGCCCTCCACCAATCATTTTTGTTATTTAGTGGCGACTCAGTAGTTCTGAGGGCAGGGGGGCAATGGATTCCCTTAATTTGCATAGATTTCCTCTCACTTCCTGTTTGGCTATGGGGAGGGCTGCTGATAGAAATCATGGGGCCCCATACAGCCTACCTGATGGGGCCCCTTTTAGCCCCACCCCTGGTCCTGCCCCCAGTCCCTCCATCAGCCCCACCCCTGGCCCCGCCCCTATACCGAGAGGCTAGGCTAGGGTAGCTCACAGTGTGCAGTGAAATCAGAGGAAGCCATTTCAGTCCAGGAGAGGAGCCGGTACAACTGTGCAAGACTGGAGGGGAGGTCAGGTTTAAGGATATAAAATCTCCTGAGAGTTGAGATCATCTAATCAATAATAAAAGTATAGGTCGGGGGCCCATCCCAACAATCCCAACAATAACAATTAAAAAGATTTGCAAGTTATAGGTCTTTTCATTCGTCCGATGTTTTGATTGTCGGTGTCGGGTACATATTATATTGTATAACTGGGAATCTCCAGTATTACTCACCATTATGAAGAATAGGTCAGTCTGTGCCCAGCGCTCTGATGGTTGGGGGTCGAAGAATTATCCTCCAGTCATTAGTGCTGGGATGAGATAAGAAGAAGTGAATTAGGAAAATCTGACATTAAACAGTCGCTGTGATTCATACAAAAATATTTCAGGAAACAATGTTATGTTGCAATTTTAATTAAAGGATCTTGTAGGAAAATAAGACTCTTAAAGAATGTTCTAAGGCAGGGGAATCCAAACTCTCTAAACAAAGGGTCCGTTTATTGTCCTTCAGACTTTAGGGGGGCCGGACTGTGGCAGTCTAAAATGTCCAGGCATCAGTTGGAGCAAACAATACCCCATCTTTGGTGTCATTGGTAGGAATTGTGTCCCATCATTGGTGTCATTGATAGGAATTGTGTCCCATAATTGGTGTCATTGGTAGGAATTGTGTCCCATCATTGGTGTCATTGGTAGGGATTGTGTCCCATCATTGGTGTCATTGGCTGGAATTGTGTCCAATCATTGTGTCATTGAGAGGAAATGTGCCCTATCATTAGTGTTATTTAGAGGAATTGTACCCCATCATTGGTGTTATTGGGCCCCATCGTTGGTGTCATTGGTAGGAATTGTGTCCCATCATTGGTGTTATTGAGACGAATTGGGCCCCATCATTGGTGTCATTGGGCCCCATAGTTGATGTAATTGGTAGGAATTGTGCCCCATCATTGGTGTTATTGAGAAGAATTGAGCCCCATCATTGGTGTCATTAGTAGGAATTGTGCCCCATCATTGGTGTTATTGAGAGGAATTGTGCCCCATCATTGGTGTCATTGGGCCCCATAGTTGATGTAATTGTAGGAATTGTGCCCCATCATTGGTGTTATTGAGAAGAATTGGGCCCCATCATTGGTGTTATTGAGAAGAATTGGGCCCCATCATTGGTGTCATTAGTAGGAATTGTGCCCCATCATTGGTGTTATTGAGAGGAATTGTGCCCCATCATTGGTGTTATTCGGTCCCATTCTTGATGTCATTTGTAGGAATTGTGTCCCATCATTGGTGTCATTGTGCCCCATTGTTGGTGTTATTGGTAGGAATTGTGTCCCATCATTGGTGTCATTGGGGCCCAACGTTGGTGTCATTGGTAGGAATTGTGCCCCATCATTGGTGTTATTGAGAGGAATTGGGCCCCATCGTTGATGTCATTGGTAGGAATTGTGTCCCATCATTGGTGTCATTGGCTGGAATTGTGTCCAATCATTGGTGTCATTGGTAGGAATTGTGTCCCATCATTGGTGTCATTGTGCCCCATTGTTGGTGTCATTGGTAGGAATTGTGTCCCATCATTGTGTCATTGAGAGGAATTGTGTCCCATCATTAGTGTTATTTAGAGGAATTGTACCCCATCATTGGTGTTATTGGGACCCATCATTGGTGTCATTGATAGGAATTGTGTCCCATCATTGGTGTCATTTGGGGCCTAATGTTGGTGTCATTGGTAGGAATTGTGCCCCATCATTGGTGTTATTGAGAGGAATTGTACCCCATCATTGGTGTTATTGGTAGGAATTGTGCCCCATCATTGGTGTCATTGAGACGAATTGGGCCCCATCATTGGTGTCATTGTGCCCCATTGTTGGTTTCATTAGTAGGAATTGTGCCCCATTATTGGTGTTATTGAGAGGAATTGTGCCCCATCATTGGTGTCATTGTGCCTTATTGTTGGTATCATTAATAGGAATTGTGCCCCATCATTGGTGTTTTTGGGCCCCATTGTTGGTGTCATTGGTAGGAATTGTGTCCCATCATTGGTGTCATTGGGGCCCAACGTTGGTGTCTTTGGTAGGAATTGTGCCCCATCATTGGTGTTATTGAGAGGAATTGGGCCCCATCGTTGATGTCATTGGTAGGAACTGTGTCCCATCATTGGTGTTATTGGGCCCCATCGTTGGTGTCATTGTGCCCCATTGTTGGTGTCATTGAGAGGAATTGTACCCCATCATTGGTGTCATTGGGCCCCATTGTTGATGTAATTGGTAGGAATTGTGTCCCATCATTGTGTCATTGAGAGGAATTGTGCCCCATCATTAGTGTTTATTTAGAGGAATTGTACCCCATCATTGGTGTCATTGGGCCCCATCGTTGATGTAATTGGTAGGAATTGTGCCCCATCATAGGTGTTATTGAGACTAATTGGGCCCCATCATTGGTGTCATTGTGCCCCATTGTTGGTGTCATTAGTAGGAATTGTTCCCCATTATTGGTGTTATTGAGAGGATTTGTGCCCCATCATTGGTGTTATTGGGCCCCATCCTTGATGTCATTTGTAGGAATTGTGTCCCATCATTGGTGTCATTGGGGCCCAACATTGGTGTCATTGGTAGGAATTGTGCCCCATCATTGGTGTTATTGAGAGGATATGGGCCCCATCATTGATGTCATTGGTAGGAATTGTGTCCCATCGTTTGTGTCATTAGGCCCCATTGTTGGTGTCATTAGTAGGAATTGTGCCCCATCGTTGGTGTTATTGGGAGGAATTGTACCCCATCATTGGTGTTATTGGGCCCCATAGTTGGTGTCATTGGTAGGAATTGTGTCCCATCGTTTGTGTCATTAGGCCCCATCATTGGTGTTATTGAGAGGAATTGGGCCCCATCATTGGTGTCATTGGGCGCCACTTTTGGTGTCATTGGTAGGAATTGTGCCCCATCATTGGTGTTATTGAGAGGAATTGGGCCCCATCATTGGTGTCATTGGGCCCCATCATTGGTGTCATTGGTAGGAATTGGGTCCCATCATTGGTGTCATTAGGCCCCATTGTTTGTGTCATTGGTAGGAATTGTGCCCCATTATTGGTGTCATTGGGAGGAGTTGTGCCCCATCATTGGTGTCAGTGCATGAACTAGTGCCCCTAGGGCCAGATAAAAGCAAGCGAAGGGCCATATCTGGCCCCTGGGCTGCAGTTTGGAGACCTCTGTTATGGGATTTCTTCACCCCTAACTATATGAGTGTTTAGTAGCTTCTGGAGCCATTAATCCCCTGATCAGGGGGTACCTACAGATCATGGGGTCCCATAACAAAATTTTGAGGACCCCCCCCATGACTTCTCTCTGTGGCATCTGGCACTGACATCTGTGACAAGAGGTAGGAGGATAACTGTCAACACAACATTCAGAGCTTCTCATTCTACAAAACGAAATGTATTTTTGTTCTGTGCAAATGCCGGTAAAATCAAATATCATTTCTCTGTTTTCTCACAAAATTCGATGTTCTTCTTTTATAAGAATGATGTGAATCTGGAAATACAACATTATGGCTATTAGATGGAACTGACGATCGTAGGAATTAAGTACTTATTTACTCTGGTTGTCGGCTCCATCTAGTGGTCATAATGCGTTATTTCCTGATTTTATTTATTACAGGTATTTATTTATTACAAGTGCTTTACATATACAGTATATTGTACATTCACATCAGTCCCTGACCTCAAGGAGCTTACAATCTAATGTCCCTAACTCACATTCATGCACATACTAAGGACAATATGGACAGAAGGCAATTAACCTCCCAGCATGTCTTTGGAGTGTGGGAGGAAGTACCCGGAGGAAACACACGCAGGCGCGGGGAGAACATGCAAACTCCAGGCAGGTGACGCTGTGGTTGGGATTGGAACTGATTCGCATTATTCTTATGAATGATAAACATCCAACCACAAGAGAAACATTCGATTTCACCGACATTTGCACAGAACAAATGTACATGCAGATGCACAGGATGAAAAGTTCTGCACATTTTATTTATAAATATATTTTTATTGTATTTGTCTGACAAAAAAAAAAAGAAGGCCGTCTGCAGTACATCTCTGTAATGCAGTCACATGTCCTCAGATTTTATCCCTCTATATTTATTAGGCCAGACAGCAGCAAATAAGAGATGTTCATGGTTCGGGTTTACTTTAAAGTGTTTGTAAAGCCAAAATGTATTTTCTCCGGATGTTCGGCACCATTATATACGGTTATCATTAGTAAATCATTTTCTTGTGAATCTGTTGCACAGTTTGTTGCCAGTATTGTCACTTCCTGTTTTAGGCTGACAACATTAAAAGTGGTTTTAAACCCTCACATATACCCAGTGAAGGGACCGGCCTCAGGTGATACACAGAGATGATACAAAAACTCCTACATAAGTTGTACCTGTTTATCTGCAGTATTCTCCTCTCTACATCCATTTAAAGTGCAGAACTTATAAAGTTTGTCTGAGCTTTCAGAAAAAAAGGGGGCAAAAAGCTGCTATTAGACATGTGCAATTTGTTTAGTTCCAAATTGTTTTTTAACAAATTTTGACAAATTGGTTAATTCTGAAATTTTGGAAATTTCAAATTTCCGAAAATTCAAATTTCGGAAATTCGGAAATTGGAAAATTAGAAAATGTGATCATTCGAAATTTTGGAAATTGGAACATTTCAGAAATGGGAACATTTCGGAAATTGGAAGATTGGTAAAAAATTCGAATTCGGAAATTCAAAATTTCGGAAGTTCGGAAATTCAAAAATTCGAAATTAGGAAATTTGAAAATTCGAATATAAGAATGAAAATCTGAACATGCAAAAGAATGAAAATCTGAAAACCCGAAAATCTGAAATGATAAATAACTAATAATAACTATTAAATTATAGGTATTTAATTCCCTTTCAAATGTGGCTGTTAGTGAACGTAACGAGTACGAATTCATCCAAAGTTACGAATTATTCGAAATAACGAATGCTGTATCTAAACGAATGGAACGTAACAATCTAATAATAATATTAAATAACAATAATAATAAAACATTTTTATTATTATTATTATTTATTATTCATTTGTTCCATTCCGTTTGTTTAAATATGACATTCGTTATTTTGGATAATTCGTAACTTCACATAAATTTGCATTCCTTACGTTCACAAACAGCCAAATATGAAAGGAAATTCCAATACCTATAATTTAATAGATAGTTATTATTAGTTAGTTATTATTTTAAATTTTACTGATTTTCTTTCTTTTTTTCAGATTTTCGAATTTTTGGATTTTCGAATTTTTGAATTTCCGACTTTTCCAATTCCGAAAATTTGGAAATTCGGAATTCAAACATTTCAGAATTCGAAAATCTGAAATCCGGAAATTCAGAAATTTGGAAAATTCGGAAATTCGAAAATTCGGATTTTCAAATTTCCGAATTTTGAATTTTCGTATTTTCAGAATTCCGAATTCGAAAATTCGAAATTCCGAAATTTCAAAATTCTGAAATTTGTAAATCTGAGTTATTGTTTAGAATTTTACTGATTTTCTTTCTTTTTTTCAGATTTTCGAATTTTTGAATTTCCGAATTTTCGAATTCCGAAAATTCAGAAATTCTTAATTCGAACATTCGGAAATTAGAAAATTCTGAATTTACAATAATTCAGAAATTCGGAATTCGAACATATTCGGAAATTCGAAAATTCTGGATTTCTGAATTTTCAAAATTCGGGACTCGGAAATCCGAAAATTCCGAAATTCGGAATTCGGAAATTCGGGAGTCCGAAAATTTCAAATTTCCGAAAAAAGCAAAAAAAACGAATGAAACGAAAACAAACAAATTTTTGGTCAGTGCACATGTCTAGCTGCTATTACACTCTGCAGAGCTCAGTGGGGAAAACTCTGAGAGCTGATTGGAGGGAAGGGACACTCCCCCCTTCACACAGCACACAGGAACAGAGCTGAGGCTGTCAATCAGCTGGAGCTCCTCCCCTGTCACCATTTTTCTCTGGGTGTCAGGAAAACTTGTCAGGAGTGACTCATGCTGATAGCAGATGAAGGAGGCAGCAGACAGAAATTACACTTAGTGATCTGGAGTGAGTCAAGTACACACTATAGAGGGATATGCTTTGTTCATATTTCATGCCTGAGGTTTACACCCACTTAAAAGTGATTGTAAAGTCTTGTTTAAAAAATAAAAATAAAAAAAATATAAACAAGTTCTACTTACCTCCTCTGTACAGTTGGATTTGCACAGGGCAGCCCAGATCCTCCTCTTCTGGGGTCCCTCCCTCCTGTCGAGTGCTCCCACAGCAAGTAGCTTGCATTGGGGCACCCGAGTCGAGCTGCAGCTTCCTGTGTCCATTCAGACATGGAGCTGCCGTTCGGCCCCACTACCTCTCTCTCTCCTGATTGGCTAACTGACTTTGATTGACAGCCGTGGGAGCCAATGACGCCGCTGCTGTGTCTCAGCCAATCAGGAGGGAGAGTCCCGGATGGCCGGGGGACTCGTGGACATCGCTGGACAGAAATGGGGCTCAGGTAAGTATTAGGGGGGCTGAGGGGGGGCTGCTGCCCACAGAAGGCTTTTTATCGCAATTCATTAAGATAAAAAAAATTCTGCCTTTACACCCACTGTAAGTCACTGCCTTGCAAAAAGTAGCAGTGTTGTCAGCCTGTCATGTGAACTTACTTGGTTGGCCATTCGTCTGCTTATCCAGTAGATCTGGAAGGCACTGCTAATTACAAAGCAGCATCTTAGGGGTGTATTAATCAAAACTACATATAAATAAATTCTGAATGAATGGGGCAAAATCAAATATTCTCAGGTTATACTCTCGAAAGATAACTGTTATTCACTGAAAAAAATTGTGTGAATAGGGAAAATACTGCATTATGGCCACTGTGAAGGGCTGAAGAGCACAATTATTTACTGTATTACTCCTGTATTGCCATCTAGTGGCCATAATGTGGTATTTTTCCAATTCACACTCTTTTTTTTTTTTTTTCATTGATCGATATTCGATCTGTATAGAATATAGCCTGAGAACATTTGATTTTGCCCCATTCACACAGAACAAATTTACATGCAGATTCAATGGACAAACAGCTATGTGAATTGTTTTATGAATACACCCCTTAGTGTTGTCAGCCTGCAACAGGAAGTGTTGTTACTGGCAGAATCTCCAGGATCTTAACCTCTTCCCGCCCGCCGGCCATCAAATGATGGCTGGGCGGCGCGGCTCTTGTTCTGAGTGGACGTCATATGATGGCCTTCCAGAACGGCCGTTCTTGCACGCAGCGCGGCGTTTGCTTGGACACGGCGCAACCCCTATCTGTGTAAAGAGCCGTGGCTCTTTAACCACTTCAATACAGGGCACTTAGACACCTTCCCGCCCAGGCCAATTTTCACCTTTCAGTGCTGTCACAATTTGAATGACAATTGCGCGGTCATGCTACACTGTACCTAAACAAATTTTTATCATTATGTTCCCACAAATAGAAATTTCTTTTGGTGGTATTTGATCACCTCTGCGGTTTTTATTTTTTGCGCAACAAATAAAAAAAGACCAAAAATTTCGAAAAAAACAAGTTTTTCATTGTTTCTGTTAAAATTTTTTGTAAATAAGTACGTTTTCTCCTTCAATAATGGGCACTGATATGGCTGCACTGATGGGCACTGATACGGCGGCACTGATGGGCACCGATGAGGTGGCACCAATGAGGTGGCACTAATGAGGTGGCACTAATGGGCACTGATAATGGGCACTGATAGGTGGCACTGGTATGCAGCACTGATGGGCACTCATAGGTGGCACCGATGGGCACTCATAGGCGGCACTGATGGGCACTCGTAGGTGGCATTGATTGGTACATATGGGTGGCACTGATGGGTACTTATGGGTGGCACTGATGTGTGGCACTGATGGGCACTGATAGGTGGGCACTGATGGGCACAGATGGGCACTGACAGGTGGCACCGATGGGCAATGATAGGTGGCACCGATGGGCAATGACAGGTGGCACTGATAAAACATTGCTGGGCAGATCTGGGCATTGCTGGGCAGATCAGTGACATAATGGTGCCAATCAGTGCCCATTTGTGGGCACTGATTGGGCACATGTGGATGGCCATGGGGTACATACCTGGCCATCCACGTTGCCCCTTCCCTGGTGGTCCTAGTGGCATCCCTGGTGGTCCAGTGTGGTGATCTGAGGGGGGGCTGCACTGATAAACAATCAGCGCAGACCCCCCCTGCCAGGAGAGCCGCCGATCGGCTCTCCTCTACTCGCGTCTGTCAGACGCGAGTGAGGAAGAGCTGATCAACGGCTCTTCCCATTGACAGCGTGATCAGCCGTGATTGGACATGGCTGATCACGTGGTAAAGAGCCTCCGCTGGAGGCTCTTTACCAAGATCGGTGGAGCGGTGTGTCAGACTGACACCCCGCTCCACCAAACGCCGCGGCATGTTATCCTGCTGGATGTCATATGACGCCCAGTCAGGATAACAGAACCACTTCCCGGACGTCAATCCGCTATAGGGCGGGCGGGAAGTGGTTAACCATGTGATCAGCTGTGTCCAATCACAGCCGGTCACATATAAACACAGAGATGCCAGTAATCGGCGCTCCTGGCTTTACACTGACAGAGTGTGAGGAGAGGAGAGCCGATCAGTAGCATCCCCTCACAGGGGTCAACAAAACATGTAATCAGGGCACTGATCATCAATACCCTGATTAAATTATAGCAACCACCAGTGTCACCAATCAGTGCCAGCAATCAGTGCCCACCATTTCCCACCAGTGCCAGCAATCAGTGCCCACAAGTGCCACCAATCAGTGTCCATTAGTGAAGCCAGTCAGTGCTGGCTAATAGTGCTGCCTATCAGTGCTGCCCATTAATGCCTGTCACTGCTGTCCATCAATGCCCATCAGTGCCACCCAGTGCCCATCAGTGCCGCCTATCCATGCCACCTATCAGTGTCCACCAGTGTCACCTAACAATGCCATCCATCAGTGCTCATCAGTGCTGTTCATCAGTGCCCATCAGTGTCGCCTATCAGTGCCCATATTTGTGCCCATCTGGGCCACCTATGAGTGCAGCATATTTGTGCCTCATCAGTGCCACCTAATCAGTGCCCATAAGTGCCACCTCATCAATGCCCACCGGTTCAGCCTATCAGTGCCCATCAGTGCCACTTCATCAGCGCACATCAGTGAAGGAGAAAAATTACTTATATACTAAATTTACTGACAAAGTGCCACCAATCAGTGTCCATTAGTGAAGCCAGTCAGTGCTGGCTATCAGTGCTGCCCATTAATGCCTGTCATTGCTGTCCATCAATGTCCATCAGTGCCCATCAGTGCTGCCTATCTGTGTCACCTATCAGTGCCCACCAGTGCCACCTACCAGTGCCGCCCATCAGTGCTCATCAGTGCCGCTCATCAGTGCCCATCAGTGCCTCCTATCAGTGCCCATATTTGTGCCCATCAGGGCCACCTAATCAGTGCCCATAAGTGCCACCTCATCAATGCCCACCAGTTCAGCCTATCAGTGCCTATCAGTGCCGCCTCATCAGCGCACATCAGTGAAGGAGAAAAGTTACTTATTTACTAAATTTACTGACAAACTAAGTAAAACAATTTTTTTTTAGTAAAAAATAAAGAACCCAGCAGTTATTAAATACCACCAAAAGAAATCTCTATTTGTGTGAAGAAAATTATAAAAAATTAATCTGGGTACAGTGTTGCATGACCGCGCAATTGTCATTCAAAGTGCGACAGCGCTGAAAGCTGAAAAATGTCCTGGGCAGGAGGGGGGAGGGGAGTGCCCGGGAGGCAAGTGGTTTAAGAAACACACGGTAAGTACAAAGACCTCAGCATTGGCCGTTCTAAAATGAAACATTTGAATAAATGAGTCTACACAACAAAAGCCAATTATTTATCAATTTCTATTGAAATGAAAACTGTCACTTTTATTGGTGAATACGGCATCAGAAAACACGTCCTTCCTTATTCTGGTAACAGGAAACTTCCTCTTTATTTGGATACTTTGTAGTCTGTTATGTCTCTGCAGTGTTGTGAGGAGTCATCTCTGCACTGTACAGCATATTAAAGCTTCCGTCTGAGATGAACACATCTGTGGACATCTGATATCTCCGATGTCTCTGTCAATCACCAGACTTCTAATAATTGATAATCATGAAGTTGGATGTGACCGCTGCTGGCTGCACATGCCGAACGATTTCACCTTTTTGACCTTGAGGCCTTGTTCACGCATCGAGGGTCTCCAAGTATTTAGCTGCCTTTTCCAGCGCTGGCTCCCATCACAGCGTTATGCTGAGGGCATCGGAAGTAAAAATATCCAGCAAGAGACAAGAGTGACGTACGGGATCCGGATAATCAAAGTTCTTCTATCTGGGAACTTTTACAACATTTTTGATGCAATGGGGTTGGTTTACTAAAGGCAAATAGACGGTGCACTTTGCAATGTGCAGTTGCGCCAGAGCTTAGTAATTGAACAGAAGCTCTGCTGACTTCCATCATCCAATCATGTGCAAGCAATAATGCTGTGCTTTTTTTTAATTTCCCTTGCATGTATTCTTTGCAAAGTGAAGCTTTACATCATTTGCTAATCTCTGGAGCAAGTGCACTTGGAGAGTTCACAATCTATTTGCCTTTAGTAAATAAACCCCCATGTCACGATATAAAGGAATGTATCTGAACTGCACTGATCCTGCAAACATTTCTGGTTCTATAAATCTCAGGCTGGCTATACATTAGCAGAATGGGAGTAGATGCTTAGGGGTTGATTTACTAAAGGAAAATAGACTGTGCACTCTGCAGTTGCTCCAGAGCTTAGTAAATAAGCAGAAACTCTGCTGACTTCCATTATCCAATCATGTGCAAGCAAAAAAGCTGTTTTTTTATTTCCTTGTACTTGATTGGCTATTTTTTGCAAATAGAAACCTTACCTGATTTACTAAGCTCTGGAGCAACTGCACTTTGTAGAGTGCACAGCCTATTTGCCTGTATTAACCCCTTTAGTTTCGCGCTATAGCCGAATGACGGCTACAGACGTCCTCCCCTTTGCGCACTCCCCGCGCGTCCCCTGCAGGGTGAGACTCGGGTGATCACAGATCGGCGTAAGGGGCCAATCCCGCCTCCTTACCACGTGATCAGCTGTCAGCCAATGACAGCTGATCATGTGATGTAAACTGAAGATCCGGAATCGTTTTTTTTTTCTCCTCACGCTGACAGCGTGAGGAGAAAAAAAAGCCGATCACCGGCTTCTGTGCAAGGGACAGTCCTGAAGAGGAAGAGGTGAAGCCGCTTCATATGTGCCCACCAGTACCGCCTGCCAGTGCCCACAGTGCCATGAATCAGTGCCCACCAGTGCATAAGTGCCAGCAATCAGTGCCACCTATCAATGCCCACCAGTGGTGCCAATCAATGCCACCTAGTATTGCTGCCTATCAGTGTCACCTACCAGTGCCAATCAGTGCCCATTACTGCCACTCATCAGTGCCCATCACTGCCACCCTTCAGTGCCCATCACTGCCAGTTATTAGAGCCACCTATCAGTGCCCTTCAAGTGCCACCTATCAATGCCCATCAGTACAACCCATCAGTGCCACCTATTAGTGTCCTTCAGTGCCACCTATCAATGCCCATCAGTGCCACCTCTCAGTACCCACCAATGCCACCCTTTAGTGCCCACCAGAGCCATCTCATCAGTGCCCACCAGTGCCACCTATTAATGCCCATCAGTGCTGCCTTAACAGTGCCCATCAATGCAGCCTCATCAGCGTACATCAATGAAGGAGAAAAATTACCTGTTTGCAAAATTTATTAACAAAATATAAAACGGTTTTGCATTTTTTTTTTTAAATATCAGTCTTTTTAAAAATTTTTAACAAAAAATAAAAAACCCAGAGGTGATCAAATACCACCAAAAGAAAGCTCTATTTGTGGGGAAAAAATGATAAAAATGTCATTTGAGTACAGTGTTGTATGACCGTGCAATTGTCGTTCAAAGAGTGACAGCGCTAAAAGCTGAAAATTAATCTGGGCAAGAGGGGGGTTTAGGTGCCCGGTAAGCAAGTGGTTAAATCAACCCCTTTGTTTTAGGAAAATTCAATCAATTTTCTAATGATTATTGGGGTCAAATCAACATTCCTTAGCTGAAATGATGAGAGAATTCAACAGAGCGGGATGGTAAAATGTTTCACGAATTAACAAATTTTTAACAGTGAATGTGGTTTTCCTTCGGTAAAGTCCATTCACTCCAAAAGTGAATGTTAAAAGCAAACTGCATGTAAGTACTTTTGAATGACCTTCGTCAAGTCATTGAGAATTCTCCTACAAGTGTTGGTAGGAATGTCTGTTGGAGAATCTAGTGTATGGCCAGCTTTAGACTGACCGTAGACTTTAGAAAAGGGATTTACTAAAACGGGTGCACACAGAATCTGGTGCAGCTCTGCAAAGTAACCAATCAGCTTCCAGGTTTTATTGTCAAAGCTTAACTGAATGAGCTGAATTTAGAAGCTGATTGGTTACTATGTACAGCTTCACCAATAAATCTCCCCCATACTGTACAGATATACACTAGAAGAGTTAAGTATTATATTCTCAGCTCTCTGGACATTTATATCCAGCTGGGCAGTGTAGACTTACATTGAGTGTGGCACTACTAGTCCCAGTAGCACCAGAAAGCCTGCACAGTGCCCGTTCCTGGCCGATATTTTGGAGGACTTACCTGGGATTAGCTGGGAGGGTGACCCCGTCTTGTGGTGGTCTGTGAAGGCCCTTGTGCTGTGTCGCAGAGGACTCATGTCATGTGGTCGGTTATAAATAGACGGCTATGGGCAGCGAACCCAACCGAGCTATCCTTGTTAGTGTGTCCCTACACAGCACTCCAACCTTAAAGGGAAACTCCACTTGTATCCTCTGTGTTTATTACCCGTCTCACACTTTATTTTGCTGTAGGGATACAATCAATTGTGTATCATCTAGTATAGAAGAATCCTAGTTTGTTTGAAAAAAAAAAGAATAAATAAACAAAAATAAAGCCATTGTAAGGTCTGGTTCACACCTATGCTTTGTGTGCATTTGGCAGAACCATTTAAAGGGGTTGTAAAGGCAGAAAGAAAAAAACAGAGAACATTCCATTCTCAACTCAACAACCGGTCTGCTTACCAACCGAATTAACCTCTCCCACAGTCTGCATTAAAAACAGGGGTTTAGTTAGCACACATTTGCAAACGCATACGTAAGCTGCAAGGCCTCTTCACAGCACCCTGTATTACTTGCAGTCCTAACCTTCTAAATTGTAAAGACAGATAGATTTTTTTTTATCTTAAAGTGGGGTTCCACCCAAAAAACAAAAATACCTGAAAAATTTAAAAACAAAAAACAAAAAAATATTTGGATATTTTTTTTTCACTTACCTCTAAATGCGTGTTGCTAGGTGGTCCCTCGTAGTCTGCCTGTTCCTTTGCCTGGGCTGGTGACATCACTTCCCCCTCGGCACAGGAAGAGCTTGGCTCTGCTCCCTCCCTCCTGTCAATCATCTGGGACCCATTACAGGACTCAGATGATTGAGCGGCCAATCACGGTGCGCGGCGCCGCTTGCGCATGCGCAGTGGGTGCCAGGCTGTGAAGCCACAGCCCGGCGCCCACAGTTGCAATGCCGGCGCCAACGAGCGGAGGGGAGGGATGAGCGGGGCTTTGATCCCCCGCATCGCTGGACCCAGGGACAGGTAAGTGTCCAATTAAAAGTCAGCAGCTGCAGTATTTGTAGCTGCTGACTTTTAATTTTTTTTTTAATGGAGCCCCTGGGTGGAACTCCTCTTTAATGCATTCTATCTTATGCCTGCAATAAAATAAAAAGCCTTCTGTGTGCAGCAGCCCCCTCCCAGCCCCCACCCCACCGCTAATACTTACCTGAGCCCCATCTAGATCCAGCGATGTTGCAAGAGAGACTTGGCTGTCCAGGATTCTCCCTCTTCATTGGCTGAGACATAGCAGCAGGCACCATTGGCTCCTCCCGCTGTTAATCAAAGTCAGTGAGCCAATTAGGAAAGAGAGGGGACGGGGCCGAGCCTGGGCTTCATGTCTGAATGGACACACAGAGCGGTGGCTCGGCTCTAGTGCCCCCATAGCAAGCTGCTTGCTTTGGGGGCACTCGGCAGGAAAGAGGGGCCGGGAGCGTCGGTGAGGGACCCGAGAAGAGGAGGATTGGGGCTGCTCTGTGCAAAACCAACTGCACAGAGGAGGTAATGCTTTTTTTTTTTTTTTTTTTTACACAGTATTTGAAGATATACAGTTTTGTTGGTGCGGGTGTATATATGCACTAGCATATAACTATTACAAGTATAACATGTTTGTTATTGAAAAAAAAAATAGACTTTAATGTGTTTTTTTTATGGCACAAGTTCACATCTATGCGATTTTTAGCCACTGCATTTTTTGGAAAGGTTCAGGGATTTTTTGAAGCAGTATGTCACTTTCAATAAGCGATACCACCAAATGGACCTGACCCATTTAAGCATTTACTGTAGCCACTGCAAAAAATAAACAGCATTTTGCATCCAGCAGGTGGTACCACAGCAGAACGCAACCTATTTAAAGAGTCACTTCACTTTTGTCAAGAAAAAAAAAACTTACCCTCTGGGTGATCGATGTACATTGCAGGGATTTTAACAAACTTTGTTGCAGATTCCGACCTTTTGTTATTCTGAAGAAATAGTTGCTTGTTTCTCTGTGTGAATGTGTATGGGAGTGATTTTATAATTATCAATCAGCTGCTGCACCTGCAGGGCTCTAATGAGGAAAGTGGCAGGGTCTGAATCCCTTTAGACTATGAAAAACTGGTTAATATTATTACAATCCCGTGCTACCTACATACGCCCTCTTTAGTGATAAATAATGTTAATTAAAGAGTGGCTGCAAACAAATAAATTGTGTTCTTATAATATTTATGGTCGGAGCCCTATGTCCGATATGGACATAGATAACACTTATAGTAAAGATAAGACTTACCATCGGAAATAGACCTAAAAGTGTGGACTTACCATATGAAATGGACCTGAAAGTGTGCCTTGGTCTAATGGCCAGTATGCCAAAATAAGGGGGCATACCCTGGTTTAAGAAATGATTATTCTGTAAGAGAAATGAATGAAATGAATAGTTGAGAAATGCTATGAAATGGGGATGGGAGGGTGGGTATCGCGCACAGGAAACCGACAAGCACCACAGGTGAGCGGGCTGCTTAAATACCCCCGGGCTCCTCCCATAAATTCAGGCCACCATACTGGCCTTCCTACTTATGGTCGGAGCCCTATGTCCGATATGGACATAGATAACACTTATAGTAAAGATAAGACTTACCATCGGAAATAGACCTAAAAGTGTGGACTTACCATGACTGTTGGATAACAGATATGCTTAACATACCCTTTTACCCCCATCCTTTACCCCATTACCCCAATAACTAAGACCACACCAAGATTGGAGTAATAAAAGGCCTTAGCAGCCTACTTTATTTAAACAAATAAATCTTTCAATTAGAAATATAAACATATTTACATTAACTGCAACTGAATATCTCAAGCGTTGGTCTGCGCAATCTCTTAATAATCAAAACATGTCCATAACACACTTGCACTGCGGCCCCATCAAATATATACCATAGGCCTCAAGCCGACAAGCTGGCACAGAGACTAACATATGACCGCAGTGCCCCATTATCACTTCCCGGCTAACCTCCGTTAACCGGGAACCACCATAAGGACCCATATCAACTTTTTCTGCCAAACCAACTCTTACTTTAGTCATTTTCCTTCTTTTGCACAGACCAACGCCCGCTCTACCAGGATCTCTCCTCTTCTTCAACCTGTAAGAGAATAAAACACCATCCTCCAAACGCAAATTCCCTTCACCGATAAAAGGGGAGGGTGGGCGGGAACTTTCCTCCACTCTTCTGTTACTCCCCCAGGGCGGGATTACCAATTTAAGGCTTCCCTTAATACCTCCCCCTCGGCTAACTCCAACCCCTCCTACCAGCTTGGTTAACCCCACTGCTCCCAAAGTCATGCACGCCCTGCACCTAGGCATTGCATGCTGCTGTTCCGGGCTCTCCTTGACTGTTGGATAACAGATATGCTTAACATACCCTTTTACCCCCATCCTTTACCCCATTACCCCAATAACTAAGACCACACCAAGATTGGAGTAATAAAAGGCCTTAGCAGCCTACTTTATTTAAACAAATAAATCTTTTAATTAGAAATATAAACATATTTACATTAACTGCAACTGAATATCTCAAGCGTTGGTCTGCGCAATCTCTTAATAATCAAAACATGTCCATAACACACTTGCACTGCGGCCCCATCAAATATATACCATAGGCCTCAAGCCGACAAGCTGGCACAGAGACTAACCAATGACCGCAGTGCCCCATTATCACTTCCCGGCTAACCTCCGTTAACCGGGAACCACCATAAGGACCCATATCAACTTTTTCTGCCAAACCAACTCTTACTTTAGTAATTTTCCTTCTTTTGCACAGACCAACGCCCGCCACAGCACCCAGGAATAACACCTTAATCATGGGTGCCCCTCCACACCCTGAGTGCTCTCTGTATGCCGTCTTGCAGGCCTAATGCCCACAAGTCTATACCAACTTCATTCAAGTGCACTCCATCCGCTCTCAGATACCTCCATGTCTCAAACTCTAGCTCAAGGTGCCTAACCGCCACACCCCCATTATTTACCACAAACTTACTAACCGCCCTATTTATTTTCTTACGGGCCCTATTCACACCCTCTACCGACCTGGCCATTCTCCATGACATCCTAGCCACCATGTCAGACCAGACAATGATCATGTTAGGGAAGGCTTGCTTTAACCGCTCTACATCGAGCTTGATGTCACGCAAGATATCTACCATGGCTCTTAAGCCCAAATCGTTGCCTCCTACATGGATGACTAATACGTCCGGGGGACTGTCCCTTTGTGCATAGCGATGCACTTCCGGCACCAATCTACCCCACAACATGCCTGGGATCCCCAACCACTTAACACAGGCCTCCCTTTTGCTAAAACCCAATTGCCTACCCTCCTTGCGGGCGTCCCCTCTCCGAGCCCCCCAAGCCACATAGGAATGGCCCATTATCCATACCATCCCCGGCACTGCACCTGAAAATAGAAGAACACAAAAGAAAAAACACCATACCGTGAGCCCCGGTTTTGTTCCACATTTGCTTGTTACCCCCATTTACTAAAACCGCAAGCCCCTATAACCTACTACAAGTTTACCACCATATGGGGGCGCACGTATGATCGGAACCTATTAGATTCCCACCTCCCAATTCGCTTAACTGCTTCCACGTCCATACCATTTCTGGCTGCCTCCGTAGCGGCCCCAATCCTAAAGGAGTGAGACGAAAAACCCTTCTCTGCCAGCCCCAACCCCCTAATACATTTATTAAAAACCGTTACAAACTGAAATCTAGACAGGAACTCACCCCCCTTATGGAGCAACAAGGGGCCCATTACCGCAGGACGGACCTTCAAAAATTCCCTGACCCCTGTTACTGGGCATAATAGTGATCCCGCAATTGGATACACCTCAACCCTTCTCCCCCTACCTAGTTGATCAGTCTTTGAGCGCCGTAACCACAACTTCAAACCCTCATCACCCCATGACATCTCCTGATACATCAACCCCCCTGGTGTGGTTTTAGAAGGGCTGACCAGTTCCCCTATCCGAAATGCCCCAAAAAATGCCAATAAAAAGGCTGCCGTAAACAACACAACTTCATAACTGGACGTACACACCTGAAACAACTGATTTACTATCCCCTGCAGGATTTCAAACGTCACTGGCCTCCTGGCATCTCGTCGAGAAATCGACTTCCTATAACCCTTCATTGCCTGCCTTATCCAAAAATCCTTTGTCCAATCTGGCCTACCTTGCAGCTTAAAAAGAAACGCTAAACCAGCTACCCTCTTGTTAACCATTGATGCGGACACACCTTCCTCCATTTTTCTCGCTATATAGTACAGTACCAGCAAACGCATGTCCTGACCAGCTGGATCCTCCCCCACACTATCTGCAAACTCACTCCATTCCTTCCATACCTTCGTGTATGCTGCCCATGTCGCGCTACTCACCGACTTCTTTATCCATCCTGCTATGGTGCAAATGCTATCTCCCACAGCCATTCGGGACAGGGTACCCCTTGTTGTTCCGCATCCGGCGCCAACTCCCGGAACCTGTCCCACTGGAAGCGAGACAACGCATCAGCGATGACATTTTCAACCCCGGGTAAATGTACAGCATGCACAAATACATTTAGTTGCAGACAGCGCAAGACCAAATGCCGCAGCAGCCTAATCACTGGCGGCGAGGACGCCATACTCCTATTAATCACCTGCACTACCCCCATATTGTCGCCATGGAATCGCACCTTCAGATCCCTGAATGATGCACCCCATAGTTCCACTGCCAGTACTACTGGAAATAATTCTAGTAGCACCAAATTCTTTGTGAATCCTGCCTCAACCCAGGTCTGAGGCCAAGGCCCAGCGCTCCACTGGCCCTGAAAAAATGCCCCAAAACCCGTGGAACCCGCTGCGTCCGTGAACAGTTCCAAGTCAAAATTGCTGACTGGACCCGACATCCAAAACGCCCTACCATTAAAAGACTCTAAAAAGGAATGCCACACCCTCAAATCTGCCCTGTGCGTTTCGGTTAGACGCACAAAATGTTTTGGCGATTTGATTCCACTCGTGCTAGCCGCCAGCCGGCGACTGAACACCCTCCCCATGGGTAATATGCGGCATGCAAAATTAAGCTTGCCCAGCACCGATTGCAGCGTCCGCAACTGTACTTTACGCAATCCCAAAAGCCCTGCTATTTCCCTTTTAAGGTCTTCTAATTTATCGTCCGGCAGCCTGCATTCCATCGCCTCCGAATCCAGGACAATGCCCAAAAACGTGATGACCGTGCAAGGTCCCTCCGTTTTATCAGCAGCCAATGGAATGCCAAATTTTTCTGCAATGTGTTCCAGTGTGGCCAGGAGCACAGCGCAGATGCGCGAAGAAGCCGGACCCATACAGAGAAAATCATCGAGGTAATGAATTATAGAATTCACCCCCGACACCTCTCGTACCACCCATTCCACAAATGAGCTGAATTGCTCAAATATCGCACACGATATCGAGCAACCCATGGGTAGGCATTGGTCCACATAGAATTCATTGTCCCAATGACACCCCAATAACCGAAAACTCTCGGGGTGTACCGGCAACAGCCTAAAAGCGGATTCCACATCCGCTTTAGCCATCAAGGCCCCTTTCCCATATCGCCGTACCCATCCCACTGCCGCATCGAATGAAGTGTAAGTCACCGAACACTCCCCTTGATCTATGGCATCATTAACGGACCCCCCTCTAGGGAAGGAGAGGTGGTGAATAAGTCTGAATTTGCCCGGTTCCTTTTTGGGAACCACCCCCAGAGGCGAAACCACCAAATCTTTAAATGGCGCCTCTGGGAATGGACCGCCCATGCGCCCCAATGCAACCTCCTTCCCCAGTTTTTCCCTAACTACTTCCGGATGTTGCATTGCAGACTTTAAATTGCGTGACACTGGGGGGATAACCGTTAATGAGCAAGGGATCCTGAAACCCACCGAAAAACCTTCCTCCAACAATTGCGCAGCTTTCTTGTCAGGATACCTACTTAGAAATGGTCGCATCTTTTCCACTCTCACCGGGGTCCTCCCTTTTGCTTGCAGCCTCTCCTGGACGGCCCTTGCCCTGCTTAAAACATCTAGATCCTGGGTGAGACCCCCCGCATCCTGAACACTCGTGTTTATACTTACAATTGGCGCCAAACTTGCAGCTCCCTGTGTTGTATTGCCAGCACAACCCCTTCTTGTTTCCGACCGACTGTCCCTGTGCCGAAGGGCCGCCGGTCCCCCCTTGAAAAAACTGATTGGAGGCCCTCGCCGTAGTCATCAATCTCATCCATAAGCTGATGTCCTTATGGTCCCACCGTAATGCCGGCCGCACTGCCCTCCGCTGCCGAAACTGCTCATCGTACCTTAGCCATGCTGTACCCCCATAGACCCTATACGCTTCTCCAATCGCATCCTGGTAACAGAAAAGAGCCGAGCAATGCTCAGGTTGCTTTTCCCCGATGACGCTTGCCATAATCGCAAACGCCTGCAACCAGTTGGCAAACGTTCTCGGTATCAAGCGGTACCTCCTCTTCTCTTCATCCTCCTTTTTGGAGTCATCTGGCTTCACCCTATCCAGGTTGAATTTCTCCAACGGTAGCAGCGAAAAAATTTCCACGTACTCACCTTTCCACAACTTCTCACGCACCTCCTGTTTCAAATGCGACCCTAACGGTCCCTCATAGCACACATATACCTCACATTTTGCGGCGTCAGCCAACCTGGTTATGTCTTGCCTACCCGCAGCCTCAACCACCGCCGCCGTTTTTGCCGTCCCTTGCGTGCTCTCATTCACCGGTACAACCGCCATGGGTGCTGCCACCGCTCCCGTGCCCACTGCCGCTATTCCTGATGCCCCAGCACCCCCGACCGGCGGTATCCAAGATGCCACCGGTCCTGCGGGAGTCTCAAATCTTTTCACCAGCTCCTTTATACCTGCCAAGAAACCCAGTAGACCAGAGGACTCCCTGCCTCCCTCCGTTCCCTCTACACTATGAACCCCGCTCGTACCTACCCCACTGGGCCCCGTACTAGGTATAACACGATTAAATGGTGTAAAATGTGACTCACCCGGCTGCACAGGCGTAACCTCATCAGCCGACCCTCTGGTGTCCACCGCTGATGTGTTCCTGGACGGCGGGTTCGGCTCCTCCTCAGACTCGGACCACTCTTGGGCTGTATGGCGCTCCTCCACCTCCTCTTCTGATGATGAGGGCCCACCCGGCCTGGACACCGTGGCTGCCGCCGGAGCTTGGCCTTGCTGTCCCCGCCTCCGCGCATCTCTCCGGCCATCCGACTTCTGCTTCGCTTTTCCCGGGCCGGCGTACTGTGCCTCAGCCCTGCTGATGTTCGGGTTAGCTGCCCTAACAGGCCGACCCCGATCGCTCCTCCTGTGATGCCCTGCCGCGGAAACTGCAGGCCCAGGCCTCCCTCCATGTGCTCCTCTCCATGCTTCCTGCATACTTTTTCTGGGGGCGGGGCTTGCGCTCGCCTCCGCTCTGGTTCTAGGCCGCACCGCTGCTTCCCGGGCCTCTCCACTTCCAGGCCGCTGTGCTGAGGACCCCCTCGCTCCTCCGCTTGCTTCTCCCGCCATTCGCTTCGCCGGTGGGCCCACCGGGAGTCCGACCGGACCCCTGGGCTGCCGCTGATCCGTCCTCCGCTGTTCAGGGGAGAACCGCTCGGGTGGCCGTGAACGCCGCGCCCTGCTGGTGCTGATCTCACCCCCGCTCGGAGCTGGCCCCGCTCTCTGGATGGCCTCCGCGATCGTCTCCTGTAGCCAGGCCGCCCCTCTCACAGCCGCTTCTGCCTTCAGCTGCTCCATCATTTCCTCCATCTCTGCCATGCTGCTCTGAACTTTCCTCCACTCTTCTGTTACTCCCCCAGGCAGGGCCGGTCCTAGACGGGGTGCACGGGGTGCAGTGCACCCAGGCACCAGAGAGGTGGGGGCGCTGAAGCGCCAGAGTGCTCCCTTCCCTCCTCCTCCTCCTCTTGATTGCATCCGGCGGCGGCGCTCTCCGCTGGTGTTAAAAGAAGAAAGGCGCCGCCGCCGCTGTGTATGCTGCTCAAGCATAATAAAAGTGTACACTGCGCTAAATTGAAAAAATATATGGTGCGGAGCAGCTACTTACAAGGTGACAACAACCAAAGAAACATGTGAAAATCAAATAAAAAGTAGCGCATAAATGGTGCCAAAAGTCTTCAATCAAGAAAAAAAAAAAACAAAAAAAAAAACAAAAGTCCACAAATAATAAACATAACAGTGAAAAAAACTTGTAAGTCTCTCAATATAGGTGAATAAAATCCTGTCGGTGAGTGGGAAACAAATGACATGGAATGTCCCACTGAAAACCATGCGTGGATGCAGGGAGACAGAAGTTAAAACGCAGGTGAATCAACAAATCATCCCCAAGTTGTATCTCTCAACAACATGCGACTTGGTAAAGGTGGTGTGTAAGAAACTCTTACCAGATATGATGGACTCCCTTGTCAGCGACAGGGAGTCACTCAAGCGGGTTGCCTCTCAGGGCCAGTGAACGGACATCACAGCTCTGCGGACCTTCTGGGTCAAACTCTGCGCGGATCTCCCGGGGTCGCCAGGTGGGTCCTCCTAAAGGATGGCCAAGGTGCAGATCAGAGGGAACAATGCGTCACATACAAAGGCTGGAGTGAAGGCTGGTTGAATCTCTCAGTAAGTATGTGGAGAAAAAATAAACAAGCTCCACATAGTGTAGATAAGCAAAAATAGGATTTTTATTGCTAAAAACGCCAGGTAACAATAAAATGTGATCACAGAGTATAAAATCAAAAATGGGCAACAAGGAGGATGCTGGAAGCGCCCAAAGCTTTTTGATCAATGGATCGTCTACTGGGGCATGCAGCATCCAGCATATTAGGCAACTTGGAGGGGATGCTGCATGCCCCAGTAGACGATCCATTGATCGAAAAGCTTCGGGCGCTTCCAGCATCCTCCTTGTTGCCCATTTTTGATTTTATACTCTGTGATCACATTTTATTGTTACCTGGCGTTTTTAGCAATAAAAATCCTATTTTTGCTCATCTACACTATGTGGAGCTTGTTTATTTTTTCTCCACATACTTACTGAGAGATTCAACCAGCCTTCACTCCAGCCTTTGTACGTGACGCATTGTTCCCTCTGATCCGCACCTTGGCCATCCTTTGGGAGGACCCACCTGGCGACCCCGGGAGATCCGCGCAGAGTTTGACCCAGAAGGTTCGCATAGCTGTGATGTCCGTTCACTGGCCCTGAGAGGCAACCCACTCGAGTGACTCCCTGTCGCTGACAAGGGAGTCCATCATATCTGGTAAGAGTTTCTTACACACCACCTTTACCAAGTCGCATGTTGTTGAGAGATACAACTTGGGGATGATTTGTTGATTCACCTGCATTTTAACTTCTGTCTCCCTGCATCCATGCATGGTTTTCAGTGGGACATTCCATGTCATTTGTTTCCCACTCACCGACAGGATTTTATTCACCTATATTGAGAGACTTACAAGTTTTTTTCACTGTTATGTTTATTATTTGTGGACATTTGTTTTTTTTTTTTTCTTGATTGAAGACTTGATTTTTTGTATGCTGCTCAAGCCCCTCCCTCCTCCTGTCAGAGAAAGAGAGACATCGGAGGCAGAGCGGCTGGTCTCTGCGTGGAGAGAGACCAGCCGCACAGTGATGTCGCGTGGGGGAGGGGGAGGGGAGCGGTCCGTGCCTGACACATTCTGCTCTGTGTCTCCCACTCCTGCCTACTTTAAACTCCTCTGCTCTTCACCCGGGCGGCATGGCTGGCTGCACACTGTTCTCTCCTCTTCAGCTGCCGCCCGGGTGTATATATGTACCCTAATGGAGGGGGGGCTGTACTAATGGAGGGGGGGGCTGTACTAATGGAGGGGGGGCTGTACTAATGGAGGGGGCTGTACTAATGGAGGGGGCTGTACTAATGGAGGGGGGGGGGCTGTACTAATGGAGGGGGGGTCTGTACTAATGGGGTCTGTACTAATGGAGGGGGGTCTGTACTAATGGAGGGGGCCTGTACTAATGGAGGGGGGTCTGTACTAATGGGGTCTGTACTAATGGAGGGGGGTCTATACTAATGGAGGGGGGTCTGTACTAATGGTGGGGTCTGTACTAATATGGGGGTCTCTACTAATGGAGGGGGGTCTGTCCTGGGGGGTCTGTTCTTTTCCAATATTTTTATTCAAGATTTTACAAAAGATATAAGATTAAAGTTTTACATGTTTTGTTTAAGGTGTAAGAACCAATAACAAGACGTTTATACAAAATAACCAAAGAAAAAATAAAAGGAACAAAATGAAAGAGATAGGGAGGTTACACAACAGATAGTTCCATATGGTTATTAATTCTTTATTGTGTTTCATGCATAGCTTGAGGAGTCTCAGGAGGAGAATTCTCACTCCCAAGCTCCTCAACTTGGTGTAACCTGTAAATGATCCTCCTATAACAGCCCTAGGGCTTCGATCAACCCTATACTCTTTACTGCTTATCATATTTAGTAAAGTAACAAGAAAGAAAAAGATAGGAAAGTGAGAAGTAGAGGGTAGAGAGAAGAAGGGGAGGGGGAGGTGCACTCCTGTCTTAGAGCGAGGGATTTTTAAGTATCCCATCGCATTATGTATTCGAGATATATTTTATCCAAGGGTCCCATATTCTTTCAAACAAATGCATTTTGTCATTTAAGATAGCAGACAGACGTTCATTAACCATAATCCATGACAGTTTAGATTTTATGAGATAAAAGGGGATCGTTGGAGACTTCCAAGATTTAGCTATCGCTATTCTTGCTGCAACAAATACAAAATTTATGAGTTTTCGCATGTGTTTCGATGCTCCATCTACTGGGTGTCCCAACAGTGCCTGCAAGGGTGACTTGATTAAGTTCACTTGGGTTAATGAATATATAAAGTTGTATGTACGGATCCAAAATCTACGCACTTTTGGGCAGGACCACCATGTGTGTATCATGGTGCCTTCGCTGTTGCATCCTCTAAAGCACTGCGGGGAGGCCCCCGGAACAAAAGCTGCCACTTTCACTGGGACCATATACCATCTCACCAGAACTTTGTAGTTTGCCTCTATCAAAGAGGTATTAATATATCATTTGGAGGCCTGGAGAGACATTTTGTGCCATTCTTCAACTGTTAGGCTGATACCTGTATCTTGCTCCCATTTTTCCATATAAAACAATTTCTGAGAGGATGATGATAAAATACCATATATCAATGAAATGTGGCCCGAGTGTTTGTCTATGGTTCTGCAGAAATTTTCCATTTGGGTGGATTTAGGGTGGGATGGGGGGGGCCAGAGGGGAGCACTTTTGGTCTCCCTGGACTTACACAAGGCCTTTGACTCCATATCATGGGACTATCTATTTTTCATATTGAAACGCTATGGGTTTGGCCCGAATTTCCTGAAGACACTAGAAAACATTTATCATACTTCCACAGCGCATCTAGTTGTCAAGGGTTTCCGGTCTCAGCCAATAGACATACACAGAGGAACCAGGCAGGGATGTCCACTATCCCCCTTGTTGTTCATTCTAGCATTAGAACCATTAGCTATAAAGATACGAGCCCACCCAGACATACTGGGAGTGAAGAGTGGCGACAGGGAACATAAGTGCGCGTTGTTTGCAGATGACCTGCTGCTGCTCCTCTCCTCTCCGATCACCACACTACCCATCTTGCACATATTACTAACACATTTCACGTCAATCTCAGGCCTAAAAGTGAATCATTCGAAATCCCAAGCCCTTGATATACTGTTACCAACGCATATAATCCGTGCTTTACAAACTTTACTACGGTTCAGTGTAGTTAAGAAGTGCGCTATCTGGGAATAGCGGTATATTTCTGTATTCGGTAGTTGGTACTTTTCCTGCAGAACCTGTTTAGACATAACCCCTCTGTGGTCGCATAAATCAGCTATCTGTAGCAATCCCTTGTTGGTCCACCATTTAAATTCGTGGGGACGGAGACCCGGGGCGAACATAGGATTATTTAGCAATGGGGCCAATGGAGTATGAGGAGATTTAAACTTATAAGTAGTTGCTAGTCTATCCCACAGATCTAATGAAAAGGACAGTGTCGGGCACATTATTGTCGGTCTGTCCTTCGGTTTCATCCACATTAGGTGGCTGATCTCCTTATTGGGAAATAACGCTGTTTCCATTATCATCCAAAGTGGGTTTGATTGTCGGGTATGGAATCGTGTTAGCTGAGCTAATTGTGCTGCATGATAATATTTTATCAGGTCTGGTACTCCCAGTCCACCTTGTAATTTGGGGGTGTATAATGTTCGTCTATTCACCCTGGGTCTCTTGTTCCCCCAGATAAATTCCAGGAGTTTATTCTGGAACCTCGCTAGGTCTGCTCTATCTATTGCTAGTACAGTCGACCGAACCAGGATGGGGGGTTGTTTGACCATCTTTTGAGATCCTCCAGTAGTTTTTTAAACAAGGGGGGGTAATTATATTTGTATAATGTGGCTAGTGATGGGGTAAGGAAGATACCTAGATATGGAAGAGCTGTATCTTTCCACTGGAATGTATATGAATTTCGTAAAGCACGGATTATATGCGTTGGTAACAGTATATCAAGGGCTTGGGATTTCGAATGATTCACTTTTAGGCCTGAGATTGACGTGAAATGTGTTAGTAATATGTGCAAGATGGGTAGTGTGGTGATCGGAGAGGAGAGGAGCAGCAGCAGGTCATCTGCAAACAACGCGCACTTATGTTCCCTGTCGCCACTCTTCACTCCCAGTATGTCTGGGTGGGCTCGTATCTTTATAGCTAATGGTTCTAATGCTAGAATGAACAACAAGGGGGATAGTGGACATCCCTGCCTGGTTCCTCTGTGTATGTCTATTGGCTGAGACCGGAAACCCTTGACAACTAGATGCGCTGTGGAAGTATGATAAATGTTTTCTAGTGTCTTCAGGAAATTCGGGCCAAACCCATAGCGTTTCAATATGAAAAATAGATAGTCCCATGATATGGAGTCAAAGGCCTTGTGTAAGTCCAGGGAGACCAAAAGTGCTCCCCTCTGGCCCCCCCCATCCCACCCTGAGTTCAGGGCAGATATTATATTGATAATTCTTCTAGTTTGGTCTGAGGCCTGGCGATTGGGAACGAATCCCACCTGGTCTGGGTGAATATATTTGGATATAAATGAATTCATTCGAGTGGCCAAAACTTTTGTCATTATCTTTAAGTCTAAATTAATTAGTGATATTGGGCGGTAATTTGCACAGTCTCCATGATCTTTATTTGGTTTGGGTATTATATGAATATAGGCATTATTTTCATGTGTTGGAAGTGGGTTTCCTTTTCTTATTTCATTGAAAAAAGAGCATAAATGGGGGACTAATATTTCAGTGTATTTTCTGTAGTAATGTCCAGAAAAACCATCGGGACCCGGTGCTTTGGAAGGGTTTATGTGTTTAATAGCTGCGGCCACTTCCCCTGCTGTGAACTCCGCCTCCATTAGCTCTGTGTGGTCCCGTTCCAATGTGGGTAATGTAATGTCACTGAGGAATTCCTCTGCTTTGGTTGCCTGTAGAGGTGTAGGGGTATCATACAATTTAGAGTAAAAAGAAAAAAATTCTTGTAGTATTAACTGTGGGTTCTGCGTAATCTGACCATTATGTAAACGTAATTTAGGTAGGGCTGCGTAATCTGACCATTATGTAAACGTAATTTAGGTAGGGCTGGTGTGTATGGTCTAGGGGTTAGTTTCCGAGCTAGAAGTTTGTTGGGTTTATCTCCCATGGTATAGTATCTATGTCTGGACCATCTTATATTTTTTTCCGCTTTTGTGGTAAGGCTCAGATTTAGGGCTGTGCGAGCTGTATCAATCTGATCTCTAAGATCAATGGCTTGATTAGTCTTTTGTTCTTGTGTGAGGCGTTGAAGTTCTTCCATTTGTTTTTTTATCGTTCGCACTCTCGTTTTGCTCTAGAGGCAAGCTGAATCAACTTACCACGGATGGTGGCCTTGTGTGCCGCCCATGTTATCATAGGGGATGGGGATGAGGGAAGATTGTTTCAGAAATACTCCTTAAGAGCTAGCTCTGTTTCCTTCGCAATAATGGGATCATTCAATAAGGATTCGTTGAATCGCCACGATGACGGTTCTGATTTTGACCATAGATCGACAAGAGTGATTTGTATTGAAGAATGGTCTGACCAAGCCATGGGGATGATTTTGGTCGATGAAATAAATGAAAGTAGTGGGGAGAGTGTAAATAAATGGTCTATTCGGGAGTATGTTTTGTGAACATGGGAATAAAATGTAAAGTCTCTGGACGTGGGGTGGGAATTTCTCCATATGTCAATCAAATCATAACTATGGAGCAGGCGGGCAATCTCTCCACTTTGTTTCGGGGTGTGTTTTAGAAACGTTTTGCTCGGGTTGGATTTATCTAGGATTTGATCTAAAGAAGTGTTGCTATCTCCGCCTAGGATCACGTGTCCCTCCACATGTGGCATTATTGTTGTTAACATTGTGCGTAGGAACTGTTTTTGTCCTGTGTTAGGGGCATAGTAGGAGAGCAGTGTAACTACCTTATCATGTATTTTCCCCTTAGCCATAATATAACGTCCTTCTTTGTCCCAAATGATGTTAGTGGGTGAAAATGGTATATGTTTTGCTATGCAGATTGCTACTCCCCGTTTTTTGTCTGGTCCATTTGACACAAAAAACGTGGGGTATCGTGTATGTAAGTAGTTAGGGGCAGATGTTTTTGAGAAATGTGTCTCTTGAAGTAGTAAGATATCAATTCTCATTTTATGGTATTGTTGGAAGGCTTTGGTTCGTTTAACCGGGGAGTTCAAACCCTGTACATTATGTGTTAATATAGTGAATTTAGTAGAGGATCTATCGGTCATAAGTGTTCGGTAAACCGTACTCACGTTTTAGAGATCTTCTCCGATGTGTATAAGGAACCCGTTTCTGTATCAGGAGTGCACCAAGAGAGAGAGAGGTTAGGAGGAAAAAAAGAGAAGAAATAGAGTTAGAGACATATTGCGCTTCATTCTTTAAACTATAACCATAACAATTCAACAGTACCATTAGGTAAAAAATAACCATCGCACTATTTGGCAGTACGATCTCGGGGATTTTCAACCCCATTATATTGTAAAGTTGCTTCCACTCGGGAAGTAGTGGCAAGTTCACTAGGAGTGGCATGCGTTACTGCCCCGACCTTCCTTGTGCTGTAACTGAGAGGGACTAAAAATAAAAAAAAAATTAAAAAAAAAGGGGGCAGGGGTGGGGGCAAAAATTTGGAGGGGGGAAGGAAAGTTCCAAAATGAAGAGCAGTGATAAAAAATTAGGCATTAAGGCAGTCTGTAGTCAACAGGTAGGAATTCTTCAGTAGATTTAGATCAACGTCTGGCAGGATTTGCCTGAGCGGTGTGGGTGATGCTCTATGAAGATTTTGTTGGGCGTTCAGGTGAAAGGGTGCGATTTCCTTGTAGTAGATCTTCTCTGTTGAGACCACATGGGGGAGACCGGACGACCATCATTATTTGGGGAGTCGGGGTGATGTGAATCTCTATTGATTATTCCCAATTCTAGAAGTAACTCCTCTCCCGACTGGAAACTTGCGAATGAATGCGACTTCCCTCTGTACGTAAAGGACAGTCTGAATGGAAAAGACCAGCGATACTTGATCTGATGATTAATCAGGTGTGTCAGCAGGGGTTTCAGTTGTCTTCTCTTCTGGATCGTCGTCTGTGATATGTCGGCAAAGATCTGTACTTTACTTCCTTGTAGTGAAATATCATCCTTGTTTCTTGCTTCCAACATTATTTTTTCTTTAACCCGATAAAAGTGAGGTTTGACTATCACATCGCGGGGCAATCCATCAGGTCTGGGAGCCGTGAGGGCTCTATGGACTCTATCTAGTTCCAGCTGGTGTGGTGCAATGTCAGGTATTAGATCCTTCATCAGAGCATGAACAACTCCTTCCATGTCAGTTATTGATTCGGGAAGACCGTGCACGCGAAAATTATATCTTCTCGACCTATTTTCCAGGTCCTCGATTTTCGCATTGGCTTGATCCAATTGGTCTTGTAGTGATGATATCATTCTGGAATTTTGGTTAACTCTTTTTACAGTACCATCCATTTTGGATTCTATGGTGTCTAGCCTCTCTCCTATGGTTTGGAAATCATCTTTTATCCCAGTAGTTATAATTGTGCAAGCTTTGGAAAGTTCCTGTTGAAGGAGGGTAGAAAATCTAGCAAGTAGGACGGCATCTCCGGAGTAAGCAGTGGGCTCTGATGTTTGAGGTTGTATTGAGCTATTTTGGCTCAGTGCTATCTCTGCTATTTCTGCCATGTGTCTGTCTGTAGATGAGGCAGGAGAGTTATTAAACTGCACCGCTCTGTCTGGGGAAACTGACAGGGGGGACATATCCAAACAGGCTTGTCTGGGGGTCAGTGGTTCTTCCTGAGACTGGGATGAGAAGGGGTCTCGTCCCAAACCATCCATGGATGTTTCTGGATGCGGATGGGTGTATTGCTGTGGCGCCATCTGTGTGATGGAAGGCCTTGGCTGTTGTGTTGGAGCGCCAATCTTCCCCTGGGCCCTCTGGTGTAATGGGGGCGCTAGCTGTGGGGAATGTTGCTGGGATCGGGGGATATCCCATCCCTCCTCCTCCGACCCTTGCACCTTACCGGGCTCTGGTGTCTGTCCCTCTGCGCGGTATTCTGCTCCATGTACTCCCTTCTGTTTTGCTGCCGCCATCTTAGGCTGAGGAGACTGCTGCTGGGCCCGAGTGGAGCGGGGCTGTTGTGGTTGTTTTTCCCCTTTTTTGGAGCTCCCCACGGTCCCCCGCCTCATGGTCCGCTCCCGGGATATGTGCTGGCTGTCCGGTGGTGATCCGGGCGTCCCGTTTAGCTGTTTATAGCTTCCTTCAGGTCGGGGCTTGCGGAGCTCGGTCACAGCATGTCCTGCTCCGGCGCTGCGCGCATGCGCACTCTGGGGGGTCTGTTCTAATGGGGGGGTCTGTACTAATGGAGAGGGGGTCTGTCCTGGGGGGTCTGTACCAATGGAGGGGGGTATGTCCTGGGGGGTCTGTACTAATGGAGGGGGGGTCTGTACTAATGGAGAGGGGGTCTGTCCTGGGGGGTCTGTACTAATGGAGGGGGGTCTGTACTAATCGAGGGGGGTCTGTCCTGGGGGTCTGTACTAATGGAGGGGGGGTCTGTACTAATGGAGGGG
Organism: Aquarana catesbeiana; assembly: GCA_037953035.1. NCBI lineage: Eukaryota > Metazoa > Chordata > Amphibia > Anura > Ranidae > Aquarana > Aquarana catesbeiana. The sequence continues at coordinate 72,462 of JBBHAA010002355.1, forward strand.
GGGTCTGTACTAATGGAGGGGGGTCTGTACTAATGGAGGGGGGGTCTGTACTAATGGAGGGGGGGTCTGTACTAATGGGGTCTGTACTAATGGAGGGGGGTCTGTACTAATGGTGGGGTCTGTACTAATATGGGGGTCTCTACTAATGGAGGGGGGTCTGTCCTGGGGGGTCTGTACTAATGGAGGTGGGGTCTGTACTAATGGGGTCTGTACTAATGGAGGGGGGGTCTGTACTAATGGTGGGGTCTGTACTAATATGGGGGTCTCTACTAATGGAGGGGGGTCTGTACTAATGGGGGGTCTGTACTAATGGAGGGGGGGTCTGTCCTGGGGGGTCTGTACTAATGGAGGGGGGTCTGTCCTGGGGGGTATGTACTAATGGAAAAGAAAAAAGGAGCAGAGAAGAGGATTGTGGGACATATAGTCCCGAGAACTGGCAGACCCACTGTAACACGGAAACTGCAGCCCACACAGCATGCTCAGCTGAATGGGAAAGAGAGAGAGAGAGAGAGAGAGAGACAGGAGCCTGTGAAAATTTTCAGGGAAGTACACCCAGGACTCCAGAGGGAGAGGACAGTGCTGAAAGAACACCATCAGAGAGAGAACCCCACTGCCCTGCACCACCAGAGGGAAAGCCACACAGCCTAGCGCCATCCCTGGCAGAGAAAGGAATGGAGTCATTGCAGGAATACAGCGGAGTCACCATGGGCAATTCAGAGTGAGCTGACTCCTGATCAGAGGAACCGTTGCTGTATCGCTGGGTCAGGTGAGAGGGCCGATCGGTCAATATGTACTATGTCTGCAGTCTCTGATCATCTCCTGTAGTATGTCTGCAGTCTCTGATCATCTCCTCTACTATGATTGCAGTCTCTGATCGTCTCTTGTATCATAACTGCAGTCTCTGACCATCTCCTGTAATATGTCTGCAGTCTCTGACCTTCTCCTGTATTATGTCTGCAGTCTCTGATCATCTCCTGTACTATGTCTGCAGTCACTGATCATCTCCTGTACTATGTCTGCAGTTTCTGACCATCTCCTGTACTATGTCTGCAGTCTCTGACCATCTCCTGTTCTATGATTGCAGTCTCTGACCATCTCCTGTATTATGTCTGGGGGTTCTTTCTAACAGACTCTCTAACAGAAGCCCTCTTTGTGTGCATTGGAGAGACTCCCCTCCAGGTCTCATTAGTGTACGCTCTTCCTGTATTTTTTTTTTATTGTTAAAAGATCATGGGAGGATCCTAGGGTAACAAAGAGTTCTTAGGAGAGCATCTCTGTGTTTGAGTCATTGCCATAGAAACATTTGTAAAGGGGAGGAGTTGGTAAGATGACCACGCCCATGTGGGGCGCCAGAAATATTTCTGCACCCAGGCGCCAGTGACCCTAGGATCGGCCCTGCCCCCAGGGCGGGATTACCAATTTAAGGCTTCCCTTAATACCTCCCCCTCGGCTAACTCCAACCCCTCCTACCAGCTTGGTTAACCCCACTGCTCCCAAAGTCATGCACGCCCTGCACCTAGGCATTGCATGCTGCTGTTCCGGGCTCTCCTTATGAAATGGACCTGAAAGTGTGCCTTGGTCTAATGGCCGGTATGCCAAAATAAGGGGGCAAAAACATTCAGGTAGGGTTATAATTTTATTGGTTTTCAGTTATTTATTGAGCCAATTTGGAGAATGCCTGTGCCATCTCTGTTTGTGGATTGGGGATGTACCGGGCGAAGCAGGCTGATTTCCACCTGCCTAGTCTTTTGATGATGTGATCTGGCACCCCGTGGCGGGACACCGCGGAGGCTGCTCCGATGCGGAAAGAGTGTCCGGAATACTGACTAGGGTTAAGGTGGAGATTGCGGAGAAGTATTCTTATGTGACTCACAAACTGAGAGGCGTTTAAGGGTTTGACTGGGAATGGTAGAAGGGGACTGCTGTCTGGTTGCTCAGGCAGGAGAGATAGGAGTCGGTTGAGTACAGCGACTGGACACCAGCTGTTGTTGGTTCTGTAGAGGTGGATGTTCACTCTCGAGCCCGTTTGCTGGGTTTTAGAGACCTCGAGGTGCAGGATAAAGTGGTCTTGGTGTCGAAGCAAGTGTCGTCTGCATAGTACTTGGTCTGTGGGTTTGTTAGAGGTGAATTCGCCAGGCCGCAAGAACCCATAGTAAGCTAAATATATGGCTGCTTGTAAGACCGTGCTGGGGAGCAGACCGAATGGCGAAGTAGTCAGAATATTTGACATGTCCCTAAAGATGGGCCCTGTAATGGGCAAGCGCTTAGTGCTGATGACTGGTTGTTGTTTCTGTATTCCCCTTAGTATGGCTCGTATAGCGTGAGATGAGAACAGTGACGATTTCGTCGGGTCTTCAAGTGCCATGAAATGTTGAATGCCGGCTAGGTATAACCGGATGGTGTTGTAGGATGAGGCCAGCTGCGTGTGGCAGTGTGCAGTGAAGGCCAGTACCTGTTTGATATCTGTTGGTTCTTTGCGGCAGGACGTGAGGAATTTATTAAAAGCCTTCCAAGCTGTCTGGTAGGCTTTGAGTGTGTTGCGGGAGAGGGAATTATTTATGAGTTGCGAAGCTCCGTGTAGATGTTGAACTAGTCCAGGGTCAGTTGTGACCAGACGGGGATAGGGGCCGACATTGGATCGGCATCGGGAACCTGTTTGAAAAAGGAGGGATAATTGAAACGTGATAGTGCGTCAGCTGCTGAGTTGTATCTGCCGGGTATAAATTCACAGTGTATGTTGAACTGATGTTGTAAAGACAGTTGTACCAACCTGCGCAGGAAGGACATGACTGCTAGGGACTTGGACCTGCCTCTGTTGATGATGTCTGCCGTGGCTTGGTTGTCGGTGGTGAAGACTACGGTTTGTCCTGTCCAGTGGTGGCCCCAGAGTTGTGCGGCTGCCACTATGGGATAAAGCTCAAAGAGGGCAGATGTTTGGGAAAAGCCGGGTATCAACAGTATCTGTTGAGGCCAGGGTCCTGAAAACCAATGATGGCCAAAAATTGCCGCGAAACCTGTGGAGGCTGCAGCGTCAGTCACCACCTGGGGTGAATGGATCGAAACCATAGGTATAAATAGAGATATGCCATTCCAGGCGGACAAGAATTCCTCCCACATTGATAGGTCCGCTATAGCTGCGGAGTCTAATTTCAAAATCTGATCAGGGTCTTGAGTTTCTGACAGAAATCTAAGCAGGCGTGATACAAATGTGCGGCCTTGTGGGATAATTCGCATAGCGAAGTTGAGCATACCCAGAAGAGACTGCAACTGTTTTTTGGTACAGCCCTTGGTGTGTGTAAAGTCGTGAAGGACTGCCCTAATGCGTGTTAATTTGTCGGGGGGGAGACTGGCCTGCATTGCGCAGGTATCCAAGCTGACCCCGAGAAAGGTGATGATGTTTGCTGGACCATCGACTTTGTGCTCGGCGATAGGAACATTGAGGTTTCCAAAAATTGCTCTAAGTTTGTCGAGATCTCCTGGGGGCTTGTTGGGCGGTTCTATCAGTAGGAAGTCATCCAGGTAATGGATGACTTCATGGCATTGACCCTTGTGTAATAGTATCCAAACGAGGGACTGTGCGAACGTGTCGAAGAGCCACGGGCTACTCTTTGAACCGAAGGTGAGTTTCGTGGCAAAATAATACGCTTCCTTCCATTTGATGCCGTGCCAGCACCAAAGGGATGGGTGGATGGGCAGGAGCTTGAAAGCATCCGAGATGTCGGCTTTGGAGAGCCAGGCACCTGTGCCTGCTTTGATGATCGCTTGTATTGCCATGTCAACGGAGGAATATTTTAGGGAAAACTCTTTGGAGGGGATCAGGGAATTGAGACTGGGTATGTGCAAAGAATGAGGCGCAGACAAGTCGTACACCAAACGCAATTTATTAGAGAATTTGCCCTTGACAAGCCCAATAGGGCTGACTCTCCATGTTCTGAAAGGGGGGCAAGTGAAAGGGCCTATTACGTAGTCTCGATCTACCTCTGCCTGTAAGAGCTGATCTATGGCCTGTTCGTCGATGGCTGCCGAACGAAGATTGGCGCATTCGTGAGTACTGTGGGGCAGTGCAATGAGGCCGGTGTGAAAGCCTACTGTGAAGCCTTGGATAAGGTAGGTGGCCAGGGAAGGGGTGGGGTGTGAAGTGAGATACAGTCCTAACCATAAGATGTTGATTCGGCTTAGTCATGCCCTCTTGTGTTGCTTGACTTCATACAAATTCCTAGGGTGTGCTCTTTGGCATAAAGTGCAGATGTGAAGTAGACGGCATTGGCTGAAGTTGCAGGACCCATAGTTAAAGTTGTTACAGATGGCTGCCCCTCCCACGGTTCGGACTGGGCATCCGAGTTTGTCCACCTGAGGCGTTGGTTCAGGGATCGACTGGCCCTGTACTGTACCTGAGGTAGAGGGGAACTCGAAGGGCCGTCTGATCGCCGTATTGGCGCACCAGGTGGCAGTGTGGGTGGAAGACTGGCAAATTGCACACAGAGGTGAGCGTAAGCCGGCAAAGTGGCGGCAGAAGAGCTCTGTGTCCATGAGACTCCAATCTGTCGTGATCTGGAATTGTGAGAATCTGGCGGCGGCCTTGGCTGAGAAGGAACGATGATAATCGTAGAAGGCGAAACCTCCATACTTGTGGCCCAAGTCTACCACAGTATGGAGGTATAAGTCCAGCTCTTCCCGCCTGCTAGGGGTGGCTGAGCACAAGACATCTCTGAGCATGCCAAAGGCCAGGGTAAATTCGGGGACTGATAGCTTGCGGTTCAGCCTGGGGTCTTTGGCTTTAAGGACCACCGATTTGTCGCCCCAGGAGTAGGCCTTATTTTCTGCCAAATCATGCACGGAGATAAGGAGAGAGGCCAGGTTGACGTCCTTGCCGTCCAAAATGTCCTTCCTGATACTGGTTGGGACCAGGTGGGAGGGGTAGACAATGGCGCTTGAGCCTGAGGTACCTGTAGGAAGAGGTGTCAAGGTCTGAGTTGCAGTTGGGTCGGGGACAGCTGTGGCCGGTCGGGCCTCCAGAAGTGCCACCCTGGCTTGGACGTCTGCAACTGAGGTGGATAGAGATGACACCATTGTGTGTAATTGTGAGATGGCCGATGATATGGACTGGAGGGATGCCTGTTGGGTACTGGGTCCTGCTGCTGGTGGGGGGAAGAGGAGTTTGAAGAGCTCGCCTTTCCTCGCTGTGGCGGGGAAGGGGACACCTCTGCGTCTGAACTCTGCCGTCAGTTTGGGGATAGTCCATCCCCTGAGGGATTGCACGCTGCCGCTTTCTGAGACCGGAGTAGGTGATAGAGGGGCCGTGAAGTCTTCACTGCCGGCCTGGGACATGGTTGCTCTGGTGAGGATCTCTCGAGCTTTATTTCCTGGTTGACTGTAACCTATTGGGGGTGAGATGAATTTCAAGTTTTTTCTTTGATCCGCTGAGTCATACTTACCCAACTTATTCTCCCTTTTTTTTTTTTTTTTACCTGGGGGGATATCGTCCAACCTGGTGCAGGGTGGACCTACTGAACTTTGACTGACCTGAGGAAGATGAAAGGTGACAATTCGTGAAGGGATTGCTAAGTAACTTGAAGCCATGATTTGTATGGTGCTTGCAATTTTGTGACAATGAAATGATTCGAAATGTTTTGCCTTGATTGTGAAATGAATGAACTGCATGACAGAGGTGCGGCCTGGTCGTGTCACAATTTGTTCGACCGTGGACCGGGCTCTGGAGCATGTATTGGAATGAGGCAACTGAAAATATTGGTGCTCCTGGGACGAATCGGTGCTTGTTTGATGCATCTGGATTCGAATAGGAGTGCAGTATTTAATGAAATGAGAGAAATGATTGTTTTGACCGAGGCTCGAATTGGTTGTGCCGTGTTAGCGACTGGCAACCAACCGAGCTCTGGTGTAGGTATGAAATGTGATCGGAACCAGTGATGCATGCCGTGACGAATGGTGCGCCTCGGATGCGACTGGTTCCGAAACGGTGATGCGTTGTGGGAGTGAAATGGTAGAAATTGCATGACAGAGATATGGGTCAATCCCCGATGTCTACGATTTAGCTATGATCCGGACTCTGGAGCATGTATCAGAAATGTGGCCAATCCTGGGCACGCCGAGACGAATCGGTGCATTTTCATGCGACTGAATTCCTGTCGGAACGTGATACGTGGGACTGAAATGATAACCATGACAGAGGTACAAATGACTGATAACGTAACTCTGGAGCATGTATAGAAATGAGGCCAATCCTGGGGCACGCCGGGATGAATCGGTGCATTTTTCATGCGACTAAATTCATGTCGGAACGTGATACATGGAAATGAAATGATAACCATGACAGAGGTACAATTGACTGATAAACGTAACTCTGGAGCATGTATAGAAATGAGGCCAATCCTGGGGCGCGCCGAGACGAATCGGTGCATTTTCCATGCGACTGAATTCATGTCGGAACGTGATACATGGAAATGAAATGATAACCATGACAGAGGTACAATTGACTGATAAACGTAACTCTGGAGCATGTATAGAAATGAGGCCAATCCTGGGGCACGCCGAGATGAATCGGTGCATTTTTTATTTTTTTTCATGCGACTGAATTCATGTCGGAACGTGATACGTGGAAATGAAATGATAACCATGGCAGAGGTACAATTGACTGACAATAACGTAACTCTGGTGCATGTATAGAAATGAGGCCGTAATAACTGGGGCACACCGGAACGAATCGGCGCATCTTTTGGTGCGATTGGATTCGAATCGGAGCGCGGTAGGTGACTGAAATGAGAAATGATTTGAAATGTCAGAAATGAGTTTAGAAATGTTTTCAGAAATGAGAAATGATTTGAAATGTCAGAAATGAGTTTAGAAATGTTTTCAGAAATGAGAAATGATTTGAACTGTCCGAAATGAGTTTTAGAAATGTCTCAGAAATGATAACGATTGATATCGAACTAATTTGATTTGATATTTAACAAATTGCGACTGGCTATGGCTGTCTGCTGATACCGACATGCTAGAAATGAAGCGACGTCAGCGTCGCTGTGCTGTCGAATTGTAACGTATCGAAAGTACGAGCGATATACATTGCAGTTAGTGAGATGCGGGTGAAACGAAATTTAAACTCACGGTTTAGTGACATGATATGAAAAACGAAAAGTCCGACGGGACCTTACCTGCGACAGCCAAGCCAGACGTGTGGTACAAACTATAAACGAAAAACGCGGACTTCGAAAGTTTTGAGTACGGAGTATCGAATACGGGAACTTGCGAGACAAGAACTTGCGGACGCTGGTATATCGAATAGTCGGCTTAGTGACGGGTATCGCGCACAGGAAACCGACAAGCACCACAGGTGAGCGGGCTGCTTAAATACCCCCCGGGCTCCTCCCATAAATTCAGGCCACCATACTGGCCTTCCTACATATAAATAAGTGAAATAAAAAATATTTTGTGAAATGTGTGTGTCACTGGCGCAAAACCTGTCCTATCAATCAATATAAAAGTGATATCTGTAGCTGCTGCATCCAAAAAATTCTCAAGAGAAAGAAATAAAAAGTGCTATGTGTGTGGATGCGCTGCTCTCATTTGTACTCTCTTTCCTTTCTATGTGTATCCTATCTGTTAGACATAATCTTATTCACCATCCACCTATATAAATACATCACATTAAGCAACAACCATATGCAAATTGTATAAATCATATAAAAGTCCGGTGACATGTATCACATGATAATTAAGTCTCTTCATATATGCTTGCAAATCTTCCGTTAGTGTGCCGTGATCGGCGTGCTCTTGTGTTTGATCAATTTAAAGTGACTTGGTGCTTCACCACCACCTGTGAGATTGGCCACTCACCAGATATTTCTTTAAAACTGCACCTTTGGTTCATTCATAGGGATAACCACTCCACTCAAAGGGAACTTCTCCAATAGCTATAATAGGACCTTAGTGTTCCTCATAAAAATGGATGAAAACGATCATCGCACAATAACGTTTAAAACCTTTATTTTATAAAACACAGAAAAAATATGCACTCACATTTCCAAGTGCCATTATGCCGGCACAGAGCTTTTCCAGCAGTTAGGGACGGGTGGGCGCTGCAGCCCGGTTCGCCTAGTGTGTGCTGTGCTGCCTCCGTGTGCCGCTTGCTTTCCCCCCTTGTGTCCGTTCGCGTCCTCACCAACCACGCTCGTTCCCGGTCACGTGGGTGCAAAAATCTCCCAGCAGCCTCTACGCGTTTCGCATTCCAATGTGCGTCATCAGGAAGCTGCCGTTTGATTGGTTCTCATTCTATTTATGTTGAGCGCGGGCGGAAATGACTCTGCCGCCATCTTGGGTGTGGGTATTCCCTTAGTTCTATTCTATTGGGACTTCCTCCCTCTTGGCGCCATTTTGACTATGGGCAATTAGCCCATTTCATGGTTGTCTAGTGCACACGCCATTGCCCCCACTCTACCATTATTCGTTCTTATTCCGATTTGCCCTTTAATATGCTAAAATTATATAAATGATTTTAAACTAACCCATCTGTATCTGCTGGAGAGGCTTTCACATATTAGTAAGTTAATGGCCCTTATTGGCCCTTAGATGCTTTGGCATTGTAAACGTCTTATGTACATTTTTATTCCATGGCTAACTGCCGCACAATGTGTAATATGGAACAGCAAATCCTTGCTACTTCCAAAAAAATTTTATAAAAATACTAAATATGGAAATAAACAATATAGATTAAACTGAACTAGGAAATTAAAATAAAAATAAAAATGAAAAATGAAAATTAAAATGAAAATAAAAATTGAAGTAAAAATCAAAATCAAAATAAAAATAAAAATAAATAATAAAAAATAAAAAAATAAATAAAAAAAAAATAAAAATAAAAAAAATAAAAAAATAAAAATAAAAATAAAAATAAAAATAAAATAAAATGAAATAAAAAATGAAATAAAAATAAAAATAAAAAGTAAGAAATAAATAAATAAATAAAAAATAAAAAATAAAAAATATGAAAAATATATATAGAAAATAAATAGAAAAGAAAATAAAAAAATAAAAATAAGAGATAAAAAATAAAAAATAAAAAATAAAATCAAAAAATATATGAAAAAATGCAAAAATATAAATGAAAATGAAATTACAGGAAATGAAAAATTAATTTTAATAGTCCTCCAGAAAGCAGTTGATGTCGAGCTCCACGTTCAACCCCTGTGGCCTCATCGTGTCCATTTTAAATATCCAGTGGGTTTCGTTCTTTGAAACCTCCCTTCTCATGTTGGTATTCCTCCAATTGCGTTCTATTCTATCTATTCCATAAAACTTTAAATGTTGGGGATTTCTGCCATGTATGTCCCTGAAATGTTTTGATACACTATGGTGTTTAAATCCTTTTTTGATATTTCTGACATGTTCGCCTATTCTTACTGACAAGGCTCTGGTTGTTCTGCCCACGTACTGTAGTCCACAATTGCACTCCAGTACGTAGGTGACATGTGTACTGCTACATGTTATCAACTTGTCTATTTTATATGTCTGCTTGTTGGTATTTGACATGAAGCTTGTTACTTTCCTGTCTTTCTTATTAGTGGACCTGCAGGCTTTACATTTTCCACACCTGAAGAATCCCTTCTGGTTGAAAAAAGTTGACAAACTTTTGGGGGGATCTGGCACATTTTTTACTATTTTATCCCTAATCCTTCTTGCTTTTCTGTATACGAATGTTGGTTTTCGGGGTAGTACCTTGCTTAGTTGTGGGTCGCTACTGATGATGGACCAGTTATTCCTTATAATATTTTCTAATTCTTTATATTGTGTATTAAAACCCGTGATAAATGGTATATTATTATCCTGGTTGTTCTTCCTTGTTTTATTGCTGAGAATTGCTTCTCTGTCCATATTGGCCACTTTTTTGCGTGTGTCCTCCAGTATATTTCTTTTATAGCCCTTTTCTATAAACCTATCTATCAGGATGTCCGTCTGTCGGAAATAGTCCTCCATTTGGTCACAATTCCGTCTGATCCTGATAAACTGGCTCTTTGGAATGTATACTTTCCACTCGGGATGGTGACAGCTCCCCATTGGTATATATCCATTCCGATCTGTTTCTTTAAAGTGTGTTCTAGTCCCGAGCCTATTTTTATTTTTGTATATTTCTAAGTCCAAGAAGTTAATTGTTTGTTGATGTACTGTGGCAGTGAATTTTATATCATACTGGTTGCCGCCAATATGTTGAATAAACTGTTCCAACTGTTCTTGGCTTCCCTTCCATATTATCAGGATATCATCGATATACCGTTTGTATAGCAGCAAATGTGGCCAGCATCTTCCATAAATCTCTTCCTCCTCCCATTTGCTCAGGAAGATGTTGGCCACACTCGGTGCATACTTGTTTCCCATACCTACCCCTTTGATTTGTCTGTAGTATTTGTGATTGTGCCAGAAAAAATTATTCCCCATGGCCATTCTTAGTCCCTCCAAAATAAACCTCCTTTGTTTTAGTTTTAGATCCGATAAGTTTTTCATTCCCCATGCTACTGCTGCCAGGGCATCGGTTTGTTTAATGTTGGTGTACAACGACTCCACATCTAGTGTTACCAGTAGTGTGGAGTTGTCTACCTTTAAATTTTTTAGATTGTTGATAACATCTTTGCTGTCTTTGAGAAATGACTTTCCCTCTCCTGCTATAGGTTGGAGGAATACATCTAAGTACTCCCCCAACCTAGAGTGTACCGACTCAATGCCACTGATTATAGGCCTTCCTGGTGGCTTGGTTTTACTTTTATGAATCTTAGGGACTTGGTATATCACTGGTATTCTTGGGGCCTCTGTCAGTAGGTATCTCCCTTCCTTCTTACTCAGGATTTTATCTGCTATGCCCTTGTCCAGGTATTCTTTTAATTTCTTTTTCAACTCTCTGTTTGGATTCTTTTTGAGGGGTTGATATGTGCTTAGGTCCTTGACTAATCTTTCCAACTCCTTATAGTAGTCCTCTTTTGTTAGGATCACTACACCTCCCCCCTTATCGGCTGGGCGTATCACTATGTTTTTTCTAGTTTCTAGTTTCCTTAATCCCTGCCATATTCTGTCCCTGTTGCATTTTGTTGGTTTAATATTTTTTATCTCCTTTTCCACTAACCTTTTGAACACCTCTATATGTTGGTTAGTAGTGGACCTGGGGTTGAACGTGGATCTGTTCCTCAACTTGCTATGCTTATATACAGTGTCTATATTGTTTATTTCCATATTTAGTATTTTTATAAAATTTTTTTGGAAGTAGCAAGGATTTGCTGTTCCATATTACACATTGTGCGGCAGTTAGCCATGGAATAAAAATGTACATAAGACGTTTACAATGCCAAAGCATCTAAGGGCCAATAAGGGCCATTAACTTACTAATATGTGAAAGCCTCTCCAGCAGATACAGATGGGTTAGTTTAAAATCATTTATATAATTTTAGCATATTAAAGGGCAAATCGGAATAAGAACGAATAATGGTAGAGTGGGGGCAATGGCGTGTGCACTAGACAACCATGAAATGGGCTAATTGCCCATAGTCAAAATGGCGCCAAGAGGGAGGAAGTCCCAATAGAATAGAACTAAGGGAATACCCACACCCAAGATGGCGGCAGAGTCATTTCCGCCCGCGCTCAACATAAATAGAACGAGAACCAATCAAACGGCAGCTTCCTGATGACGCACATTGGAATGCGAAACGCGTAGAGGCTGCTGGGAGATTTTTGCACCCACGTGACCGGGAACGAGCGTGGTTGGTGAGGACGCGAACGGACACAAGGGGGGAAAGCAAGCGGCACACGGAGGCAGCACAGCACACACTAGGCGAACCGGGCTGCAGCGCCCACCCGTCCCTAACTGCTGGAAAAGCTCTGTGCCGGCATAATGGCACTTGGAAATGTGAGTGCATATTTTTTCTGTGTTTTATAAAATAAAGGTTTTAAACGTTATTGTGCGATGATCGTTTTCATCCATTTTTATGAGGAACACTAAGGTCCTATTATAGCTATTGGAGAAGTTCCCTTTGAGTGGAGTGGTTATCCCTATGAATGAACCAAAGGTGCAGTTTTAAAGAAATATCTGGTGAGTGGCCAATCTCACAGGTGGTGGTGAAGCACTAAGTCACTTTAAATTGATCAAACACAAGAGCACGCCGATCACGGCACACTAACGGAAGATTTGCAAGCATATATGAAGAGACTTAATTATCATGTGATACATGTCACCGGACTTTTATATGATTTATACAATTTGCATATGGTTGTTGCTTAATGTGATGTATTTATATAGGTGGATGGTGAATAAGATTATGTCTAACAGATAGGATACACATAGAAAGGAAAGAGAGTACAAATGAGAGCAGCGCATCCACACACATAGCACTTTTTATTTCTTTCTCTTGAGAATTTTTTGGATGCAGCAGCTACAGATATCACTTTTATATTGATTGATAGGACAGGTTTTGCGCCAGTGACACACACATTTCAGTTTATTTATATATATTTATATATATTTATATTTTTTCACGGGCAGCATAACATGGAGGTTTTCTCATTTCTGGCTAATCGCAAGCTAGATCTGGGCGAACTTTTCCACAACTATGATAACACCGCAGCACTTAATTTGGAGCAAAGTTTTAAACACTTAAAGAATGCCATGGACAAGCAAATTAGAATATGGTGGGACATCCACACATTAGATCAATATAGAGAGGCCAAAATCACCCCAAGAAGGCTCAGATGGGACCTAGGTCCCAACGATGGAATAATAGATGAAAATCTATCCAGAACCTGGTTTGATTTTTTTAATAGTTGTGAAAATAAATTGTTGGATATCATAATTGAAAGAAGGAGAACCAAATTAAAAAAGATAGAATCCACCATTGGCACCATTAGGGATAATATGATACCACATGCAGAAACAAATGAGTATAAAACCAGAGTGGCGAAACTACAGGAGTTTTTGACCAAATTGGATAATGAAGTAAAAAACAAAAAGGTTAAGAAATACCAAAGGGACAAAAAAGATTACTTAGAAGGGAAAGTGTATAGGTGGCAAGATGAGGAAACACCTACCAACTCTGCAAACACATCCCCGAATGAGGAGGTGGACACCAGAGATGTGGGTGCAGACAAAAGGACCCATGGTACACCAGGCACCCCAATCGCCAACTTAACAAGAAGAGAAACTAGGACGCCAGCACACACCCCAACCACCAACCAGAGAAAAATAAACAAAAAACCTGAACAAGAGAATCGAACTATGAATGGACCCACCTACCCACCCCCACCCCCTTTGGGTCAATATCCCAGACCTTGGAGAGGAGGATATAGGGGCAGAGGGAGAGGATATTATAATTACAATTCAAACTACAATCCCAACTATGGTCCACCTATGTGGCAGGGGGAATGGCGGGACTGGAGGGAACCCTACAAACCACCCATGCCGGTATTTCAAACCAGCAGGGGGAGTTGGAACAGGAACCCCCAGGAACCTGGAGAAAACACAAACCAAAAAGAAAAAGAGGCTGTAGAGGGGGAGGCAAAAAGGAAAAGAGAAAATTAGGAGAGGGCATTTTTAACCTAACAGATGTAACTTTCACTCAGGAAGAATTATTAGTATTAGATAGTGGAATTAAATATGCACCTAAGGCAACTTTTAATCAGTTTGAAGCTTTTATTGATTTGCAAAAGTTTATTAGGAAATTAAGTTTAAAGAAACATTTTTTGGAAAAAGGAGAACTCCAACACCAACAAATCGACACGGTATATAAGCATAGCAAGTTGAGGAACAGATCCACGTTCAACCCCAGGTCCACTACTAACCAACATATAGAGGTGTTCAAAAGGTTAGTGGAAAAGGAGATAAAAAATATTAAACCAACAAAATGCAACAGGGACAGAATATGGCAGGGATTAAGGAAACTAGAAACTAGAAAAAACATAGTGATACGCCCAGCCGATAAGGGGAAGGTGTAGTGATCCTAACAAAAGAGGACTACTATAAGGAGTTGGAAAGATTAGTCAAGGACCTAAGCACATATCAACCCCTCAAAAAGAATCCAAACAGAGAGTTGAAAAAGAAATTAAAAGAATACCTGGACAAGGGCATAGCAGATAAAATCCTGAGTAAGAAGGAAGGGAGATACCTACTGACAAAGGCCCCAAGAATACCAGTGATATACCAAGTCCCTAAGATTCATAAAAGTAAAACCAAGCCACCAGGCAGGCCTATAATCAGTGGCATTGAGTCGGTACACTCTAGGTTGGGGGAGTACTTAGATGTATTCCTCCAACCTATAGCAGGAGAGGGAAAGTCATTTCTCAAAGACAGCAAAGATGTTATCAACAATCTAAAAAATTTAAAGGTAGACAACTCCACACTACTGGTAACACTAGATGTGGAGTCGTTGTACACCAACATTAAACAAACCGATGCCCTGGCAGCAGTAGCATGGGGAATGAAAAACTTATCGGATCTAAAACTAAAACAAAGGAGGTTTATTTTGGAGGGACTAAGAATGGCCATGGGGAATAATTTTTTCTGGCACAATCACAAATACTACAGACAAATCAAAGGGGTAGGTATGGGAAACAAGTATGCACCGAGTGTGGCCAACATCTTCCTGAGCAAATGGGAGGAGGAAGAAATTTATGGAAGATGCTGGCCACATTTGCTGCTATACAAACGGTATATCGATGATATCCTGATAATATGGAAGGGAAGCCAAGAACAGTTGGAACAGTTTATTCAACATATTGGCGGCAACCAGTATGATATAAAATTCACTGCCACAGTACATCAACAAACAATTAACTTCTTGGACTTAGAAATATACAAAAATAAAAATAGGCTCGGGACTAGAACACACTTTAAAGAAACAGATCGGAATGGATATATACCAATGGGGAGCTGTCACCAACCCGAGTGGAAAGTATACATTCCAAAGAGCCAGTTTATCAGGATCAGACGGAATTGTGACCAAATGGAGGACTATTTCCGACAGACGGACATCCTGATAGATAGGTTTATAGAAAAGGGCTATAAAAGAAATATACTGGAGGACACACGCAAAAAAGTGGCCAATATGGACAGAGAAGCAATTCTCAGCAATAAAACAAGGAAGAACAACCAGGATAATAATATACCATTTATCACGGGTTTTAATACACAATATAAAGAATTAGAAAATATTATAAGGAATAACTGGTCCATCATCAGTAGCGACCCACAACTAAGCAAGGTACTACCCCGAAAACCAACATTCGTATACAGAAAAGCAAGAAGGATTAGGGATAAAATAGTAAAAAATGTGCCAGATCCCCCCAAAAGTTTGTCAACTTTTTTCAACCAGAAGGGATTCTTCAGGTGTGGAAAATGTAAAGCCTGCAGGTCCACTAATAAGAAAGACAGGAAAGTAACAAGCTTCATGTCAAATACCAACAAGCAGACATATAAAATAGACAAGTTGATAACATGTAGCAGTACACATGTCACCTACGTACTGGAGTGCAATTGTGGACTACAGTACGTGGGCAGAACAACCAGAGCCTTGTCAGTAAGAATAGGCGAACATGTCAGAAATATCAAAAAAGGATTTAAACACCATAGTGTATCAAAACATTTCAGGGACATACATGGCAGAAATCCCCAACATTTAAAGTTTTATGGAATAGATAGAATAGAACGCAATTGGAGGAATACCAACATGAGAAGGGAGGTTTCAAAGAACGAAACCCACTGGATATTTAAAATGGACACGATGAGGCCACAGGGGTTGAACGTGGAGCTCGACATCAACTGCTTTCTGGAGGACTATTAAAATTAATTTTTCATTTCCTGTAATTTCATTTTCATTTATATTTTTGCATTTTTTCATATATTTTTTTATTTTATTTTTTATTTTTTATCTCTTATTTTTATTTTTTAATTTTCTTTTCTATTTATTTTCTATATATATTTTTCATATTTTTTATTTTTTATTTTTTATTTATTTATTTATTTATTTCTTACTTTTTATTTTTATTTTTATTTCATTTTTTATTTCATTTTATTTTATTTTTATTTTTATTTTTATTTTTATTTTTATTTTATTCTATTTTTCTATTTTTCTATTTTTTCTATTTTTTCTATCTTTTATTTTATTTTTTATTTATTATTTTGTATTTTTATTTTTTATTTTTTTTATTTTTATTTTTATTTTTATTTTTATTATTTATTTTTATTTTTATTTTGATTTTGATTTTTACTTCAATTTTTATTTTCATTTTAATTTTCATTTTTCATTTTTATTTTTATTTTAATTTCCTAGTTCAGTTTAATCTATATTGTTTATTTCCACATTTAGTATTTTTATAAAAATTTTTTGGAAGTAGCAAGGATTTGCTGTTCCATATTACACATTGTGCGGCAGTTAGCCATGGAATAAAAATGTACATAAGACGTTTACAATGCCAAAGCATCTAAGGGCCAATAAGGGCCATTAACTTACTAATATGTGAAAGCCTCTCCAGCAGATACAGATGGGTTAGTTTAAAATCATTTATATAATTTTAGCATATTAAAGGGCAAATCGGAATAAGAACGAATAATGGTAGAGTGGGGGCAATGGCGTGTGCACTAGACAACCATGAAATGGGCTAATTGCCCATAGTCAAAATGGCGCCAAGAGGGAGGAAGTCCCAATAGAATAGAACTAAGGGAATACCCACACCCAAGATGGCGGCAGAGTCATTTCCGCCCGCGCTCAACATAAATAGAACGAGAACCAATCAAACGGCAGCTTCCTGATGACGCACATTGGAATGCGAAACGCGTAGAGGCTGCTGGGAGATTTTTGCACCCACGTGACCGGGAACGAGCGTGGTTGGTGAGGACGCGGACGGACACAAGGGGGGAAAGCAAGCGGCACACGGAGGCAGCACAGCACACACTAGGCGAACCGGGCTGCAGCGCCCACCCGTCCCTAACTGCTGGAAAAGCTCTGTGCCGGCATAATGGCACTTGGAAATGTGAGTGCATATTTTTTCTGTGTTTTATAAAATAAAGGTTTTAAACGTTATTGTGCGATGATCGTTTTAATCCATTTTTATGAGGAACACTGTGACAGACCTTGCCGGAAAAGAGGCTTTTGGAGGGGACTGAATGCCAGCCTTCTGCAAACCAATTATGGTCCCTGGCATTTGGGGGGGCGGGGCTCTTTGTGAACTGTATGCCTGGGGACCCTGGAGGTGGCGTTACTTTAGATTCAGGTCCATGTCCCCCAAGACACACAGACTCTGGGGACCCTGGAT
Organism: Aquarana catesbeiana; assembly: GCA_037953035.1. NCBI lineage: Eukaryota > Metazoa > Chordata > Amphibia > Anura > Ranidae > Aquarana > Aquarana catesbeiana. Next base: position 89,757 of record JBBHAA010002355.1, read on the forward strand.
ATGCCATTGTGATGGGAGTCATTAATAAGGGCACAAGGTGAATGAGAACCCCACTATGATCTGTGCTAGTCAGAGACTCAATGCTGTATATGTGTGCTGTCTCATTGTGTTGTGTACTGTTTGCTGTGCTACTTTGGGGTGGGGCTGTATTCCAATGTTCTATTGTGTTTGTCTGCCTTGGATCACAGGATGTGTATTGCTGTGAGGAAAGAGGGAGGGGGGATTCCTCCAGCAGCCCCCCTGTTAAGACTGTTTACTGATGAGAAGTTAAGCACACCTGACCTGTGTGTCCATTGTTATTGGACAGTTTAACCCGCCCTGTTTTCCAAGGGTGGGGGGAAATGTTTTGAAGTGGGATCTGTATAACATGTGTTTTTTGAATAAAGATTCATTCCTGCTTGGAACCTGAAGACAGAGCTGTGTCTCGTTTTTGGGGTGGATTATTTGTATGGGTTCCTTGTTTGGCTGATTGAAGTGTTCGGTAGCTGCCTTTGTGTTTGGGTTTGAAATGTCCTAAACGACTTTAACCCCTTTCATACTCGGGGTGTCGTTACACTGGTGGCAAGCAGCGGGATCATTCCCACAGCCCAGAAGGACAGCTACAACCGGAGACCGGCCAACAACCGTAAGAAGAGGGACATTATCGAAGAACTAGTCGAAATGGATAGAGCGGAAAGACCCAGCATAACCGAAAGACCCAGCATAACAGACAGGACACCCGAAGAGGAAAGTTTTGATCGGGCTGTTAAAATAAGACTGGCACATTATGGCCCTAATCCTACAGTGGAGATCATAGACCGAGTTATAGCGGCTGTGGATGCAAATTGGCTACAGCAAAGACGTGCTGCAGCAGCGGGAGTCGCAACAGCACCAACTGAAAAGAGAAAGGTACATTTTGCTGCTTTTAAAAATTTCATTGAAGCAGAAGGGGAGATTGATGGGTACCTTGCAGATTTTGAACGGCAGTGTGCCCTACACCGGGTGCCCACAGAGGAATGGGTTACCATTTTGTCTGGGAAATTGTCCGGCCGGGCCAGTGAAGCGTTTAGGGCCATTCCAGACAAGGATATTATGAACTATGGGCTGGTAAAAGAAGCACTGTTGGGCAGGTATGCCGTCACACCGGAGGCATACCGGAGGCGGTTCCGAGAGACAAGCAAGCAAACTGGAGATTCATATACCGAGTGGGCATGCCGCCTACACCACACAGCATCCCACTGGGTTGCTGGATGCCAAGCAGTATCCGGGGAAGAGGTGCTGCAGCTGTTCCTGCTGGAGCACTTCTTTGACAAGCTGTTCCCAGAAGTCAGAGAGTGGGTCCGGGACCGAAAACCTTGCACCTTGTCTGAAGCAGCTCGCCTGGCAGACGAATACACAGATGCCCGCAAACTTGATAACCATGTGGTCAAGACAACAGCTCGGGTGGATTATCTTTCAGTGGCATCCCCTCCAGCTGGTGCCTACAAACCACAGTTGTACTGCCCTACAGCACCACCTCCAGTGGCCACTTATTCTCGGCAGCCCAGGTTCAACTCCCAGGACTACTCACAACCCCTCAGGTGTTTCGGGTGTAAACAGCTAGGGCACAGAAAGCCAGACTGTCCGTTGAATCCAGCCAGGCAGTCCCACTCGTGGACAAAGCCAGCAGGGGGGAATCCCCGCACATCCATGCCTGCGGCTCACTGCATTGAGGAGGAAGAACGTTGGGGCGTCCTGCATGAGGCTGATCTAGTACAAGCAGCTAACCAGGACAACCGGCAGCAACACAGGCAGACCGTCCGGGTTAATGGAAAGGTAGCCAATGGCCTACGTGATACTGGTGCCACCATGACCTTACTACGGAAGAACCTCATCCCAGAGAGCCAACACACCGGGGACACTGTAGTCGTAAGGGTAGCAGGAGGCACCATTTTCCGGCTACCAGTTGCCCGTGTTCACCTGGATTGGGGGGTTGGTTTGGGACACATGAATGTGGGGGTGATGAAGGATTTGCCAGCGGATGTACTACTGGGGAATGATTTGGCCCCCCTCATTTCTGCTTATGCCCTGATAGGCCCCACTGAAGCCAACCGAGTGACTACCCGTGCCCAGATCCCCAACAGCATGATGGCGTGAGCCCAGTCACCCTGTCTTCTCTCCAGCAGCTGAAAAGACTACAGAGAGAAGGGCCAGTCCAGGACTCTCCCCAGCGGCGGGCATGTTCTCCGAGAGAGGCAGAGGTTGGCTGGGTAAGTAATGATCTGTTTGGAACAATTTGTTTGGGGTACGGTGTGGATACCAGCATTAGAGGACTGGAACTACTGACTAACTTCGGAGTCAACCCGTCTGGGGTCTCCTCCTGTGTTAGTCTCCTGCCGAAAGGGGAGAAATGTGACAGACCTTTCCGGAAAAGAGGCTTTTGGAGGGGACTGAATGCCAGCCTCCTGAAAACCAATTATGGTCCCTGGCATTTGGGGGGGCGGGGCTCTTTGTGAACTGTATGCTTGGGGACCCTGGAGGTGGCGTTACTTTAGATTCAGGTCCATGTCCCCCAAGACACACAGACTCTGGGGACCCTGGATATGCCATTGTGATGGGAGTCATTAATAAGGGCACAAGGTGAATGAGAACCCCACTATGATCTGTGCTAGTCAGAGACTCAATGCTGTATATGTGTGCTGTCTCATTGTGTTGTGTACTGTTTGCTGTGCTACTTTGGGGTGGGGCTGTATTCCAATGTTCTATTGTGTTTGTCTGCCTTGGATCACAGGATGTGTATTGCTGTGAGGAAAGAGGGAGGGGGGATTCCTCTAGCAGCCCCCCTGTTAAGACTGTTTACTGATGAGAAGTTAAGCACACCTGACCTGTGTGTCCATTGTTATTGGACAGTTTAACCCGCCCTGTTTTCCAAGGGTGGGGGGAAATGTTTTGAAGTGGGATCTGTATAACATGTGTTTTTTGAATAAAGATTCATTCCTGCTTGGAACCTGAAGACAGAGCTGTGTCTCGTTTTTGGGGTGGATTATTTGTATGGGTTCCTTGTTTGGCTGATTGAAGTGTTCGGTAGCTGCCTTTGTGTTTGGGTTTGAAATGTCCTAAACGACTTTAATCCCTTTCATACTCGGGGTGTCGTTACAAACACTAAGGTCCTATTATAGCTATTGGAGAAGTTCCCTTTGAGTGGAGTGGTTATCCCTATGAATGAACCAAAGGTGCAGTTTTAAAGAAATATCTGGTGAGTGGCCAATCTCACAGGTGGTGGTGAAGCACTAAGTCACTTTAAATTGATCAAACACAAGAGCACGCCGATCACGGCACACTAACGGAAGATTTGCAAGCATATATGAAGAGACTTAATTATCATGTGATACATGTCACCGGACTTTTATATGATTTATACAATTTGCATATGGTTGTTGCTTAATGTGATGTATTTATATAGGTGGATGGTGAATAAGATTATGTCTAACAGATAGGATACACATAGAAAGGAAAGAGAGTACAAATGAGAGCAGCGCATCCACACACATAGCAAAAAATATTTTGTGCTGCTCTGACCCCAAAAACTTTTAAGTTTTATAAAAAAATCATATGGTAAAATACAATACACTAAATAAATACATATAACCATCAAAATAATATTGTGACTGATATGCAATATTCATTTATACAATATAGGGTATGCAATAATAAATTTGAAGCCTCCTTTTTTATATATAAAATTGCACTTACATGGATAAAGAAAAGGAATGTACTTGTAGGAAGGGGCCCTGAGGAAGTCACGTGACCATGATGACACGCATAGGGTGGAGCTGGGTGACGTGTTTGCTGAAACCAGAGTGACGAGGAAGCCACAGCCCCACTGTCATTTTGTTATCTGTATTCTTTTTTCTTTATCCATGTAAGTGGAATTTTTATATATGAATAAAAGGAGGCTTTTAACTTCCTACACTATTTGGGACCCCTGTGCTGTGTGAACTTGGCTGCAGGGAGAACCGCAATCTCTTAAAGGGCCATATACCCAATTAAAGTAGATACAGCTCATTTTGGCCTAAGAGTCTATAGGAGGAAAAAATTGGAGAGATGCTTTGGTGGAGTGGAATTAGAGTACAGTCCCGGAGAAGGGAAAGCATGTGTGACCTGAATATTAGCAGGTCTATATCTGGAGCTGAGCGCATGAGTGTGATGGTGGTGGGAGTCACAACACAATACATCTATGGAAGATTAACTGAGAGGTGAATTTGGAGTCACGTTATAAAGGTGAACAATTACAGACACTGAAATATTCACAGGATAATCCACAATCAACTGCTGGGACTCTCGGTGGAAGTATAACTGCGCCTAAACCCAATATACCTATGGGATAGATGGAAGCCAAGAGCAAGGGTTCCAAGATGAATAGACCGTGCAGTCAAAACAGTCCAGCACTCAATGAGAAGGGGAAGCAGAGGAGGAGTTCATATTGTAGTATGTGGTTTAATACATATGCGCAAGTAATAAAAAATCCAGTCCCTAAAGTTAGGGTGTCCAACATCCACTTTCGTGTGGTCCTTCTGTACCACTTATTCCAGTCAACACCATATGCTTAATAAATGAATGAGGAAACACTGGATGATTCTGAAGAGTGATCCTGTCCTGGGCCCAGTATTGCCTAAGGACCCTAAAGTTATTTTCAGAAAGACCCCCACACTTAGATGCACCTAATGTAATTGAGAGGCCTATACGCCTGTCCTTTTTTTGGTGATCTCCGTGGTTTATTCCCTTACCGCAGATGTCCTGTATGCAATATTATATTGGATATGGCATATCAATCACAATATTATTTTGATGATTATATGTATATAATTTAGTGTATTGTATTTTACCATATGATTTTTTTTATGATGAACATTTTTAAGTATGTTTTTGAAGTAGGCATAATATTTTTTATATCCCTTTAGACATGATTTCCCTTTGGGAGTATCTCACCAAAAATGACATTCTTGTTGAAGGGGATTACCCTTTAAGTGAAAAGGGCCACACTGCAACTGTGGAGACTGTAGAGGGTGGCACAGTGGTGTAGTGGGTTGCACTCTCACCTAGCAGTAAAAAGGATCGCTGGTTCGAATCCCAACCTCGACACTACCTGCCTGAGTTTGCATGTTCTCCCTGTTTCTGTGTGGGTTTCCTCCCACACTCCAAAGACATGGTGGTAGGTAAATTGGCCCTAGTATATGAATGTGAGTTAGGAATCTTAGATTGTAAGCTCCTTGTAATAATAATAAAAAAGGCCAGCGGATTCAAAATAAAACATGTAGCTTCAAACTGAAACATGTTCCCTGTCATCATCCAGGATTCACACATGTTGGCTGTGCTGCTCTTGGCTAGGATCTGTTTCTACATTTCTGACCACTACACCAGAAACTGAAGGAGAAACCAAAACGAATCCAGAGACTGACATGACATGCGTTTGCTTACCTGGTTTATAATTAACCGCTTGTCTGCTTTTTTAAAAAGTTTTTTTTTTACTGACACCCTCCTGCGCTCTCTACTCTTCCATTATTTATCTATCTGTGCAAGTTGAATCATCTCCCAAGATCTCTCTTTTTTTTCGATGCTGCGGTCAGTGATATGTGCGCTCTCTGATTGAAGACATCTCTTCTCCTACTCTGCCCATACAGTCCTAGTCATCCACTGAGGATTGAGTCTCTGTTTGGACTTTTTTAAATATACATACAATATTTTGGACTTCCATATGATATACTGTATTGTATATATTTATTTTTGAACCCTTCATTTTTTCCTGAAGTCTTTTGTTTCTATATTATGTTATCTCCTTCCCTGTATGAGCAAGTTGGGTCATGAGTACTGGCAGTGCTGATCCTGACCTCCCTGGGGCCCTGAGCAAAATTCTGCTAAGGGGCCCTCTACCTGACCCATGATGCCTTGATCCCCAGAGAGCCTCCCCTTACATCAGGATCCCCAGAGAGCCTCCCCTTAAATCAGTGTCCTCAGAGAGTCTCCCCCTATATCAGGGTCCCCAGAGAGCCTCCCCTTACATCAGGGTCCCCAGAGAGCCTCCCCTTACATCAGGGTCCCCAGAAAGCCTCTCCTTACATCAGGGTCCCCAGAGAGCCCCCCTTACATCAGTGTTCTCAGAGAGCCCCTCCTTACATCAGGGTCCTCAGAGAGCCTCCCTACTTACATCAGGGTCCCCTGAGATTCTCCCCCTACATCAGGGTCCCCAGAGAGCCTCCTCTTACATCAGGGTTCCCAGAGAGCCCCTCCTTACATCAGGGTCCCCAGAGAGCCTCCTCTTACATCAGGGTCCCCAGAGAGCCTCCACTTACACTAGGGTCTTCAGAGAGCCCCCCTTACATCAGGGTCCCCAGAGAGCCACTCCTTACATCAGGGTCCCTAGAGAGCCTCCCTACTTACACCAGGGTCCCCAGAGTGCCTCCCCTTACACCAGGGTCCCCAGAGAACCTCCCCTTATACCAGGGTCCCCAGAGAGCCTCCACTTACACCAGGGTCCCCAGAGTGCCCCCTTACACCAGGGTCCCCAGAGAGCCACTCCTTACACCAGGGTCCCCAGAGTGCCTCCCCTTACACCAGGGTCCCCAGAGAGCCTCCCCTTATACCAGGGTCCCCAAAGAGCCCCCCTTACACCAGGGTCCCCAGAAAGCCCCCCCTTACACCAGGGTCCCCAGAAAGCCCCCCCTTACACCAGGGTCCCCAGAAAGCCCCCCTTACACCAGGGTCCCCAGAAAGCCCCCCCTTACACCAGGGTCCCAAGAGAGCCTCTCCTTACATTAGTGTCCCCAGAGAGCCTTCCCTCTTAATTAGTGTCCCCAGAGCCCCTCCTTACACAGGGTCCCCAGAGAGCCCCTCCTTACACAGGGTCCCCAGAAAGCCCCAACTTTTACATTAGTGTCTCCAGAGGGCCCCCTCTTACATCAGTGTCCCCAGAGGGCCCCATCCTTACATTAGTGTCCCCAGAGAGCCCCCCTCTTATATCAGTGTCCCCAAAGGGCCCCTTCCTTACATTGGTGTCCCCAGAAAGCCCTCCCTCTTACATCAGTGTCCTCAGAGGGCCCCGTCCTTACATTAGTGTCCCCAGAGAGCCCCCCTCTTACATCAGGGTCCCCAGAGGACCCCTTCCTTACATTAGTGTCCCCAGAAAGACCCCCCTCTTACATCAGGGTCCCCAAACAGCTGACTCCCCCCCTTGCAGAGGTTCCCCTGTACCTGGCTGGTGGAGGTGGGAGGCAGCGATCGGCAGCTCTATGGTGTCCACAGGCAGGGGGATCTCCCTGGGGCTTGTAGTTCTATCTCCGAATGTATAGAGTGGAGAGGGGAGGGGCCTCTGACCTAGACATCAGCAACAGTGTTCAAGCAGAGGGAAAGTGAAACTGATACCTGCCCGGGTCAGAGGCCCCTCCCTTCTCCTCTCCAGTGTATACACTGACACTCAAGAGAGTACTACAAGCCCCAGGGAGATCCCGCCGCACACACAGGCACCATAGAGCTCCCTTCCACCTCCTCTCACCTCTCCCCACTGCACTCTAAACGGCCAGAGGTGCAGGGGGGATGTGGGTCCTGGGGGCCTCCCCACAGCGGTATAACGGAAGGGCCCAGTCGCAAATGTGACTGCAGCGACCCCTAAAGTTCCGCCACTGGATGTTGTTAACATTAATTGATGCGCTATGACACGAGAGGGAGGCGGGGCCTCGAGTAATTTGCGGAGCCCTACTCAGCTTGCGTAGTGAGCGTATAGGGCGGATCGGCTCTGAGTACTGGTCCTTAATAGTGCTACAGTACATATATACAGCAGGTAAAATAATAAAGTAGAAAATGAAAAAAATATTATATAGAGAAAAAAACATATTTTATAAACAAAAAGATGATAATGATGAATAATAGAGCAAAAATAAAGATAAAAATAGAATTAGAACTAAAAATAAATATAAAAATCAAAATAAAATAGAAAAGAAAGAAATAGAAATAAAAATACAAATACAAAAATAAAAATGAAAATGAAATACAATATAAAAATAGAATTAAAAATAAAATAAATGTAGAGTGAAGTAATATAAATAGCATTGAAATTGTATATATATATGTTTAAACGGTAAGCGTGAATAGGAGGTTCATTAGTTCCTCTGGTATACTTACAAATCGACATTGTGACAATCTCCTTGACAAACAAAATTCATGTTGAGATATTATTTTAAAAAGTTGTTTTTAATATTAATCATTATATGGGGTTTGTTTTTTGCGGGAAATTTAGTTTCTAACTAATTATTAGCAGGACCAACGCACTGATTTGGAGGTATCCAAAAACATCCACACACATGCATATCTATGTGTGCGCATGCGCACACCTGTACCCATAAGGGAATTAAGTCGTTATGCAGAAACTATGCAAACAACAAATCAATAGGCAGGCATGTGCATAAACCGCAAGCACATGCGCATGCTTGACCGCACACATTATTGCTATACTCAAAGCACTGTGGGCTAGAGTAGAGTTTCTGTGGTAAAGATGACTGTGAGTGGCCCTTGGGTTTGTAGCAATAATGGAGAAGCTTGAATGCCAGGATTTTTTTTTTTTTAGCCTAGGTTCACACTGATGCGATGCGGAAACCAATGCGATTACAGCATTGGTTCCCGCATCGCTCCTCTCCTGCAGGCAGTTCACACTGCCTTCTGCGATCCACTGCGGGTGTCACATTGTTAATGACACCCCCAGATCGGTTCACAGATCGCAGTGCAAACTGTGAACTTGCACAGGAATCAGATCGCATAGGTGAGAACACTTATGCAATCCGATTTCAGTGCGGGGGGGGACCCTGCATTTTTGTTTTCCTGCAAATCTAATGTAAGTTCAGCCATACAACTGGCTAATGTGAGCTCTGAACTGGAATCTGGGGGAGAGCTTTGTACTTAGTGGGATGGAGAACTTGGATTTACTCAGTCCTCAGCCCGGCACTCCATACAAAGTTTACCCCTCAACCCATTCCATATGTAGCGCACCCCTCAAACCCGCGTTCCATACGTAGCACACCTCTCAAACACGCATTACACACATAGCGCACCCCTCAAACCCGCATTCCATATGTAGCGCAACCCCTTAATCCCGCATTCGATATGTAGCACACCCCTCAACCCTGCACTCTATACAAAGTTTACCCCTCAAACCAGCACTCTGTATGTAGCTCACTCCTCAACCATGGACTCTGTACATAGCGCACTCTTCAACCCTGTACTCTATTTAGTGCACTCCAGAACCCTGCAGTCTGTATATGGTGCACTCCTGAAATCCTGGTTTATAACAATCCTTCACTGTTAGTGCAGTTTAGCCACACTCACAATTTGATGCCGAGGTAATGATGTGCCGTAACCTCTAGCAACCAATCAGTTAGCAGTAATGATTTGCAATAACCTATAGCAGTCAATCAGTGAGCCGTAATGATGCGCAGTAAGCTCTAGCAACCAATCAGCAAGCAGAAATAATGTGTTGTAGCTTCTAGCAACCAGTCAGTGAGTGGCAATGATGTGCTGCAAGCTCTGGCAAGCAATCGCAATTGCTGCCTGATCTTCTGCAGAAACCAGGTATGTGATCTGGCACAGAGCGACCACCCTGCTGCAGTAAAACTACGGTGGGCGGCCCGCAAGCAGTTAAAGTAGAACTAAAGGCATTTTTTTCATCTTGAATAGAGTAATGGAGGGTTATAACCCCTGCCAGGTTTGTTTTTGCCATCTGTATCCCATTTGGGAGATTTCCCTTCACTTCCTGTCCAATAACCAATTAACCAATGCAGGAAATGGAAGGGAGGAAATCCCTTGGGGGCTGGTTCACACCACAAAAACGCACTCCAAATCCATTCCGTATGCGTTTCTGCATGCACATTTTTGCCGTGTTTCGGTGTGTTTTTGTGTTCTACTTTTTTTTCCTGGAACTGGAAAACCCTTGAACTGACCACACTGGTGTGAACTATGCCATTGGAAACCATAACCTACTTTCCATGTGTTTTTGATACAGAAAAGAATGCACTGGATTGCATGTGGTGTGAACTGGTCCTGGAAGTGAGGGAATCTTTGGTTGTCACTAAAACTAGTGTCCCCATTGGAAGACACTAATAATACACTCCCAGAGGGCTATGACATGCAAGGAGGAAGGGGGCTGTGTTAAGGAATTGACTCTTCCTGGAGTAATGAAAGTTTCCAGCAAGTTCAGAAGCACACTGCAAGTGAATTATATTTATGGGAAGAAAAAACACAGCAAATAAGCATTTAAAATACTAAAACATTTTTACTGGAATTTTATTGACAGAGTTTTATCACAGAATTCCATAGTAGCTAAAGATTTTATATTATTATTATACACGATTATAGCGTCAACAGTCTATGCAGCGTTTTACAATGTATAGGGACATTGGTTTATCATACTATAGCATCCCAAACTGGGCCCTCTGTCACCCCCCCCCAAAAAAAAGATTTGTATATCAGAAGGCCCCAAATATATAAGTAATAATTGCCCTTATAGCTAACCTAAAATATCTATGAGGAACCCCAGTTCAGGAGATATAAATATGTTCAATAATCTATCAGGAATGTTATAATGTAGAACAATGAAATGTCTATCTTGTAAATGGGCTGTATCTGGTCAGAAAACCTACGTGGCTGATGGAAGAACCTCCCAGATTCCTGAGCTTTTCAATTGTTCTACAGCAGGGGTTTCAATCTGGTGGTCCTCCAGCTGTTACAGAACTACAATTCCCATGAGGCATTGCAAGGCTGACAGTTACAAGCATGACTCCCATAGGCAGAGGCTTGATGGGACTTGTAGCTCCGCAACAGCTGGAGGGCTGCCAGTTTGAAACCCCCTGTTATACAGAATTTGTGGTTAATTATTTAATTTGCCCTTGTGGCTTGTTATATGCGGGACGTACCATCAGGGCACTCCGTAGTCACTCTGGAGAGCATCATAGACTGATTGAACAGGGTAATTGTGACCACAGTGTACCCAAAAATATTGTGGAGAAACATAAGGGGTCAACAAATAGTCTCTGGGTATGGAGACATCAAAGCTTTACCCAAACATCTCCCTGCCAAGCATTTTAACCCCTTCCCCCACTGCCTCCCGGCCCTTTAAGGGCTTCAAAATGCTGGGAGACAGAGGCTGGCATTCGGGTCATGTGACTGCTATGATTGACTGTCACAGTGGTCACATGATTAGAAAGCTACCGATTGCAAGTATGCATTGGGAGCTTTCCGGTCCCCACCAGTGAGTGTGCTGGGAGCACGCAGGGAGCACGCTCTCAGCCCAGAAAACTGTTTACATAAGGGTGCATACAGTATATGTGCCACGTAGGTGGGAAGAGAATAAAAAACTCAGCAAAAGAGAAACTTTTCATAAATACAAACTAGATACTAGATAACCCAAAGGTCTAAATTAAGAACTTGAGCTCAACACTACATTATACAATCTATTGGGTTTTTTTTTCAGTGTGATTTAATTGTATAGATCTTCCCTTTTTTCCCCTCTGGTACCATTTGAAGTGATTTATTTTACAATACATATGTATCTGTATACATCTTTCTCTGGCTACAAAATGATACTTTGTTTCCCTAACTGTATCTTTTTTGTTTAATACATTCTTTGCTTGTGAAAATTTAGCTCCATACCCCCCTCTACTGGCCACTTCTTATTCTAGCCTTTCCTCTACTTCAATGTTTGATGTCAGTATGTACAATATCTTATTCTATCTATCTATCTATCTATCTATCTATCTATCTATCTATCTATCTATCTATCTATCTATCTATCTATCTATCTATCTATCTATCTATCTATCTATCTATCTATCTATCTATCTATCTATCTATCTAAGCTTGTCACTGTATTACCCCAAATTTCTCCTATTGCCCTGATGCTATGTATCCATGATAAAAGAGCCCCTTTTTATATAAACAGAGGGAATCACAAATTAATTGTTTTTATAGTATATTTTTTATTTATTAATGTTTTTGTTATTTGGTAATAATGAGTCGCCTACATTCTTTTATTAGGTTTCTTCACAATTTGCAATGTTTTAAAGCTTTTTGTAGTAATTGTAGCATTTTATGCACAGCTATGCTGATTTCTGTATCTCCACCTTCCAATGTTTAAATATCTCCTACCACTTCCCAGACACAGACCCCACATGCTGGTGGTGCAGGACATCTGGGGGTACAGTAGTCCATATTTTCTGGTGATGTTTATGATCCAGCCCTTCTGACAGAGTGTCTGTGCTTTTATTCAGGATCTGACTGGTTTGGCACTAGACAACAACCCAACTGCCTGCCTATTACATCTCAGCCCACTATCCAAATGGAAGTACCGTCACTCTCTAATGAGACACCCCATCAATGCAGCCAGGGCTCGCATACCAGACCTTTGGAAATCTCCATCACCTCCTACAGTGAGTCATTAGATTCATTAGGTTAATAATATTACTGTATGTATATGGAGGACCTCACCGCCTCTTTGATGAGACAAGAGGCCGGAATTCACAAGACTTGGTATTACTGGATCCAATTCATTTTCTGACAAGTACAAGGAGCTCCATGACTCCAGCTCCAATTGGGAGGTCCAGGGAGGAGACCCTTATTATCATTTTTACCTCTCCTCTTCCTTTCCCCCTTTTTTATTTCTTTTTCCTCCCCATTCTTTCTGCCTTTATATTGCTAACTCCTATCTTTCTTCAAAATTGGATGGAGTACATTGGTCCCCCGCCAGCATCTCCTGATTACTTTGCATCTATAGCTGTACTTTATTTGCGGTAGGCTTACAGTGTCTGGTCCTCTTGAAGTGAGTACCGTTTGTTTCCCTGCCTTTCTGAAGATCTGTCACATAATGTTTTGTACTTGATGTACTGTATACACTGTAATGATATAGAACCAGTTTCGCTGATGTGTTTGGTCACTATAAATAAAGAATTTATTAAAAAAAAAAAAAATCTCCAAATACTGTTGCCAATTTCAGGCTTGAAAAAGGGGCAGAATCTACAGAAATGCGTTGCCCGATTACTCTAAGAGTCTCAAATGTGGTCCTGAGTGGTGGTGTGGAGTCAGTCTGTGGAGTGAGATGTTCCTATTGCTCCAATGCCGGATTTGTCTTTGACAGCCGGCCGGTGCTAAGTTCTGGATCTCCTCTGTACTTTTGTGATGTCCCATTTGGAGCTTTTGCACCATCCCCTCATTATCACATGACCCTGTGCTGTATTAGTCACACATTCTCAATCTAAGTGATGGGTGGATTCCAAATGTACCCATTCAGAAGTCTACAAACCTCAATGTAAGTGGATATTCTTTTTTATAAATATTAAAAAGTTGTTTTTTTTACTGACACCGTCCTGCGCTCTCTTTATTCTTCCATTATTTATTTATCTGTGCAAGTTGGATCATCTCCCAAGATCTGTTTTTTCCGATGATGCAGTGGGTGATATGTGCGCTCTCTGACTAAAGACATCCCTTCTCCTACTCTGTCCATACAGTCCTAGCCATCCACTAAAGACTGAGTCTCTGGACTTTTTTAAATATACCTATTTACATATGTTATTTTGGACTTCCATGTGATAAATTATATATACTTATTTTTGAACCCTTAAATTTTTCCTGAAGTCTCCTGCTTCTATATTATGTTTAGTGTTATCTCCTTCCCTGTATGAGCAGGTTGAGTCATGACTAAGGATGAGCTGAATGCCCCCCGGTTCGGTTTGCACCAGAACATGCGAACAGGCAAAAAATTCAGACAAACATGCGAACCCCATTAAAGTCTATGGGACACGAACATGAACAATCAAAAGTGCTCATTTTAAAGGCTTGTATGTTAGTTATTGCCATAAAAAGTGTTTGGGGACCCGGGCCCTGCCCCAGGGGACATGTATCAATGCAAAAAAAATGACATTTCTAAAGGAAAAAAGTAATTTAAAACTGATCGCTGCTGTAATGAATTGTCGGGTCTCTGCAATATAGATAAAACTCATTGAAAAAAACGGCATGGGTTCCCCCCAGTTCATTACCAGGCCCTTTGGGTCTGGTATGAATATTAAGGGGAACCCCACCAAACCAAAAATTTAAAAAAAATTGTGTGGGGGTCCCCCCAAAATCCAGGCCCTTCAGGTCTGGTATGGAAATTAAGGGAAACCCTGCGACAAAATTTTAAAAAAATGGAATAGGGGTCCCCCCCAAAATCCATACCAGATTTGCCACACAACCTGGCAGGCCACAGGAAAAGAGGGGGGACAAGAGAGCACCCCCCCTCCTGAACCATACCAGGCCACATGCCCTCAACATGGGCAGGGTACTTTGGAGTAGCCACCCAAAGCACCTTGTCCCCATTATGATGGGGACAAGTGCCTCATCCCCACAGCCCTTGCCCAGTGGTTGTGGGGGTCTGCGGGCAGGGGGCTTATTGGAATCTGGAAGCCCCCTTTAACAAGGGGACCTCCAGATCCCAGCCTCTCCCTTATGTGAATTGGTAACAGTTACAATGTACCCCTACCATTTCACAAAAAATGTGTCAAAAATAATAAAAAAGACAGGAGACACTTTGGGACAAGTTCTTTATTAAAAGCTAAAAAAAAAAAAATGCCCCACGATGTAAATCCATCTCACGCTGCCGACGAGCCGAAAAAAAGAAATTAAAAATCCGCAACAGCTCCGCCTCCATGGGAGGCTCCCGCAGAGTGACGCTTCTTCTTGGTGACAGCTGTTATATAGCTGAGGTGGGGCCACTCTGATGTAAACGGGCAACCCCCCTTCCTTGGACATCATGTGGCATCAGAGGGAGGCGGGGTCACCGTTTACATCACCGGGTGGCCCCGCCCTCAGCTATATAACAGTTGTCACCGAGAAGAATTAGTTTCTCCTGTATGGAAAAACGATTCGCATGCGTTGCTCAGGTGTGATTTTGGCCCCATTCTTCCACACAAACAGTCTTCGAATCTTGAAGGTTCTGTGGGCCTCTTCTATGAACTCTGATCTTTAGTTATTTCCATAGATTTTCTATTGGATTCAAGTCAGGTGATTGGCTGGGCCATTCTAGCAGCTTTATTTTCTTACTTTGAAACCAATGGAGAGTTTCCTTGGCTTTGTGTTTGGAATGATTGTCTTGCTGAAATGTCCTCCCTCATTTCATCTTCATCATCCAGGTAGATGGCAGCAGATTTATATTACCATTCATCCTTCCTTCAATGATATGAAGTTTGCCAGTACCGTATGCTGAAAAACAACCCCGCTCCCCAACATGATGTTCTCACCTCCAAACCTCACTGTTAGTATGGGGGTGTTTTTGGGGTGATGTGCCATGTGACCTCCAAACATGGTGTGTATTTTGGCATCCAAAGAGTTCAATTTTGGTCTCATCTGACCAGACTATATTCTCCCATATATCACGGGCATGTCTAAATGTTGTGCAAACTTTAAACAAGCTTCAACATGCTTTTTCATGCCATCAGTTGAGACTGAACCAGCTGATATTAATTTGCACTGACAAGGGGCAGGATTGCTTTCTAATTACTGATAGATTTCAGCTGGTGTCTTGGCTTTCTATGCCTTATTGCACCTCCCTTTCTTCATGTGTTCAATACTTTTTCCCTGTGTCATTCCATTTTATTAAAGCCCTTTCACACTGGGGCGGTTTGCAGGCGTTATTGCGCTAAAAATACCGCCTGCAAACCGACCCAAAACAGCCGCTGCTGTTTGTTCAGTGTGAAAGCCCTCGGGCTTTCACACTGAAGCGGTGCGCTGACAGGAGAAGAAGAAAACTCCTGCAAGCCGCATCTTTGGAGCGGTGAAGGAGCGGTGTATTCACCGCTCCTAAACCGCTCCTGTTCATTGAAATCAATGGGGCTGCCCCCTAGTTAACCCTTTCACCACTGATCACTGTATAACCGTTACGGGTGACGCTGGTTAGTTCGTTTATTTTTTATAGTGTCAGGGCACCCGCCGTTTATTACCGAATAAAGGTTTAGCCCCCCGATCGCCCGGCGGTGATATGCGTCGCCCCAGGCAGCGTCAGATTAGCGCCAGTACCGCTAACACCCACGCACGCAGCATGCGCCTCCCTTAGTGGTATAGTATCTGATCGGATCAATATCTGATCCGATCAGATCTATACTAGCGTCCCCAGCAGTTCAGGGTTCCCAAAAACGCAGTGTTAGTGGGATCAGCCCAGATACCTGCTAGCACCTGCGTTTTGCCCCTCCGCCCGGCCCAGCCCAGCCCACCCAAGTGCAGTATCGATCGATCACTGTCACTTACAAAACACTAAACGCATAACTGCAGCATTCGCAGAGTCAGGCCTGATCCCTGCGATCGCTAACAGTTTTTTTTGGTAGCATTTTGGTGAACTGGCAAGCACCAGCGGCCTAGTACACCCCGGTCATAGTCAAACCAGCACTGCAGTAACACTTGGTGACGTGGCGAGTCCCATAAGTGCAGTTCAAGCTGGTGAGGTGGCAAGCACAAGTAGTGTCCCTCTGCCACCAAGAAGACAAACACAGGCCCGTCGTGCCCATAATGCCCTTCCTGCTGCATTCGCCAATCCTAATTGGGAACCCACCGCTTCTGCAGCGCCCGTACTTCCCCCATTCACATCCCCAACCAAATGCAGTCGGCTGCATGAGAGGCATTTTCCTTATGTCCTCCCGAGTACCCCTACCCAACGAACCCCCCCAAAAAAGATGTCGTGTCTGCAGCAAGCGCGGATATAGATGTGACACCCACTATTATTGTCCCTCCTGTCCTTGCAATCCTGGTCTTTGCATTGGTGAATGTTTCGAACGCTACGATTCACTAGTTGAGTATTAGCGTAGGGTACAGCACTGCACAGACTAGGCACACTTTCACAGGGTCTCCCAAGATGCCATCGCATTTTGAGAGACCCGAACCTGGAACCGGTTACAGTTATAAAAGTTACAGTTACAAAAAAAGTGTAAAAAAAAATATATAAAATTAAAAAAAAATAGTTGTCGTTTTATTGTTCTCTCTCTCTCTCTCTCTCTATTCTCTCTATTGTTCTGCTCTTTTTTACTGTATTCTATTCTGCAATGTTTTATTGTTCTCTCTATTGTTCTGCTCTTTTTTTACTGTATTCTATTCTGCAATGTTTTATTGTTATTATGTTTTATCATGTTTGCTTTTCAGGTATGCAATTTTTTATACTTTTTTTTTTTTTTATACTATACCGTTTACTGTGCTTTATTGTTAACCATTTTTTTTGTCTTCAGGTACGCCTGTCACGATTTTGAGTGGTTATACCAGAATGATGCCTGCAGGTCTAGGTATCATCTTGGTATCATTCTTTTCAGTCAGCGGTCAGCTTTCATGTAAAAGCAATCCTAGCGGCTAATTAGCCTCTAGACTGCTTTTACAAGCAGTGGGAGGGAATGCCACCCCCCTCCCCTACCATCTTCCGTGTTTTTCTCTGGCTCTCCTCTCCTCAACAGGGAACCTGAGAATGCAGCCGGTGATTCAGCCAGCTGACCATAGAGCTGATCAGAGACCAGAGTGGCTCCAAACATCTCTATGGCCTAAGAAACCGGAAGCTACAAGCATTTTATGACTTATATTTCACCGGATGTAAGATCATCTTTTTTATTTCATCAAACATTTGGGCAATATAGTGTGTTTTAGTGCATTAAAATTTTTAAAAAAAGTGTGTTTTTTCGCCAAAAAATGCGTTTGAAAAATCGCTGCGCAAATACTGTGTGAAAAAAAAAAAATGAAACACCCACCATTTTAATCTGTAGGGCATTTGCTTTAAAAATATATATAATGTTTGGGGGTTCAAAGTAATTTTCTTGCAAAAAAAAATAATTTTTTCATGTAAACAAAAAGTGTCAAAGGGCTTTGTCTTCAAGTGGTTAGAAGAGTGGGTGATGTGTGACATAAGCTTCTAAATGTTGTGCATAAAATGCCAGGACAGTTCAAAACCCCCCCAAAATGACCCCATTTTGGAAAATAGACACCCCAAGCTATTTGCTGAGAGGCATGTTGAGTCCATGGAATATTTTATATTGTGACACAAGTTGCGGGAAAGAGACAATTTTTTTTTTTTTTTTGCACAAAGTTGTCACTAAATGATATATTGCTCAAACATGCCATGGGAATATGTGAAATTACACCCCAAAATACATTCTGTTGCTTCTCCTGAGTACAGGGATACCACATGTGTGGGACTTTTTGGGAGCCTAGCCGCGTACGGGACCCCGAAAACCAAGCACCGCCTTCAGGCTTTCGAAGGGCGTAAATTTTTGATTTCACTCTTCACTGCCTATCACAGTTTCGGAGGCCATGGAATGCCCAGGTGGCACAACCCCCCCCCAATGACCCCATTTTGGAAAGTAGACACCCCAAGCTATTTGCTGAGAGGTATAGTGAGTATTTTACAGACCTCACTTTTTTTGTCACAAAGTTTTGAAAAAAGAAAAAAAAAAAAATGTTTTTTCTTGTCTTTCTTCATTTTCAAAAACCAAGGAGAGCTGCAAAATACTCACCATGTCTCTCAGCAAATAGTTTGGAGTGTCTACTTTCCAAAGACATGTGGCCGAATACATTTTGGCCTAAATGTATGACTAAAAGTGAGTTTATTGGATTTTTTTTATAACAAAAAGTAGAAAATATCATTTTTTTTCTCAAAATTTTCAGTCTTTTTCCGTTTATAGTGCAAACAATAAAAACGGCAGAGGTGATCAAATACCATCAAAAGAAAGCTCTATTTGTGGGAAGAAAAGGACGCAAATTTCGTTTGGGTACAGCATTGCATGACCGCGCAATTAGCAGTTAAAGCGACGCAGTGCCAAATTTGAAAAAGTCCTCTGGTCCTTATGCAGCATAATGGTCCGGGGCTAAAGTGGTTTACAACCCCTTTAAGGCATTCATTTGGTCAAATCAATACATTTTGTAAATCATTTGGAAGTACACACTCTGAAGCAACAGCTGTTTTTTTAATATCTTGATTTCTGCATTGGCTCCAGAGCTATGCCAACAACCCTACATAGAAGGTCAGTCAGCCAGGAGAAGCCTGAGGAACCCCTAGCACCTTTGGAGGAACCCTGGCTGAGAATGGCGAGACTAGAGATTTTTTTTATGGGTTATTTATACAGGAAGACAGCAAAGAAGGGAGACCAACAACCAAGTTCTGAATTTTATTTGATTTGTTCTTTGTCAGCTACAGATAATATGAATCATATTAAAACATTTACAATATATATATATATAAAAAAGAACACATAGAAAAATAGTTTACTTCTGTCCCAACATTGTGGCAGTGACTGATATAAATCTGATACAAATGTTATAAAGTGAATAAAAATAAAAGTGCAATTTACTTTTGACTTCAAATGAGACCAATCTTCTCTCTTCTATGTAGAGGAGAAGAGTACCTGTCCTCCATAGAGGAAGGGAGGCTCAGAGATGTGATCACATTCTGGACAGTTAATAGATCTTCATTGTATATAGACAGGTACACTTTACACATTCCATGTCTCATTATTACACATTTTCTATTTGCTAAGTGCTTTATCCTGAGATAATTCAATGCTAACGGGATAATCGAGAGAACCGGTATTCACCGATGATACAGGTGGGAGAACTGACACTATATATGAATACAGTAAAGTTTAGCAATATATACAGACAGTACAGATTATACCATCTGAAGAACCAGAACATACACATCATATAAATTATACTATTTACAACATAAAAAAGTGAATGTTTCTCTGAGTTTCTTTACATCTTACACAATATATTCATATATTATATATATATATATATATATATATATATATATATATAGTACATGTTCAGCCCCTCTGGACTTGTCCCCTGCAGAATCTCATCACCACAAGATGTCCTCAGTCTTCCAGGTTGAGGGATATCCAGTGTGACTAGACCTGCTGGAAGACTGAGGAAAGACTGTGAGTGCAGAGCGCTATGATCCCGCCCCCTGTGCACATCCCCTCCCCCCACCCACTGTGTAATATTGCAGAGAGCAATCAGTGCCACATTCTGCTTCATCCAGGACTGCCCACCCTGGGAGAAGACCAGAGAGGACATGAACCCAGCGTGCCACATGACTGGCCAGAAGACATCAGAAAACAGTTATTAAGAAATGTTAAAAACACACATATATACAGGGGGGAGGAGGGGGGTCAAGGAGCACGGAGTTGGACTTATAATTATTTTTGCAGACAACTAGCCTAGGTATCTGAATCTGTCTGGATATCACCCCCCCCCCCCCCCCATCACCCTCTGAACAGCAGCATTCAGACTATAAAAAGGAGGGACAACAGTATGAGCCAATCAGGGCTCTGCTGCTTGCACATGTGCTGACAGGAGGAGAGGGCAGAGTTGATAGGTTAGTCTGTGTTGCTGTCCCTTCACCATCCAATCAGCATGCTGTAGGCAGGAGGTGACATCACTGTATTCTATAGCTGTAAACATCACCTGTCTGGCTCTGTTGTGTGAATCACAAAAGTGTCTGGACAGAATTATAAATCCTTTGATGTGGATTTGACCTGATTATATAGCAGTTTGACTGGATTTCAGCTTAGTATAAATGGCAACAGTAATTTCCTCCAACAATATTGTGGATTAATATGACCCGGCAATGTTCAAATACATTCCAACACAAGACATATAGCCAGGAAATGCCAACAATCACCCGGCAGTGTTGTCACCGGAATAAGAAGTCCAGATCAATGTTTTGCTCATCTGGGAGGTCTAAACAGATGGCAATACAGATTACCAATCAGTAGAAAATCCTGATAAATGTAGGAAATTGATTCTTCCTGCTGGCAATGTTATTCTGCACACTGATTGTAGTACATGCAGAGTGCTGTGTATAGTCCTGGGATCTCAGAGGCTGGGAATGGAGCCGGATGCTGAGATCATATAACTCCAGTGTACATCCAATGGGAGAAGGAAGAAGATGGCAGCTCTGGAAGAGGAGGGGAAGGGTGTGGCATCTACAGGGATGGAGTGGATGTGGGGGGGCTCAGACCTCTCATCATTGGAGGAGAGCACACCCAGAGGTAAGTGCTGTGAATACTTCATATTAAAGGCAAATTCTGGCGGACATTATTCAGGGTATAACCCCCTTTTATTGTGCAAGTAAAGGCTTTTCTTTTACCACAGAGCTGGACCCAAAGTCAAAATTTTATTGCTATGTCCCCACTATGGAGACTCTTTATCTCTATTTGTCCTGGTGACAGAACATAATGAGAAGTCCAAAAGTGAGAAAATATCCTTCACTGGTCTCTGTGACAACTTTCTAAGACTCATTTCCTGTTGCACCCCAAGGCAGGAAAATGAAGGGAAATTGCTGCATTGGGTTACAATACAAAACAACTTGATGGGGTTAACACTCTTCTCTACTTCTCAAAAAAATGGCTGCACATCCAATGATGGTCCAGATGGCCACTATATTTAATGAAGGTGACGCCTACATAAAGGCAGCTCTTCTAGACTCCACCCCTGATGACCCCATGAATGTCAGAGGTAGGAGTGGTATACAGTTGATGATGTGTCACATCTGATAGGTACCTGTGAGGAGAGGAGTGTTCAGGCACTGAAGGCTCAATCACACCTGAGTGCATAGAAAACCCATGCAGGTTGTGCGTTGACATACATCTCTGAACTTTGACCTGCACATTTTTTGCCATTTGACTTCATTGGACACATCGAAGGTCAAGATACTCACTTTTTGTTTGTAACTTGACAAGAATGTTACATTTATGTAGACTTTTGTGTGTAGCGCTGCATCAATTGCAGTGTGGTGTGAGGGGCTCATAGACAGCAATTGTTTTAGAGTGTCCTTGTATTGACCGATACATCTGGTGAACGTTCCCTCATATGTGAGGAAGTGCTCCACTGCTTCTAATCAGGAATTATATGATAAGGGTCTTTTTTTAATGATGGCTAACAAATCTCTGTTAGACAACCAAACATTAGACTCTGGATCATGGAGAAAATTGGATCATGCACTGCTGGTTTCTTTGCCTTCCTCTGGATCAACTGTGAGTATAGGATTGTGTATTTTTGTTTCCCTTTTATTGGTTGAACTAGATGGACTTGTGTCTTTTTTCAGCCAAACTAACTTTGTAACTATGTAACTATGTAGATAGTGAGCTGCTCTACCTGGAGTAGGAGACCCTGTTTCTTTCAATTGATGAAAATTTGTGGCAGATGGGAATCCAATCTTATTGGTGGTTAAAAATCCATTCTGGATGGGTGGCACAGATATGTTCTCTGCCAGTGGCTCATCTTCATAGACACCATTGCTCTTCAAATCTTTTTCTGCAGTAAATCTGGAAATATAAATCACACAAAATTGCAGAGACTATCACCAACATACAGCATTGGGACTGTTCTCTCCCTAGTTTATTCCCACCCTCCATCATCCTATAGTCCATTCTCCCATGTGATATGGCTTCTGTTGTTTCATCATTATTTTCACCTACCTGGTAATTATGTGAATAACACACTTCCTGTTCTAGGGTGACAACGCTCACTCACTGCACTGTATCTGTGTAGAGCGGAGTTGTCACCCTAGGCTGCTCTCCTGAATTAGACTACAAACAGATCTTCATCTCCATTACATGGGGGAGGGGAATTCATAGTAGAAGTTTGGAAGAAAGATGACACTGAATATCTGGCAGGATCAAAAACTATTATCTGTACTGGCTGATGTTCTTAGACTGAAAAAGAGAAGACAAATACAGCCACCACATCTAAGGACTGATATTTCCTTAAAACCATCCCCCACACTCACCAACCTTTATCTGTATCGGATGTCACTGCACAGACTAATTCTACATCCACAAGGTGTTCCCCCCATATATCCCCTTCATTCCCATCCCATGATGAGCAAAATAAGAGCCCTGAGCTGGTTATAGCAGGCCTTGACTTAAGCATGAATATAAAACCAGAATGTGTAAATAAAGAGTAATGAAAGAAGTGGAGTATTTACTTTCCTGGAACAATTTCCGCTTGGGGTTTCCTCCAGTGCTGCTGCTTACACGGTTATAGGCATTTGGTTCAGTTTGGCTAATCTCCTCCTTCAGTAAAGATCATGTGACCAGCACCTGAAACTTTGTCTGCAAGAGGAATATTAACCAACCAGAGCTCTCAACTCCTCTTCAAAAGACATCACATGACCAATAAGTCATATATTGTAGGGAGCAGTGCCCTCCAGTGCTCACTCGACTGCTGCTCCCCCAGTCGCTCGATTGCCATATTGCTCACACGTAACCCGCCAGGCCCCCCTGCCAGCCCCACACTTGCCCTATCCAGTTCGCAGCTTCCCCCCATGTCTCCTCCTGAGTACCAGTGGCCACTTCTCCTCACAGTCAGGTCTCATGACTCACGGCCAATTGTCTCAGGACCCGCGTCCTGATTGGCTGGGAGGAAAAACAGGAAGACATTAGTGAATATTAATTTGCTAATGTCACATTGGGTGGGCTCCGGGTGCAGTGCTCTGTGTCCGGAGCCCACCCTTTTTTGAAGACAATTAGAGCCTCAGGCACTCATTACATGCTTATGTATGTAGATTAGAGGCTGGGCACATGGATTAGGGGGGCGGCGTGCTGCATGAGTGGCTGCCACTGGTAGGGAGTCTAATGCTCAGTTCACATATGAGCCGCTGAATTCGGACCAAAAGATGCACAGCGTTTTTCTGCAAAACGCTCCGGACCTGCTGCAGAGATATGTGAACCGGATCCATAGAAGGCAGGTAAAAATCTCCTGCTATTACAAATTGGATGGGGGGATCCCCCATCCAATTTTCAATGGTGTGAACCCGGCCTAAAGCAGCATTTTTCCAGGAGCAGCAAGTATTTCACACCTTACATTGCTCTTTATGCTTTCCAGAAACGGCTAACATAACTTTCAGTATAGATTCATGTTAAATCAACAGAGTCTCTCTAGAGGCGGCTGCTGATCTAGAGGAATAATCCGATCACAGAAAGGAAAGATGTAATCATTACTCACCAGAAACACCAAAATCACAATAATCACACCGAGCACTTCAGGAACAATGAGAAGCATTCGGGATCTTCTATGATCTGATGTAAGATCTGTCAAAAAATAAATACAATGTTTAGAACACATCTCTGTGTAGAGATTACATGTGTGATCAATATACAATGTATCCGCTCTACAGTCTGCTTTGTTATATTACAATATTTATACACCAAACTTCAGCTTTATTATAAAAACATAGAAAAGTGACGGCAGAAAAAGACCGGAGTATTCCATCGAGTCCGTCCATTTTTATTTATTTGTTATTACCTTCATTGTCTGACTATTATATATAACCTGCACACTGACCTCATACTGTATATTTTATACACACATATATACAGTATATAGTGCAAGTCCCAGGGAGGAATGACACCCTCCTCTATTCCCCCAGTAATTGCCCCTCTCACCTCTGATCTCCAGCCGGTATTCCCGGATCTCCTCACTGACCGGGTTTGTGATCCTGACCCGGAATCTCCTCTCGGCGTCGTCTCTCTGCACACTGGGGATAATCAGCGTCCTATTGTCATCTATCAGCCGGTATCTTTCAGGGAGAGGCTCCCCGTCCACCTCCCAGGTCACAGCGCTCTCTTCTCCAGAGAACTGGACGCTCACCGCCATCTCCTCACCCAGCCAGCTACAGTTACTGGTGATGTTGGAGATGAGAACCGGATCTGGAAAGTTCAGGAGAAGAACAGTCACCATCAGTCATATGTCACCAACACAGAGGCCAAATACATAGAATAGAGTGCTAGCTCTTTTTGTATACTTATATACACTGCTTAATGCTCATGTGACCTGAATCCTCGTCCCCCCACATACAGTCCCCAATATTATATGACTATCAGTTCATTTCCTGTGTGGTACAGTAAATAATTTGGGGTGCAGCCATATCTATACAAATACATTTTGATACATTTTTTTGTTTGTTTTTGTTCATTTATTTACTTGGATTGGATTTTCCTGCAGGGATATTTACTTCCCCATTTGGATTTAAAACATGTCTGCCTTTGTTACCCTCCATTACATAGGGGATGATAGGTGTAGTAGTGTACAGAAGGAAGATAAAGGTGTTTATATGTTCAGTTCAGCTGATAGGAAGTGACAAGGAAGGGGCATTTCTGGCAGGAGCAACAGATATTTTCTGTATTTGCTAAAAATATTAGTCTATAAAAATAAAATGAATGCAGACAAAATATTTAAAGTGGAAGTCCATGCAAAGTCTAAAATCCCTGCATCCATGGACACCAGGGATCTCCAGCGGCCCCCCAATCACCCCTCCCCCCCTATGTCACACTGACACCAAGCAGTATTTCTTTTTTTTTTCCTGATTACTGCATGGTGTCAGTTTGTGACAGTTAGAAGTGGTAGGACAGTGAGTGTTAGCCCCCTGTAGGTCTAGGATACCCCCTAACCCCCCCTAATAAAGTTTAACCCCTTGATCACCCCCCGTCACCAGTGTCACTAAGCGATCATTTTTCTGATCGCTGTATTAGTGTCGCTGGTGACGCTAGTTAGGGAGGTAAATATTTAGGTTCGCCATCAGCGTTTTATAGCGTCAGGGACCCCCATATACTATCTAATAAATGTTTTAACCCCTTGATTGCCCCCTAGTTAACCCTTTCACCACTGATCACCGTATAACCGTTACGGGTGACGCTGGTTAGTTCGTTTATTTTTTATAGTGTCAGGGCACCCGCCGTTTATTACCGAATAAAGGTTTAGCCCTCTGATCGCCCGGCGGTGATATGCGTCGCCCCAGGCAGCGTCAGATTAGCGCCAGTACCGCTAACATCCACGCACGCAGCATACGCCTCCCTTAGTGGTATAGTATCTGTACGGATCAATATCTGATCTGATCAGATCTATACTAGCGTCCCCAGCAGTTTAGGGTTCCCAAAAATGCAGTGTTAGCGGGATCAGCCCAGATACCTGCTAGCACCTGCGTTTTTCCCCTCCGCCTGGCCCAGCCCAGCCCACCCAAGTGCAGTATCGATCGATCACTGTCACTTACAAAACACTAAACGCATAACTGCAGCGTTCGCAGAGTCAGGCCGGATCCCTGCGATCGCTAACAGTTTTCTTGGTAGCGTTTTGGTGAACTGGCAAGCACCAGCCCCAGGCAGCGTCAGGTTAGCGCCAGTACCGCTAACACCCACGCACTCAGTGTACACCTTCCTTAGTGGTATAGTATCTGAACGGATTAATATCTGATCCAATCAGATCTATACTGGCATCCCCAGCAGTTTAGGGTTCCCAAAAACGCAGTGTTAGCGGGATCAGCCCAGTTTTTTTGGTAGCGTTTTGGTGAACTGGCAAGCACCAGTGGCCTAGTACACCCCGGTCGTAGTCAAACCAGCACTGCAGTAACACGTGGTGACGTGGCGAGTCCCATAAGTGCAGTTCAAGCTGGTGAGGTGGCAAGCACAAGTAGTGTCCCGCTGCCACCAGAAAGACAAACACAGGCCCGTCATGCCCATAATGCCCTTCCTGCTGCATTCGCCATTCCTAATTGGGAACCCACCACTTCTGCAGCGCCCGTACTTCCCCCATTCACATCCCCAACCAAATGCAGTCGGCTGCATGAGAGGCATTTTCTTTATGTCCTCCCGAGTACCCCTACCCAGCGAACACCCCAAAAAAGATGTTGTGTCTGCAGCAAGCGCGGATATAGGCGTGACACCCGCTATTATTGTCTCTCCTGCCCTGACAATCCTGGTCTTTGCATTGGTGAATGTTTTGAACGCTACCATTCACTAGTTGAGTATTAGCGTAGCGTACAGCATTCCACAGACTAGGCACACTTTCACAGGGTCTCCCAAGATGCAATCGCATTTTGAGAGACCCGAACCTGGAACCGGTTACAGTTATAAAAGTTAGTTACAAAAAAAAGTGTAAAAAAAAAAAAAGACATACAAAAATATAAAATAAAAAATATAATTGTCGTTTCATTGTTCTCTCTCTCTCTATTCTCTCTTTATTGTTCTGCTCTTTTTTACTGTATTCTATTCTGAAATGTTTTATTGTTATGTTTTATCATGTTTGCTTTTCAGGTATGCAATTTTTTATACTTTACCGTTTACTGTGTTCTATTGTTAACCATTTTTTTGTCTTCAGGTACGCCATTCACGACTTTGAGTGGTTATACCAGAATGATGCCTGCAGGTTTAGGTATCATCTTGGTATCATTCTTTTCAGCCAGCGGTCGGCTTTCATGTAAAAGCAATCCTAGTGGCTAATTAGCCTCTAGACTGCTTTTACAAGCAGTGGGAGGGAATGCCCCCCCACCGTCTTCCGTGATTTTCGCTGGCTTTCCTGTCTTAACAGGGAACCTGAGAATGCAGCAGGTGATTCAGCCAGCTGACCATAGAGCTGATCAGAGACCAGAGTGGCTCCAAACATCTCTATGGCCTAAGAAACCGGAAGCTACGAGCATTTTATGACTTAGATTTCGCCGGATGTAAACAGCGCCATTGGGAAATTGGAAAAGTATTTTATCACACCGATCTTGGTGTGGTCAGATGCTTTGAGGGCAGAGGAGAAATCTAGGGTCTAATAGACCCCAATTTTTTCAAAAAAGAGTACCTGTCACTACCTATTGCTATGATAGGGGATATTTACATTCCCTGAGATAACAATAAAAATGATTAAAAAAAAAATGAAAGGAACAGTTTAAAAATAAGATAAAAAAGCAAAAAAATAAAGAAAAAAAATAAAAGCACCCCTGTCCCCCCTGCTTTCGCGCTAAGGCGAACGCAAGCGTCGGTCTGGCGTCAAATGTAAACAGCAATTGCACCATGCATGTGAGGTATCACCGCGAAGGTCAGATCGAGGGCAGTAATTTTAGCAGTAGACCTCCTCTGTAAATCTAAAGTGGTAACCTGTAAAGGCTTTTAAAAATGTATTTAGTTTGTCGCCACTGCACGTTTGTGCGCAATTTTAAAGCATGTCATGTTTGGTATTCATGTACTCGGCCTAAGATCATCTTTTTTATTTCATCAAACATTTGGGCAATATAGTGTGTTTTAGTGCATTAAAATTTAAAAAAGTGTGATTTTTCCCCAAAAAATGCGTTTGAAAAATCGCTGCGCAAATACTGTGTGAAAAAAAAATGAAACACCCACCATTTTAATCTGTAGGGCATTTGCTTTAAAAAATATATATAATGTGTGGGGGTTCAAAGTAATTTTCTTGCAAAAAAAATAATTTTTTCATGTAATCAAAAAGTGTCAGAAAGGGCTTTGTCTTCAAGTGGTTAGAAGAGTGGGTGATGTGTGACATAAGCTTCTAAATGTTGTGCATAAAATGCCAGGACAGTTCAAAACCCCCCAAATCACCCCATTTTGGAAAGTAGACACCCCAAGCTATTTGCTGAGAGGCATGTCGAGTCCATGAAATATTTTATATTGCGACACAAGTTGCGGAAAAGAGACAAGTTTTTTTTTTTTGCACAAAATTGTCACTAAATGATATATTGCTCAAACATGCCATGGGAATATGTGAAATTACACCCCAAAATACATTCTGTTGCTTCTCCTGAGTACGGGGATACCACATGTGTGAGACTTTTTGGGAGCCTAGCTGCGCACGGGACCCCGAAAACCAAGCACCGCCTTCAGGCTTTCTAAGGGCGTAAATTTTTGATTTCACTCTTCACTGCCTATAACAGTTTCGGAGGCCATGGAATGCCCAGGTGGCAACCCCCCCCCCCAAATGACCCCATTTTGGAAAGTAGACATCCCAAGCTATTTTCTGAGAGGTATAGTGAGTATTTTGCAGACCTCACTTTTTGTCACAAAGTTTTGAAAATTGAAAAAAGAAAAAAAAATGTTTTCTTGTCTTTATTTTCAAAAACAAATGAGGTCTGCAAAATACTCACCATGCCTCTCAGCAAATAGCTTGGGGTGTCTACTTTCCAAAATGGGGTCATTTGGGGGGGTTTTGTGCCACCTGGGCATTCCATGGCCTCCGAAACTGTGATAGGCAGTGAAGAGTGAAATCAAAAATTTACACCCTTAGAAAGCCTGAAGGCGGTGATTGGTTTTCGGGGCCCCGTTACCCGGCTAGGCTCCTAAAAAGTCCCACTCATGTGGTATCCCCATACTCAGGAGAAGCAGATAAATGTATTTTGGGGTACAATTCCACATATGCCCATGGCCTGTGTGAGCAATATATCATTTAGTGACAACCTTGTGCAAAAAAAAAAAATTGTCACTTTCCCGCAACTTGTGTCAAAATATAAAACATTCCATGGACTCAACATGCCTCAAAGCAAATAGCTTGGGGTGTCTACTTTCCAAAATGGGGTCATTTGGGGGGGGGTTATGCAATCTGGGCATTTTATGGCCTTCAAAACTGTGATAGGTAGTGAGGAGTAAAATAAAACATGTACGCCCTTAGAAATCCTGAAGGCAGTGATTGGTTTTCGAGGCCCCGTACGCGGCTAGGCTCCCAAAAAGTCCCACACATGTGGTATCCCCATACTCAGGAGAAGCAGCTAAATGGTCAGGAAGGGGGTAAAACCTTCCGGGGCTGAAGTGGTTAAGGACTGTAAGCTGCAATTTATTACATTTTTATTTTGGGGTTTAGTTATCCTCTAATAGAAAAAGAAATGTCAGGAAAGTTAAGTCTGACAATCACATGTCACCTCCTCTTATGGAGCTTAATGTCCCACCACTGACCCCCCAATCCCACCACTGACCCCCCCGAATCCCACCACTGAACCCCCCAATCTCACAACTGACCCCCCCAATCCCAACACTGACCCCCCCAATCCCAGCACTGACCCCCCCAATCTCACCACTGACTCCCCCAATCCCACCACTGACCCCCCCCGATCCCACCACTGATCTCCCACACGAGGCAGCAATGGTGGCAAACATGCAGAGCAATGCAAAAAGACCAATGCATTAGCCCCCCTCTGGGGGAGAAGAACTTTTATATGGTATATGAACTCTTACCCAGAACACGGATCTCTGTAGAGGATATTACATATCCCGGATCACAGTAACACCAGATCTTATACACACAGGAATCATTCTTCCTGACATGTGTCAGCTTCCAGCAGCCGCTCCCTGTGTGCAGTCGGAGTCTGGAGTCATGAGATTTAGTGAAGTTGTAATAACAGTGATTTTCCAGCAGTGTCCTATCCTTCCCTCTGCATACTCTGTACAGCTCCACAGTAACATCATCCTCAGGACATTTCATATTACAGTCAGTGATGTCTGATCCGCTCTGTACATACACCGTTCCTGATGACACCGATATGATCATCATACACAGGAGACCTGGGAAGAGAAGACAGATCAGAAATGTGATCAAAGTTTATATCAATGCCAGCTGAGGATTACTGATCACTGATAGGAGAGATGAATACTCAGGGGCTGGAGAGAAAAAAAAAACAATTAGAGCCAATTTACATAAGTGTTGTCCTCTGAAGGTGAATCGCTGTTTAGAGGACGTTTGACAATCGGTGAGGAAGCGTTATTATGTCACCTCCTCACTGTC
The DNA here is from genome assembly GCA_037953035.1 of Aquarana catesbeiana. Lineage (NCBI taxonomy): Eukaryota > Metazoa > Chordata > Amphibia > Anura > Ranidae > Aquarana > Aquarana catesbeiana. Next base: position 120,297 of record JBBHAA010002355.1, read on the forward strand.
TGTGCTAACCCCTAAAAATCTGCACCACCATTCCACAACCACATGGAGGCAGTGTGTCCCCATTCAGATAAATGAGTTGCATTTGGTGGGCGGCGGGTGCCACTACCTGCCCAATGTGACAGAGGGATTATTTTGTGCCATAACTGTGTAGCCAAGCATCATGGTTGTGCTGTGTATATGCCGGTCCACTGCCTTTGCAAAGGATGTTTTACATAACCTGTGACAGCAATAAAAGGTGATTTAAAAAAAATAAATAAAGCAAAAGCTTAAAAATAAAATAAATAATTAAAAAAGATTTTTTTTTTAAGTAACAGTGTATAAATAAAAAATAAAATAAATTAATAAATAAAAAAACAAAATTAAAGTGCCCACTTCCCCCTGTGCTAGCGAGTAAGGCGAATGCGCGTCGGTCACGCACACACAAAAAAGTGATGGTCCCACAAATGTGAGGTAATGGTCTAAACATCAGATAATGGGCAGTAATTCTAGCACTAAACCTCTGTAAATATAATGTGGTAACCTGTAAAGTGGCTTTTAAAGAGAGTCGCCTATAGATAGTAAAATTTATGTTGTTTATCGCCGTTGCGTGGGAGTGCACAATTTTACAGCATGATATTTTTGGTGTTCATTTACTCTGCGTAACATCTTTTATATTTTACAAAAAGAAATTGGGTTATGTATTTTTTTTTTTTTTTTTGCATTAAAATTTTAAAAAGTGTATTTTTTCCCCCAAAAATTGCATTTGAAAAATCGCTGCACAAATATCGTGACATAAAAAAATTGCAAAACCCACCAATTTATTCTCTAGGGTCTCTGCTATAAAAATTTAGAAAATGTTTGGGGGTTTATGTAATTTTCTAGCAAAAAAATCCTTATTTTTACATGTAAACATGTGCCAGAAAAACCTGGTCTTCAAGTGTTTAAATCAAGACAAAGGTTGGTGACTGGCCTTGAATTGGGTTATTTCTGTAGCTCCCATGTGAGTTCAGATCTATAACAGCCACCTAGTAAGTCCCCAGAAGTGCTCAGAGACCCTCCAGGACTTTTCCAAATGTACTCCATATGTCTCCATCTGTACAGCCCAATAACCACCATTATACATGGAGAAGAGAGAGGAAAGAGGAGAAGAACCAGAAGAACTCAATACGAAGCTAGGAAGACAGAAGAGATGATGTGGAGATGGAAGGATGAACAGAAGAGGGATGGACACCCAGGAGATGGTGACCGGGGAGGAATGGAAGAGAGGTGAGGTACAGGCAGCCAATAAAACAGGAGGAGGACTAACCGAGGTAAAAACTCATAAACAGAGTCCAGTGTAGGGAATACTTGAGGGAATGGAACATTGAAGGGCTTTCCTAGAGAGTGAAAAATAACCAAATTGGAAAAGGTTGATGGGCACAGGTAAGGCTGCATTGATAGGCACTGGCAAGGCTGCGCTGATGGGCACTGGCGAGGCTGCACTGATGGGCACTGGCGAGGCTGCGCTGATGGGCACTTGCGAGGCTGCGCTGATAGGCACTGGCGAGGCTGCGCTTATGGGCACTGGCGAGGCTGCACTTATGGGCACTGGTGACTGGCAAGATTGCACTGATGGGCACTGCCGAGGCTGCGTTAATGGGCACTGGTGACTCGCAAGGGTGCATTGATGGGCACTGGTGAGGCTGCGCTGATGGGTACTGGCAACTGGCAAGGCTGCACTTATGGGCACTGCCGAGGCTGCGTTGATGGGCACTGGTGACTGGCAAGGCTGCGCTGATGGGCACTGGTGAGACTGCACTGATCAGGCTGCATTGATGGGTACATGTAAGGCTGCATTGATGGGCACTGATCAGGCTGCATTTATGGGCAAGGTGGCGCTTATGGGCACTGGAGACTGGCAAGGCTGCATTGATGGGCACTGGAGACTGGCAAGGCTGCGTTGATGGGCAATGGAGACTGGCAAGGCTGCGTTGATGGGCACTGGAGACTGACAAGGCTGCGTTAATGGGCACTGGAGACTGGCAAGGCTGCGTTGATGGGCACTGGTGAGGCTGCGCTGATGGGTACTGGCAACTGGCAAGGCTGCACTTATGGGCACTGCCGAGGCTGCGTTGATGGGCACTGGTGACTGGCAAGGCTGTGCTGATGGGCACTGGTGAGACTGCACTGATCAGGCTGCATTGATGGGTACATGTAAGGCTGCATTGATGGGCACTGATCAGGCTGCATTTATGGGCAAGGTGGCGCTTATGGGCACTGGAGACTGGCAAGGCTGCATTGATGGGCACTGGAGACTGGCAAGGCTGCGTTGATGGGCAATGGAGACTGGCAAGGCTGCGTTGATGGGCACTGGAGATTGACAAGGCTGCGTTAATGGGCACTGGAGACTGGCAAGGCTGCGTTGATGGGCACTGGTGAGGCTGGACACAGGTAAGGCTGAGCTGATGGGCACTGATCAGGTTGTATTGATGGGCACAGGTAAAGCTGCACTGATCAGGCTGCATTGATGTGCACTGGTGAGGCTACATTTATGGGCACAGGTAAGGCTGCATTGATGGGCACAGGTAAGGCTGCACTGCTGAAGCTGCATTGACAGGCACTGATGAGGCTGCATTGATGGGCAATGGTGAGGCTGAGCTAATGGGCACAGATCAGGCTGCACTGATGGGCACTGATAAGGCTGCATTAATTGGAATTGGTGAGGCTGAGCTGATGGGCACAGGTGAGGCCGCATTGATGGGCATTGCTGAGGCTGAGCTGATGGACACAGGTAAGGCTGCATTGATGGGCACTGAGCTGATGGGCACTGGCATGTGTGTGTCTGTGTCTGTCATTGCAGCATGCACACATACAAAGATATTGCAAACGAACAAAAACCAGCACAAACACATACTGACATTACACACACACAGAAACTATGACACCCAAACAATAGAAACTACTTTCTCTAGACAGGGGTATTTTGGACATTTTTCTAGACCTGCAGGGGTTCTTCACCGTAAAAGGTTGAGAAACACTGCCTTAGAGGACCGGAGGGATGCCATGACCTCACTTCTGGTTCAGGGCAGAAGTAAACCATTTTGTTTTTTTTTAAAGTAAAAGATCAAGGCTTTTAAACGTAAAGGAGAGATTTGGGGTCTTATAGATCTCTGCATAAGAAGAGGACCTGTCATCCTTATTTCTATTACAAGGGATGTTTACATTGCTTGTAATAGGAAAAAAACTGATTCATGATTAAAAATTAAAGGGACGATGTAAAAAAAATAAATGAATAAATGAAAAAAAAAAAGATTAAAATCAGCCCCCATCCCTCCATGCTCGAGTGCAGAAGCGAACGCATACATAGATCGCGCATGCATATGTAAACAGTATTGCTGCCAATGTTAGAGCGAGAGCAATAATTCTAGCACTAGACCTCCTCTAACTTTAAACTGGTAACCTGTAAAAAAAATTTTAAGCGTCGCCTATGGAGATTTTTAAATATTGCAGTTTGTTACCATTCCATGAGTGTGTGCAATTTAGGGCTGAATTGATTAATCGATATTATCGATAATAAATCGATAATGAAAATCGTTGTCAATGATTTTCCTTATCGATTAGTTGGTCCGCACCTTCCTCGCTGCCAGTCCGTTAGAATCCTCCTGTGTACAAGGTGGCAGCACCGCCGTGATCTCATGAGAATATGGCAGCGCTCATGTGACCAGGCACGTCCGCGCCTCTCCTCCTCGCTGACGTCAGCTCCCCCCTGATATTCTCAGCCCCGCCCACTGCTTCCTCGAGGGAATAGACAGAGACGAGAAGCAGCCATGAGAGCCGAGCTGCACCTGTGTGAAGTGATAAGGTAGCGGCTAATAAAAAAAAAAGCTAAAAAGCGCTAACGTGGAAAAGCGTTAATAATTGTTATTGCAAAAATGTTGAAAAAAGTTGAGAGGTTGAAAAACTCACTGCAAAGCTACCGGCATTTTTATAATGTTATTTTAATGTCCAGTGTGCATGAGGCCTTAATATTGATTGGACTCTGGGCAAACATTTTCTTGCCCCCCCAAGACATGTCAAGTTTCACAGGGGGCCCATCAAACTTTCCCATTGAAGTTATAGTCGCCACAAGCCAAATGCAGCATCTTCTCCTGAATGTTTGCAAACTGCCTCTGAAAAGCAATTCACTGATCACTTTATAGAGGTGCAGAAGGAACTGCAGCACATGTGAAAAAGGCCTGTGTGGTGAAAGGTCAACTTTATGCCACAAAGGGCTTCACCCGACTCTCCTGTATACTCCATTTATTTTGTGGACATAATGAACAGTATAGCTTGTTCTGAGACTGAATCCCAGTGATGGTCAACTGCAGCCCCTGACATGCCAAAGAGTTGTGCATATTATTTAGTGCTACACATACTACAGGAGCCAATCAGAGACTGCGGATGTACTACAGGAGCCAATCAGAGACTGCAGATGTACTATAGGAGATAATCAGAGACTGCGGATGTACTACAGGAGATAATCAGAGACTGCGGATGTACTATAGGAGATAATCAGAGACTGCGGATGTACTATAAGAGATAATCAGAGACTGCGGATGTACTATAGGAGATAATCAGAGACTGCGGATGTACTATAGGAGATAATCAGAGACTGCGGATGTACTATAGGAGATAATCAGAGACTACGGATGTACTATAGGAGACAATCAGAGACTGTGGATGTACTATAGGAGATAATCAGAGACTGCGGATGTACTATAGGAGACAATCAGAGACTGCGGATGTACTACAGGAGATAATCAGAGACTGCGGATGTATTATAGGAGATAATCAGAGACTGCGGATGTACTATAGGAGATAATCAGAGACTGCGGATGTACTATAAGAGATAATCAGAGACTGCGGATGTACTATAGGAGATAATCAGAGACTGCGGATGTACTATAGGAGATAATCAGAGACTGCGGATGTACTATAGGAGACAATCAGAGACTGCGGATGTACTACAGGAGCCAATCAGAGACTGCGGATGTACTACAGGAGATAATCAGAGATTGCGGATGTACTACAGGAGCCAATCAGAGACTGCGGATGTACTATAGGAGATAATCAGAGACTGCGGATGTACTATAGGAGATAATCAGAGACTGCGGATGTACTATAGGAGATAATCAGAGACTGCGGATGTACTATAGGAGATAATCAGAGACTGCGGATGTACTATAGGAGGTAATCAGAGACTGCGGATGTACTATAGGAGACAATCAGAGACTGCGGATGTACTATAGGAGACAATCAGAGACTGCGGATGTACTATAGGAGGTAATCAGAGACACTATGGGAGACGATTGAATATATACTGTCAGTAATTTGAAGGCACCTTCATCCCCATAAGGTAAATCTGTCCTTTCAGCACAGAATCTAAAAAGCAAACACAAACATTCTTCAGCTACTTATAATCTGCTAAACAATAAAGCACATAGTACAGTCCCAACCCCCACCTCTTGTGTTCCAGATCCACTCCAGTATCCTCTTCTAATAAGTCATATGTGGGGGGCAGGGAAGGGGGCGGGTCACAGTAAAATGCTGAGTAGCTGAAAGACGGTGGAGGGCGGAGTCAGTCCACACTGTAAGGCTTCGTATGTCAGGCAGGACAGGGCGGTGTTGGCAAAGCCAAGTGTGATGTACAATGGAGAGAGGAGTTCTAGTGTACAGAGAGGAGCACAGAGAGGAGCCGGGGATCTGTACGGAGATGTGGGGTGAGAAGAGCGGGGAGTGTCCGGAGATTTCATCTCACACCGGAGAGAAAACACACCGGAGGAACCGACTGACATTCCCTGGAATTGTATATTTGCTGCCACCCTATGGAGGAAGAGGGAACTGCAGTACTGGGTCTGTATACAGAGCCCGATCACTAGGATCATACAGGCGGTGATCGGTCAGACTTCTCTCCTCTGTTGTCGGATCGGTGAAGGTATTCCAGGATTTATCTGATGTTTCTGGTTTACGATCTTTTCCAAGAAATCTTATTGGGGGAGGAATTCCTATAACTGAAACAGTTTGTTGTATTGCTGAGCCAATCAATGTATGTCTTCCCCGTCATCCAATCACTTGTGATGTTCTGCCCTCTTCAGGACAGAAAGAGAACTGCCGCACTCTGTGCTCCGGATTCTTCCCGTTATATTTCTCAGAGATTACCGACTACAAAACTCTTTATACTCTGGGATTCGGTGTGTGAGAATGGCCGCTGCTACCACTAGGCAAACTAGGCGGCCGCCTAGGGTATAATGTTGCCTCGGGGCGCCCGGCCGCTGGTTTCCCTACTCACCGTCTCCACACTATGTAAGTATTTTGGTGATGTATTATAAATACTTCTGTAATAAATGTTATAACCTCTAGTGGGCACTGCTGGGATAAAGTGAGCACATCTAGGGGGGTGCAGGGGATGCCTCTGCTGGATGTTACCCTGACAGCCGCTCTGTAGAGTCATTATAGAGGAGCAGCACTGGAGGACGTGTCCTGATGGAATGGAGGAAAACCTCCCCTGTGTGTCTCTATGATCAGAGATCTCTACTGCAGCCGCATGCTTCATCTAGTTGTTTCAATTGAGAACAAAATAATGAAATCTGACTGTGAAGGGTGATAAATAAGGTGATGTGAGAAGAACTTATTACCTTGTAGAGGTTTTATCCGGTTGGAACTTTCTGTACTTTGATTGGTCGCTCGTGTTGCGGAGGGATTTGCTCGTGTTGTGAATGTTGGTGACCAGCACATTATATATATATTACAGTGAGATCTGGGTTTGTATTAGAGGAAAGGAGTTTTCTTACTTGGGCTGGTGCAAGGATTTTTCACACCCCAGGCAAAAACCTCATTTTGCTGCCCCCCCCCTTTGCCCAAGCATTGGTGTGACGGGAGCCGGTGTTCTGTGGAGAAGATCCCCCCATCGGATAGTGCCCGGGCTGAAGAGCGCATGCGCACTACGTAACAGCACAACAGCTGATTTTAACATCAGTGCTGTCATGGCGAGACGGCGCCCAATAGCCAACAGAATTTGTATTTTCTGTCAGATTGTACCCCGCGTTCCCGTGGTGAGTTCATGTCCATGTTAAAATCAGCTGTTAAGCTGTTATGTAGTGCGCATGCGCTCTTCAGCCCAGGCACTATCCGATGGGGGGCACTTCTCCACAGAACACCGGCTCCCGTCACACCAATGCTTGGACAAAGGGGGGCAGCAAAATGAGGTTTTTGCCTGGGGTGTGAAAAATCCTTACACCAGCCCAAGTAAGAAAACTCCTTTCCTCTAATACAAACCCAGATCTCACTGTAATGTATATAATGTGCTGGTCACCAATATTCACAATACGAGCAAATCCCTCCACAACAAGAGCGACCAATCAGAGTACAGAAAGTTCCAACCGGATAAAACCTCTACAAGGTAATAAGTTCTTCTCACATCACCTTATTTATCACCCTTCACAATCAGATTTCATTACTTTGTTCTCAATTGAAACATCACCGCTGTATAGACGATCTTCACATCCACCAATCATTTCTTCTCAGTGTAATGGACCAATGTTTGTTCTCTATTATTCACAATATCATTGTTTTCTTGTGATTTGATATTGTTATTGTCATATACTTATAATGTACCTACCTTATTTATACCAATAAAAGTTACTTCGAAGAAGAAAACTCGGCTTATCAGCCGCTATATTACTGGACCTTCCAATTCTACCCCCCCACCCTTATATACACTGAGCACCCCCCCATATACACCGAGCATTCTACCCCCCATATAAACCGAGCATTCTACCCCCCCATATACACCGAGCATTCTACCCCCCATATAAACCGAGCATTCTACCCCCCATATACACCGAGCATTCTACCCCCCCATATACACCGAGCATTCTACCCCCCATATACACTGAGCATTCTACCCCCCATATACACCGAGCATTCTACCCCCCCATATACACCGAGCATTCTACTCCCCCCATATACACCGAGCATTCTACCCCCCCATATACACCGAGCATTCTACCCCCCCTCCATATACACCGAGCATTCTACCCCCCATATACACCGAGCATTCTACCCCCCATATACACCGAGCATTCTACTCCCCATATACACCGAGCATTCTACCCCCCCATATACACCGAGCATTCTACCCCCCCATATAAACCGAGCATTCTACCCCCCATATACCCTGAGCATTCTACCCCCCATATACACCGAGCATTCTACCCCCATATACCCCGAGCATTCTACCCCCCCATATACACCGAGCATTCTATCCTCCATATACCCCGAGCATTCTACCCCCCATATATACCGAGCATTCTACCCCCATATACCCCGAGCATTCTACCCCCCATATACACCGAGCATTCTACCCTCCCATATACACCAAGCATTCTACCCCCCCATATACACCGAGCATTCTACCCTCCCATATACACCAAGCATTCTACACCCCATATACACCGAGCATTCTACCCTCCCATATACCCCGAGCATTCTACCACCATATACCCCGAGCATTCTACCCCCCATATACACCGAGCATTCTACCCCCCCATATACCCTGAGCATTCTACCCCCCATATACAATGAGCATTCTACACCCCCCATATACACCGAGCATTCTACCCCCCATATACACCGAGCATTCTACCCCCCATATACACTGAGTATTCTATCCCCCATATACACTGAGCATTCTACACCACCCCATATACACTGAGCATTCTACACCACCCCATATACACCGAGCATTCTACCCCCCATATACACCGAGCATTCTACCCCCCATATACACCGAGCATTCTACCCCCCCATATACACCGAGCATTCTACCCCCCATATACACCGAGCATTCTACCCCCCCATATACAGCATTCTACCCCCCCATATACAGCATTCTACCCCCCCATATACACCGAGCATTCTACCCCCCCATATACACCGAGCATTCTACCCCCCCATATACACTGAGCATTCTACCCCCCCAATATACACAGAGTATTCTACCCCCCCATATACACCAAGCATTCTACCCCCCACATACATCGAGCATTCTACCCCCCCATATACACTGAGTATTATACCCCCATATACACCGAGCATTCTACCCCCCATATACACCAAGCATTCTACCCCCCCCATATACACCAAGCATTCTATCCCCCAATATACACAGAGCATTCTACCCCCCATATACACAGAGCATTCTACCTCCCCATATACAAAGAGCATTCTACCCCCCCCCATATACACAGAGCATTCTACCCCCCCATATACACCGAGCATTCTACCCCCAATATACACCGAGCATTCTACCCCCCCATATACACCGAGCATTCTACCCCCCCATATACACCGAGCATTCTACCCCCCCATATACACAGAGCATTCTACTCCCCCATATACACCGAGCATTCTACCCCCCATATACACCGAGCATTCTACCCTCCCCATATACACCGAGCATTCTACCCCCCATATATACCGAGCATTCTACCCCCATATACCCCGAGCATTCTACCCCCCATATACACCGAGCATTCTACCCTCCCATATACACCAAGCATTCTACCCCCCCATATACACCGAGCATTCTACCCTCCCATATACACCAAGCATTCTACACCCCATATACACCGAGCATTCTACCCTCCCATATACCCCGAGCATTCTACCACCATATACCCCGAGCATTCTACCCCCCATATACACCGAGCATTCTACCCCCCCATATACCCTGAGCATTCTACCCCCCATATACAATGAGCATTCTACACCCCCCATATACACCGAGCATTCTACCCCCCATATACACCGAGCATTCTACCCCCCATATACACTGAGTATTCTACCCCCCATATACACTGAGCATTCTACACCACCCCATATACACTGAGCATTCTACACCACCCCATATACACCGAGCATTCTACCCCCCATATACACCGAGCATTCTACCCCCCATATACACCGAGCATTCTACCCCCCCATATACACCGAGCATTCTACCCCCCATATACACCGAGCATTCTACCCTCCATATACACCGAGCATTCTACCCCCCCATATACACCGAGCATTCTACCCCCCATATACACCGAGCATTCTACCCCCCCCATATACAGCATTCTACCCCCCCATATACACCGAGCATTCTACCCCCCCATATACACCGAGCATTCTACCCCCCCATATACACTGAGCATTCTACCCCCCCAATATACACAGAGTATTCTACCCCCCCATATACACCAAGCATTCTACCCCCCACATACATCGAGCATTCTACCCCCCCATATACACTGAGTATTATACCCCCATATACACCGAGCATTCTACCCCCCATATACACCAAGCATTCTACCCCCCCCATATACACCAAGCATTCTATCCCCCAATATACACAGAGCATTCTACCCCCCATATACACAGAGCATTCTACCTCCCCATATACAAAGAGCATTCTACCCCCCCCCATATACACAGAGCATTCTACCCCCCCCATATACACCGAGCATTCTACCCCCAATATACACCGAGCATTCTACCCCCCATATACACCGAGCATTCTACCCCCCCATATACACCGAGCATTCTACCCCCCCATATACACAGAGCATTCTACTCCCCCATATACACCGAGCATTCTACCCCCCATATACACCGAGCATTCTACCCCCCCCATATACACCGAGCATTCTACCCCCCATATATACCGAGCATTCTACCCCCATATACCCCGAGCATTCTACCCCCCATATACACCGAGCATTCTACCCTCCCATATACACCAAGCATTCTACCCCCCCATATACACCGAGCATTCTACCCTCCCATATACACCAAGCATTCTACACCCCATATACACCGAGCATTCTACCCTCCCATATACCCCGAGCATTCTACCACCATATACCCCGAGCATTCTACCCCCCATATACACCGAGCATTCTACCCCCCCATATACCCTGAGCATTCTACCCCCCATATACAATGAGCATTCTACACCCCCCATATACACCGAGCATTCTACCCCCCATATACACCGAGCATTCTACCCCCCATATACACTGAGTATTCTACCCCCCATATACACTGAGCATTCTACACCACCCCATATACACTGAGCATTCTACACCACCCCATATACACCGAGCATTCTACCCCCATATACACCGAGCATTCTACCCCCCATATACACCGAGCATTCTACCCCCCCATATACACCGAGCATTCTACCCCCCATATACACCGAGCATTCTACCCTCCATATACACCGAGCATTCTACCCCCCCATATACACCGAGCATTCTACCCCCCATATACACCGAGCATTCTACCCCCCCATATACAGCATTCTACCCCCCCATATACACCGAGCATTCTACCCCCCCATATACACCGAGCATTCTACCCCCCCATATACACTGAGCATTCTACCCCCCCAATATACACAGAGTATTCTACCCCCCCATATACACCAAGCATTCTACCCCCCACATACATCGAGCATTCTACCCCCCCATATACACTGAGTATTATACCCCCATATACACCGAGCATTCTACCCCCCATATACACCAAGCATTCTACCCCCCCCATATACACCAAGCATTCTATCCCCCAATATACACAGAGCATTCTACCCCCCATATACACAGAGCATTCTACCTCCCCATATACAAAGAGCATTCTACCCCCCCCCATATACACAGAGCATTCTACCCCCCCCATATACACCGAGCATTCTACCCCCAATATACACCGAGCATTCTACCCCCCCATATACACCGAGCATTCTACCCCCCCATATACACCGAGCATTCTACCCCCCCATATACACAGAGCATTCTACTCCCCCATATACACCGAGCATTCTACCCCCCATATACACCGAGCATTCTACCCCCCCCATATACACCGAGCATTCTACCCCCCCATATACACCGAGCATTCTACCCCCATATACACCGAGCATTCTACCCCCCATATACACCGAGCATTCTACCCCCCCATATACAGCATTCTACCCCCCCATATACACCGAGCATTCTACCCCCCCATATACACCGAGCATTCTACCCCCCCATATACACTGAGCATTCTACCCCCCCAATATACACAGAGTATTCTACCCCCCCATATACACCAAGCATTCTACCCCCCACATAAATCGAGCATTCTACCCCCCCCATATACACTGAGTATTATACCCCCATATACACCAAGCATTCTACCCCCCATATACACCAAGCATTCTACCCCCCCATATACACCAAGCATTCTATCCCCCAATATACACAGAGCATTCTACCCCCCATATACACCGAGCATTCTACCCCCCCATATACAAAGAGCATTCTACCCCCCCCCATATACACCGAGCATTCTACCTCCCCATATACAAAGAGCATTCTACCCCCCCCCATATACACAGAGCATTCTACCCCCCCCATATACACCGAGCATTCTACCCCCAATATACACCGAGCATTCTACCCCCCCATATACACAGAGCATTCTACTCCCCCATATACACCGAGCATTCTACCCCCCATATACACCGAGCATTCTACCCCCCCATATACACCGAGCATTCTACCCCCCATATACACCGAGCATTCTACCCCCATATACACCGAGCATTCTACCCCCATATACACCGAGCATTCTACCCCCCATATACACCGAGCATTCTACCCCCCTTATACACTGAGCATTCTACCCCACCATATACACCGAGTATTCTACCCCCCATATAAACCGAGCATTCTACCCCCCCATATACCCCGAGCATTCTACCCCCCTATATACACTGAGCATTCTACCCCCCCATATACCCCGAGCATTCTACCCACCATATACACCGAGCATTCTACCCCCCCATATACACCGAGCATTCTACCCCCCATATACCCCGAGCATTCTACCCCCCATATACACCGAGCATTCTACCCCCCATATACCCCGAGCATTCTACCCCCCATATACACCAAGCTTACTACCCCCCCATATACCCCGAGCATTCTACCCCCCATATACACCAAGCATTCTACCCCCCATATACCCCAAGCATTCTACCCCCCATATACACCGAGCATTCTACCCCCCATATACACCGAGCATTCTACCCCCCATATAACCCGAGCATTCTACCCCCTATATACACCGAGCATTCTACCCCCCATATACCCCGAGCATTCTACCCCCCATATACACCGAGCTTTCTACCCCCCATATACACCGAGCATTCTACCCCCCCCATATACACCGAGCATTCTACCCCCCATATACACCGAGCATTCTACCCCCCATATACCCCGAGCATTCTACCCCCCATATACACCGTGCATTCTACCCCCCATATACCCCGAGCATTCTACCCCCCATTTACACCGAGCTTTCTACCCCCCATATACCCCGAGCTTTCTACCCCCCCATATACCCCGAGCATTCTACCCCCCATATACACCGAGCATTCTACCCCCCCATATACACCGAGCATTCTACCCCCCATATACACCAAGCATTAAACCCCTCCATATACACCGAGCATTCTACCCCCCCATATACACCGAGCATTCTATCCCCCCATATACACCGAGCATTCTACCTCCCATATACCCCGAGCATTCTACCCCCCCATATACACCGAGCATTCTACCCCCATATACACCGAGCATTCTACCCCCCATATACACCGAGCATTCTACCCCCCATATACACCGAGCATTCTACCCCCCATATACACCGAGCATTCTACCCCCATATACACCGAGCATTCTACCCCCGTATACACCGAGCATTCTACCCCCCCATATACACCGAGCATTCTACACCCCATATACCCCGAGCATTCTACCCCCCCATATACACCGAGCATTCTACCCCCATATACACCGAGCATTCTACCCCCATATACACCGAGCATTCTACCCCCCGTATACACCGAGCATTCTACCCCCCCATATACACCGAGCATTCTACCCCCCCATACACACCGAGCATTCTACCCCCCCATATACACCGAGCATTCTACCCCCCATATACACCGAGCATTCTACCCCCCCATATACACCGAGCATTCTACTCCCCCATATACCCCGAGCATTCTACCCCCCCCATATACACCGAGCATTCTACCCCCATATACACCGAGCATTCTACCCCCCGTATACACCGAGCATTCTACCCCCCCATATACACCGAGCATTCTACCCCCCCATATACACCGAGCGTTCTACCCTCCCCCATATACACCGAGCATTCTACCCTCCCCCATATACACTGAGCATTCTACCCCCCATATACCCCGCTGTCATGGCTCTGCCCCCCGGGATGTGCACTCACCTCCATACACAGGAGAAATGGATGGACAGATCATGTCTCGGGGGGTCGGTGATGTACTCGGTGTCCGGGCTGTACACTGATCTCTGTACTCACTGATCAACTATTCCTGACTGATCTCAGAATACTATCATGTGTGTTATATATACAGTACAGAGAGGAGTCCTCCTCCTCCTCCTCCTCCTTTTTCTTCACCGCACAGCTTGTGCTTCTTTTCTGCTCTATCAGACACTTCTACACTGAGGTCATTTACTGCTAACTTCTCAGTGTAAAAAGCTTAAAGAGGAAGTAATTGGAGGCTGCTGGGAAATACACACCCACGTGATCAACGAACGGGATTGGTGAGGACGCGAACGGGTACGAGGGGAGGAACGGAGGTCGCACAGCACACAGGCGAACTAGGTTGTTATACCTACCCGTCCCTAACTGTTGGAATAGCTTGGTGCCGGCTCGAGGGCACATATAAATGTGAGTGTACAGTTTTTATTTGTTCCTTACAATAAACAGTATAAGCGGTATTGCGCGATGATCGTTTTTATTCATGTTTTATGAGGAACAATAAGGTCCAATATATCTGTTGAAGAAGTTCCCTTTGAGTGGAGTGGTTATCCCCATGAATGAACCAAAGGTGTAGTTTTAAAGGAATATCTGGTGAGTGGCCAATCTCACAGGTGGAGGTGGAGCACTAAGTCACTAGCACATTGAATTAGCACTTAAGCACGCCAATAACGGCAATTGACAGAAGATTTGAATACATCACTGGGGGACTTTGCCATATATGTGACACACAACATTGAACTATTGAATTTTTTGATATAATTTTTGATATATTTATTTTTAAAGTAATTATTCTATGTGTATTCATGATGTATATGGAATAAGTTGGCACTTTATAGAGAGGATATAAGCGTATTTAGATGGTAGCAGCGCATTCACACACACAGTATTTGTAATTTATTCCTATGAGAAGTTTTTTTGGATGCAGCAGCTAAGGCAGGTACTATTAAAGTAATTAGTAGATATTGGTTTTGCGCCGGTGACACACACACACTAAAGAGGAAGTAAACCTGATGAAATAACTTTTTTGGCTTGTTTTGTCTGTCCTTGCCATTTTCTTCACATGTTGTATCCGGTTCTCTATCCATGAGTCGTCATATCCTTTTGCTTTAAAGTGGTGTTTCACCAAAAAAAAAAAAAATTAGATGTCAGCAGCTGCAAATACTGCAGCTGCTGACTTTTAAAATAAGGACACTTACCTGTCCCGGGGTCCAGCGATGTCGGCACCCGAGACCGAGCCGTCCCTCGATCCTCGGGTGCTGCCGCCGCCATTCACACTGAGGGAATCAGGAAGCGAAGCGTTGCCGCTTCACTGCCCGGTTCCCTACTGCGCATGCGCGAGTCGCGCTGCGCGTCTTCACTGGTCCCCGTTGTGTTGTGGGAACTGTGTATTTCCCACAACACAACGGGGGTGGGCGGGGAGTCTGCGGCTAGCTGCGGCTAGCTGTACCCGGAAGTGGGTGCAGATACCTGTATTATACAGGTAACTGCACCCCCCTCCCCCCTGAAAGGTGCCAATTGTGACACCGGAGGGGGGGAGGAATCCGATGAGCGGAAGTTCCACTTTAGGGTGGAACTCCGCTTTAAATCTTTCTCCAATTTGTTTGGCTTGTTTTGTAGTAATATCTGTCCTGTCCATTTCCTTCACATGTTGTATCCGGTTCTCTATCTATGAGTCGTCATATCCTTTTGCTTTAAATCTTTCTCCAATTTGTTTGGCTTGGATCCCGTAGTCTTCTTCTCTCCTACAGTACCTTTTTATTCTTGTTAGTTGCCCCTATAGGGATATTGTATAGCCAGGGATTAAAGTGACAGCTATTAGTTGACAGATAGCTATTGGTGAGAACATTCTTGAAAAACATTATGGTTACAGCCCCATCTCCCTCTAGGCTAATATTCAAATCCAAAAAGTCTACAGACTTTTCATCTATTTTTCACACCAAACATATGCCCATTCTGTATTTATATTGATAGAGCGATTGGTTCAACTTTCTATTTATTAATAATCTTTAGTTACTTTGTTGGAATATATGAGATTGATTTACACAGAGACGGCCCTTTGATTGGTTATACGTTGTGTCGACTGAATCACAAGAAAATGGCTGCTGTGCGCGCCGTATAGATAAAAAACAAAATGGCCATAATGTAAATATAGAGCGAACTACAAAAAATGGCCCCGCTATCAATTCCAGTTTTACATCATATAAACCAGGTCTGTACAACCAATCCGGTTCCTCTGATGAAGACATGTGACGTGTCGTAACGCATAGGGAGTGGCCAGAATCAGACGCACACCGGAAGTGACATGAGAAGGCGCTGAGAACGCCGATGTTATTGCTTTTTGCTTTTATACTTTTTATGTAAGAGTCCACCTATTTGGTACTTGAATAAATATTACCTTAGTTTTTTAAACCTATTACACCATTGGAGGCATTCTTTCTCTCTTCCCCATCTTTGCTGTGGTACTATACCGGAGAAAATTAGGACGGCTCAGCGGAGGATTTATATATTTGGAGAAGTGCCCATGGTTCCAACAGCAGTGTATGTTACCAAAATAAAACCCCAATAGGATGCTGTGAAGAGTTCAACTTGTCTATTGATGTGTTTTACTTCATTTTCATAAGGATTTTGAACATTATTTGGACATTTTTGGCACATGTGTGTATATTATATATAGATATATGTTTCTTTTTCATTGTTTGCACCTTTTTTGGAGACCCCATAATTCTGCACCTTAATATTTTTGCACTTTATTATCCCTTAGTGGATCTTTTCTAATGTCTTATGCCCTGTACACACGGTCGAACATTGATCGAACATTGCGACAACAAAATCCTTCGGATAGCTCAAACTTGTCTTGCATACACACAGTCGCACAAAGTTGTCAGAAAATCCGATCGTGTACACACGATCGGAATTTAACTGATCGGATTTTGTTGGTGGAAAATTTTATATCCTGCTCTCAAACTTTGTATGTTGGAAATTGATGGAAAAAGTCAAATGGAGCCCACACACGATCGGAATTTCCCACAACACAATCCGATCGCACTTTCTCCGTCGGAAAATCCGATCGTGTGTACCGGGCATAAGAGTGATTTTTATTACTGCGCGAGATCACTTTATATTTGCACTTGTTTTATTTGTGTATTGTGAACACTACTAGGTTTTGCTGAGGTTCTATTTATTATTATTATCACTTTATTTCTGTAGATCGGCACATTTTATCAGTTACTCCAAGTAGCGCGAGGGACACTTTCACATATTTGTGGTTAAAATCGCAATAAGCGTATATTGATTGGTGTGCACAAAAGTTACAGTGTCTACAAACTATGGAATAGATTTATTGCATTTATTATTTATGGTACTACTAGTAATGGCGGTGATCAGTGATTTTTTAGTGGGGCTGCGACATTGCGGCGGACAGAGCGGACACTTTTGGGACCATTGACATTTATACAGCGATCAGTGCTATAAAAACGAACCAATTACTGTATAAATGAAACTGGCAGGGAAGGGGTTAACACTAGGGGGTGATCAAGGGCTTAAATGTGTTCCCTGGGACATGTTTATAACTGTGGGGGGAGGGGACTGACTGGAGGAGAGATTGCAGTTACTAATCACTAGGAACAGTCGATCACTCTGTACTCCCCTGACAGAACGGGGATCTGTTTGTTTACATTGACAGTTCTGGCTCTCTGTAGAGCGATCGCAGGTGGCCGGCGGATATCACGGCCATGCACATGGCCTCTCCCGCCGTGCAGTGAGCCTGTGTCTGCTACAACTGTTAAAAGGAGCCGACATACAGCTACAGCGATTTGCAGGAAGGAGCCGACCTGCCAAAGTATGATGGTGGTTGGTCTGCAAGCGGTAAAAAAAAAAATTGTAATAAAATGTTGGTTACACGAGTCAGATTTATTTATTTTTTTATTCAAAAAGTTAAAGGAAATTTCCATTGTAGTCCCAACAAGTGGAGATGTATACAGCAGTGGTGTCCGGATTGGTTACCATTGTTTGGTTAAAGTGTTACTGAACCCCGGAGCCTCCAGTCACTATATATCTGGTCTCCCACAGAACATGGAAAAGTAATTATTTTAGTAAATATAAACTGCTGAATACCTTTTCTCATCAATATATAGCAGTGACTTCTATCAGTGTCTGGTTAAAGCTTGTAGGAGGAGTTTTAATTCTCCCGATTGTCCTATGAGGCTGCAGGACCCCTGACCCTCTGTCGGGACAGTGCTGATTGGCCCTGCGCTGATTGCATGCACTCAAAAAAAAAAAATTCTAGCAATGCACACCAAACTGAGCATGTGCAGAGTGGCCCCAAGGCTCTGTTCTATGAGGGGATGGATTGGGGACTGTGGAAGAAGGGGAGGATCAGAGAAGACAGGATCAAACAGCCTTTTTACACAATACAGAGGATTAACCCGCTTAGGTTCCACAGCGAGTATAACAAGCATTCTTTACTGCATACAGTATACACACTGATGTTACTGTTGTGGGTTTAGTAACACTTTAATGTGATAAGATGTAGAGCTTTCGAGGTCTGTTCACTAAAAATTTGATTGCTAAGCAAAAAAAATTAGATAATTGTGTACTGAGGAACTATCTGAAGTTACCAGAAACTAACTATGACCATGAATGTGAGGGAAAAAGCAGAACTTGTTTCTTCGTGTAAAGAATGTTGCCTTAGTGAGGTCTCATGAACCAACCACCAGGACTGACTCAACATGATACTAAAGGGGAAGTTCCAACTCTATGCGGTTGACTTTCTACTTCTGTCACCAACAGAATTATGTTTTGCTTTATGAACAAAATTTTGAAAAACACAATATGTTGTACTTTTTGCTGTAATAAATATCCTCATTTTTTTTTTTAAAGCGAATTATTTCTCAGTTTAGGCCGATATGTATTCTTCTACATATTTTTGGTAAAAAATCAAAAAAAAAAAAAATCGCAATAAGCGTATATTGATTGGTTTGCGCAAAAGTTATAGCGTCTACAAAATAGGGGATAGATTTATGGCATTTTTATTATTATTTTTTTTTTTTTTACTAGTAATGGCGACGATCTGTGATTTTTATCGGGACTGCGACATTATGTCGGACACATCGGACACTTTTTACACAGATAAAAAGCCCATAAAATCAAGGCAGGTAAGAAAAGGTTTGTTTGAACTAGCCGCAGTGTATACCAATCAGCTGTACAGCATGTCACAGGATCATGCTCCACCCGACGCGTTTCCCCTTAAAAGGCATCCACTGGGAACGGAGATCATGCCTGGACGTCAGCACACCACGCTTAAATACCATTCAGGCAGGAGAGACACTGGAAGTGAGCATTTAGCCTAATACAATCCGTGTCACCAATTTAATCATTTAAAATTCTAATTTTATATAAAATGATATAAGAATATTGGAAACTATTCATAGGACCAATAAAATGTACTGAAACCATAAACACAGGCATGATCTCCATTCCCAGTGGATGCCTTTTAAGTGGAAACGTGTCGGGTGGAGCATGATCCTGTGACATGCTGTACAGCTGATTGGTATACACTGCGGCTAGTTCAAACAAACCTTTCTTACCTGCCTTGATTTTATGGACTTTTTATCTGTATGACCTGTTTGAAAATAAAGACCTTTGCTGGAATATACTGCACCATGAAGCCCTCTTCTGTTCCTCCTTACATGAGAATCTCCAGATCCTTGCTTCTATACGAGTGTCCCGGGAGTGAAGCTTTGCTGGTTCCTTGATAACGGGTGGATATTTCCCTGCCTTTTAACCATCGCAAGTTCACCTGCCAGCAGGCTAATGCACAGGCGCTTTTGATCTCTATTATCTGAGATCCAATTTATCTGGTAAGCAGTTTGTATTTGTACATCGTGCACCGCATCTCAGATGGTTGAAGTGAGGAATATGTGTCCTGCTTTCTGGAGATTTATTGAAGGACTTTTTATTTTCTAATTTTGGAGATTTATTTTAGGACTTTGGTTCATCTATTTATTTTTTGCATATTACATGGACTTTTTCTTTATATGTTTTGATACACATTTATTTTTCATGTTATAATTTTTCATATATTTTATTGAGATTTGGTTTATATCAATATTTATCACTATTTGCAGTGGTTATTTTGCACATTTTTTTCTTCTTTTTGATTTGTTTTAGTATTTAACCTATAGAGGTGCAGCATTTAAACTCGTTATTTGTATACACCGTCACATAACCTGTGCACTCATATTTATATATATATTTTTTTCACCATGGATAATATTTTCGTGGTTAGCGCAAATATCCCCCCTTTTTGTCTTTTTACAATGACGCCAAAGAAAAACATGTTGGAGAATGGAGAAATGAAATAACAAACTCCAAAAAACTAACTGTTTACCAGTCACTGCAGAGAGACTACAAACTGGCCCCGTACCTGGAGGTGCTACAAGACCCCAAAGACAGACAAGACCCTGAGCCTGTACAGACTGAGCGCCCACAGCCTGGAAATCCATAGTTGCCAACATTGGGAAAAAAAAATTTGGGACACTTTTTTTGGCTGTAGGCGGAGTCAGCCTATAATTAGGGGGCGGGGCATGCGTTAGTAGGCGTGGCATAGAAAAAAGAAAAATGCGGCGTGCAAAAAAATAGGCGTGGTTTACGTGAAATAGTGGACGTGGCTTACATGGGTGTGGCTAAATGGGGTGTGGTTAGAGTCTGAGATGAATGAGGGATGCAGAGGGAAAGTGGGGTAGAGGGATGGAGGGACAGCAGACCCAGATTCTACACCATAATAGAAATGTGTATTCCAGAGTTTAACAATCAGCAGATAAAGATACTCCAAACACCTGGTGTTAACACTTCAATCATCCCGGCACCATGGTTGTTATAATGTCAGGATGATTGAAGCGCATTATTACTATTATTACATTGTAATATAAATAATGAAATCATTCAACTCACCATAATGCAGAATCAGTGGGACCCCTGAGCGTGTCACCTGCCACGTCGCCTGCCACCAGATGCCATCAGGTTCCCCCAGCAGAGTCTGTCCTTACATAAGGTGCTCCCAGCAGAGGGGGGAGAAGGGGGTGCAGGTATGTTGGTGACACAGGGGGGGAGAGGGGGGTGCAGGTATGGTGGTGACACAGGGGGGGGAGAGGGGGGTGCAGGTATGGTGGTGACACAGGGGGGGAGAGGGGGGTGCAGGTATGGTGGTGACACAGGGGGGGGGGGGTGCAGGTATGGTGGTGACACAGGGGGGGAGAGGGGGGTGCAGGTATGGTGGTGACACAGGGGGGGAGAGGGGGGTGCAGGTATGGTGGTGACACAGGGGGGGGGAGAGGGGGGTGCAGGTATGGTGGTGACACAGGGGGGGGAGAGGGGGGTGCAGGTATGGTGGTGACACAGGGGGGGGAGAGGGGGGTGCAGGTATGGTGGTGACACAGGGGGGGAGAGGGGGGTGCAGGT